>CM055267.1:110857414-111290280 GCA_029237695.1 Conchocele bisecta | reverse complement strand
ATTGACACGGTGATTTCTAATTTTATCCTACTTACATGACGTAGACATGACGTTGCTACAATATAGTTAAAGGCATCGTGCCTGTGTGAGCTTCTGTTGAATCGTTCGGTTGCAGCAGGAAAAAAAAGCGCGCCTGTCATATTGTCATATTACAGAAACCGGAACCAAAAAAACTGGAATTTGACTGGTTTACTTGTCTGTTTACAGGTTAATGACAGCACGTCATTAGTTAATATGCCATTAAAACGTCATTAGTTAATGAGGACTTAATGACGTTTCGTACAACCAGTTTTTAATGACTCATTAACTAATGGAAAGTTAATGTGTCATTAGGCTAATGATACATTAACTAATGGAACGTTCGTACAACCGGGTCCTGGTCGATACTACGATGACGATCATGACGATAGTACGATACTACGTAGAAACAGAATTGCTAACCCTCTCCATACCTCTCGCGTAGATAACATATCGGAGGCGAATTATTGTAGCTAGATACTACGATGACGATAGTACGATGCTACGATGACGATAGTACGATGCCACGATGACGATATTACGATACTACGTTGACGATACTACGATATAATATCGTAGTATCGTCATCGTGCTATCGTTATATCGCCATTGTGGCTTCGTATTATCGCCATCGCCGTATTGTGACATCGTTATTTGTGTACCGTGCTATCGTAGTATCGACCAGATAACAATATTACGATGGCACGGAGCACATTTATTTTTTTATTAATTCGTTCCCACGAAATGACAATTCGTTCCCTCAATTTAAAAATTCGTTCCTTCGAATTAACAATTCGTTCCCACGAAATGACAATTCGTTCCCTCAATTTAACAATTCGTTCCCTCGAATTACCAATTCGTTCCCTCGATATAGCAATTCGTTTCGTCGAATTAACAATTCGTTTCCGTGGGAATGAATTGTTATTTCGTGGGAACTAATTGTTAATTCGTGGTAACGAATTGTTAAATTGAGGGAGCGAATTGTTATTTCGTGGGAACGAATTATTAAAAAAAAGAAGTATACGTTCCCCTGCGGGGCGGGGTTCTCAGGCGCGGATCCAGGATTTCGGGTTAGGGGGGGCCTTAACTATTTTGCAATACTTGAATATATTATCGAACGAGCTATGCTCGTTCGATAATATAGTCAAATATTGCAAAATAGTCGACCGAGCAGAGCTCGGGATAGGGCTAGGGGGGTCCGGGGGCATTTTTCCCGGATTTTTTTTTGAAATCTACATCGCATTTCCTGCGTTCTGGTGCATTTTGGAGCAAAAATATTGACACTGTCACAGTACGTTTACACATGATTCTTGATTGAAAACGTTTAAATTTTGAAACAATAAGACAACGACCGAAAAATGCATGGAATACATGGTACTTGGCATGAAACGTGCCTTGTAACTTGCGAAAAATCTTTACTCGGCGAATTTTAGGGGCGGGCGGGCCCCCCCCCCTTAAATCCGCCCATGGCTCTGTACTACGATGGCCTAAACGGAACACCGTAATATACGTTATCAGCAGCTGAACACACATCTACTTTCATGTTTGTGTTTCTCTATGTAGGCTACATGACGATGTTCAGATGTTGAACGGTGTCGTCTGCTTCTTTCTGTTTATATTCTTTTTATTGAAAGAAACAAAATTCGATACGTCAAAATTTAAATACAAGCATCCCATGTAATATCTATGTGTTTTAATGAAGAATGATGCAGACGAAATTTAAAATACGTCGTCTGCTATGTTTAAACATTAAAACTCATGTGATGTTATTATCCACGCTCACAGGTATAAATGTGTATACATGTATATGCATTATGTATATTATTCAGGGTACACATGTCGACAGGTGACAAAATTGACCTTATGGCGTTTACATAATTTGTAGATGCCGATCTGAATAGAAGGGGACAGTGGAATTCAGATATTTTTTTCGATAGTATTAAATTAAAGGAAAATTTAAGAATGAGCCTTCTTTTTATTTCGTGAAATTTGGTCAAGAGTGAAGATGTCTATGGGGATTTAACATGCGGAAATTTTTTAGAATTTCAGAAATACTGGACTGATTTTTAAAATTTAACTTTTGTTTTCTTAGTTAGATCATTTCCAAGCTATCTAGCTAGGTTTCGGAGTCAATTTCCAAATGTTTTCGTTTCTTTACTCCTCCCACAACTCCTCTACCTTTTTCCCCCATGTTATATTCCTGTAGACAAATCAATTTTTCGTAATAAAATCAATATTTGACCAAATTTCACGAAATAAAAAGAAGGCTCATTCTTAAATTTTCCTTTAATTTAATATTATCGAAAACAATATTGTTTTTGCATTGTTTATATAGCCGTAAAATTTGGGCAGGTTTCGTGAAACAGACTATAAATTGGTTTACTGCTGGTAGTACTCTAGCCCATTTCATCAACATTGCAAAGTATACTTTAGTAGCAAAGTATACTTTGAGGGAGAAATTTTCAATTTTAGGATAAATTTATTAATTTGTATTATACTGAATTTATTACATTATCACAGCCATTATGGCTGTGATAATGTAATAAATTCAGTATAATAATTCTGCATACTTTTAATCATGAAATATATGCATTTGTTAGTTCTATATGAAATAATGCATTTCAGGGAAAATAAATGATTACTCCCTCAAAGTATACTTTGCTAGTAAAGTATACTTTGCAATGTTGATGAAATAGGCTACAGGTCTGCTATTCAAGGGCCCGTTTCAGTAAACTTCGTACGACTAAAATGTTCGTAAGTGCAAAATTATGATAGTCTGTAAATTTCACATTAACAATGTTTTCTTGTAAACAATTGTTGGATTTACATTTATTGAGCATAGGCTGCATATGCAGCCTATGCTCAATAAATGTAAATCCATCAATTGCAATTTACAGACGATTATAAATTTGCGCTTGCGAACATTTTAGTCGTAAGAAGTTTAGTGAAACGGCCCCCAGTAAACTTCGTACGACTAAAATGTTCGATAACGCCATACATCCCTTTATTACAAGTATAAGCCAGTGTCACGAGCATACATACAGTGAAACCTATCTAAACCGGACACCCTGTGAGGTCCCCCAGGGTGTCCGGCTTAAAGAGGTTTAACTGTAAATCAGGAATTTGATCATTCTGAGCCATAGTTGTGTGCCATGCGATCACGGACAGACATTATCGCCCAAGATGAATGACCAAGACACTCATAAAACTAAGAGCACGTGTGCTTTCTTGTTGTCCGGTTTAGAGAGGTTCCACTGTATATACATGTACATGTATGTGTGACTAGAGAAATATGAATTATGGGTTTTGCAGCCAGTGTAGATCCAGATCAGTCTGTGCATCCAGGATCTGCACTGTTCGCCATTCCATCAATGAAACACCCGTCATGCTTCTAACAAGCAATACCTATCGTTATCAGTAGCCGATTTCACCAACATTGCAAAGTATACTTTTCTAGCAACGTACTGGTAGGCGACCCATTTCCGGCCAAAAATCACGTTTTTTTTCGCAATAATTTTAAACGTTTACATCTGACCGTGATTTTTCTCACATTAACAAATACGTCGGCTCTCCTTACATAGAATAACATAAAATTCATTAGTATAGTGGGAGGTAACTGCTGACAATGGGGCCCGAAAAGGGGTCATTAAAAGGCCAATTAAAATACAAGAGGAGACCCATTTTTCCGGACACTAGGATTTTCATACAGGTGTCAACAGAAGTTGGCAGGTATGAAAACAGTTCAATTTAATAGTTTTACACATTTTTCTCGGAAATCTTCACACCTGACAACTGGAAATGACCACCTTAATGACCAGGAACAAAGAACTCGTATGAAAATGCAGAATTAAGCGTTTACGAGGGTGTCCGGGAAAATGGGTACGGAGGAAAAATGGATCTCCCAACCAGTATACTTTGAGGGAGTAATCATTTATTTTTTCTGAAATTCATATAAAACAACTGCATATAGTTGATGATTAAAAATATGCAGAATTATTATACTGAATATATTACATTATCACAGCCAAAATGGCTGTGATAATGTAATAAATTCAGTATAATAAAAATTAATAAATTTATCCTAAAATTGAAAATTTCTCCCTCAAAGTATACTAGAAAAGTATACTTTGCAATTTTGATGAAATAGGCTACAGGCTACATGAGCCGTGGAATTTCATCAGGAGTTGCATTGGTCCAACACACTATAAGCCCAATTTCCCCAGTCACATGCTCGTAAGTAAATGGTATACACGTATTAGGAACATACACATACCGTAAAGGAAACTGAACAAAATACATAAAACCAACTTACAATGGTCGGCGAAACATCGTGATAAATCGCACCGGTGTCAACAGACGTAGCTTTCGCCAACGAACCCGACATTTTGTGTGTTTATTTATCAAACCATCATGTGAGAATCATGATAATGCGCTATCTCTCATCGCCTCGTGAATCCACAACCATACAAACACAACGACTCTAGTCATTGGACAGAGTTCAAACAACGACAAATCAGATTGCGGTTAACATCCAAATCGCATACAAGATGGCGACGTGAAGAAGCGATAATACTATTTGGTAAAACAAGGTATTCCAAGGTTTCAGTCCGCCTACTGTGTCGCTCACTTCACCTCCAGTAGCGAAGTAACATCGTAGCGGATAGTCATATTTATTTGACTGCGTCGTTGGATGTTGGTAGTTGGAGGATACCCGGAAATACAGTAGCTGTTCGAAATGTCGGAGAAAGACTCATTGGCGCCTAGGCGGCCCGATCCCCCTCCCACGTCGTCCATCCCCGACCAGGCGCTATATCACGATAGCACACAGACGCCCAGGGCAGTGAGTATACCACACACGACATATCAGAATATGGCGGATATAGTCTCGGCTGAACGGATATTGTTTACTATTTCACCTATATTTTATATTTCCTGTATCGTTATAGCCGAGACACAAGCTGCACGTTTTCCGCTTTATAGGCAACATTAACTGTATCGCTACTATGGAACGCCATAGCTGTCTTATGCTAGAACTAATTGCTATGTGCTGTTTGTGTATCATGTTGTTATGTCCACACACTATCATGTAATCTTATGTTATATCGCCATATCGTTAATTTGTATCGCCGTATCGTTATGTTGTTTCGCCGTGTCGTTATGTTGCATCGCCGTGTCGTTATGTCAACATACCATTATGTGATGTTGTAATGTTGCTTCGCCGTGTCGTTATTTTCATATACCATTATGTGATGTGTTGTATCGCCATATCGTTATGTTGTATCGCCGTTTCGCTACGTCATTAATATGTGATGTTGTATCGCCGTGTCGTTATGTCAACATACCATTATGTGATGTTGTATCGCCATATCGTTATGTTGTATCACCGTGTTGTTATGTCAACATACCATTATGTGATGTTGTATCGCCATATCGTTATGTTGTATCGCCGTGTTGTTATGTCAACATACCATTATGTGATGTTGTATCGCCATATCATTATGTTGTATCACCGTGTTGTTATGTCAACATACCATTATGTGATGTTGTATCGCCATATCATTATGTTGTATCACCGTGTTGTTATGTCAACATACCATTATGTGATGTTGTATCGCCATATCATTATGTTGTATCACCGTGTTGTTATGTCAACATACCATTATGTGATGTTGTATCGCCATATCATTATGTTGTATCACCGTGTTGTTATGTCAACATACCATTATGTGATGTTGTATCGCCATATCGTTATGTTGTATCGCCATATCGTTATGTTGTATCGCCGTGTTGTTATGTCAACATACCATTATGTGATGTTGTATCGCCATATCGTTATGTTGTATCGCCGTGTTGTTATGTCAACATACCATTATGTGATGTTGTATCGCCATATCATTATGTTGTATCACCGTGTTGTTATGTCAACATACCATTATGTGATGTTGTATCGCCATATTCGTTATGTTGTATCGCCGTGTTGTTATCCATTATGTGATGTTGTATCGCCGTATCGTTATCTTGTATCGCCGTGTCGTTATGTCAACATACCATTATCTGATGTTTTATCGCCATATCGTTATGTTGTATCGCCGTGTTGTTATGTTAACATACCATTATGTGATGTTGTTTCGCCGTGTCGTTATGCCAACATACCATTATGTCATGTTGTATGGCCGTTTCATTATGTTCTTTCGCCGTGTCGTTATGTCAACATACCAGTATGTGATGTTCATCGCCGTATCGTTATGTTGTTTCGCCGTGTCGTTATGTTGTCTTACGGCGTCGTTTTCTCAACATACCATTATGTGATGTTGTATCGTCGTATCGTTATGTTGTTTCGCCGTGTCGTTATCTCAACATACCATTATGTGATGCCGTGTCGTTAAGTCGACAGACCACCATGTGATGTTGTGTCATTGTATCAAATGTAAATGAATGTAAATACGTTGATTTAACGACGGCACTTGCTCGATGACCGTGCATGTTGAGACCGACTAGTTAAGTCCCTATCCGATAGGACTAGGCTAGCACGACGTTGTCTTGCCCAAGGACACGCCGAATCAGTCGAGGAGTCATTTTCTCAACAACCCCTTGTTATTTGTTCATAAAAATTCGACATACCTACTTCTTTTAATCACTTACCACAACCCACATACAGTCCACCCGCCCTCCATGTCCTTGGCGTACTTTTTCCGCTTGAATTATTTAACAATGGTATGTTCTTACATCTTGGTTAACGTGTTTACATTCAAGTCATTTTCGCAACATCCTCTTGGTCTATCTTGGACCCGTTCTATACAAGATCACCATTTGATTCAATATAATTGCTTCGTAAATGTGATCAGGGGCGGATCCAGCATGTGAGTAATTCTTGCAGTAAGGGAGTAATTGCAAGAGTTACCGTTCGCAACTAAGGGGTTGTCCTATTTTTGAGCTCTTCGAAATGCACTTTCCTGTGGTTTACGGCATTTAGATTCGGACTCCAACTGGTGGTAAACTGTGATATATGTATGTTGCAATCCCGGACACCCCCCCCCCACCGCCCCCCCCCCCATCCAGATCCAGATCCGCCCCTGTGTATAACATATTTGTTTGAAGCGTTTATGTTTACATTCTACTTCGTGGAGATAACACTATAGCGAAGTGTGAACGTCAACGCCGTGCGGGGTGTTTCTATATATTAGTGCGCGAAATGTAAATGCTATTACCATGATTACGCGAATTTATTCCGTTGACTGTGGTGTAGCGATATAGTGCAACATATCACCAATAAAGCGGAAAACGTGCAGCTAAGACTGTATATACTACGGACGGTACGGGAGTTATACAGAGTTACAGCCCACAACTGGGTTAACTAGTGGTTGCCATGTAATGTAATGTAAGGTAATGATTGCATAATAAATAAATGTAATGTAATGAATGCATAATAAATAAATGTCATGTAATGGACTGAAAACACATAAGGCCATACAAAGATCTTCCTCTGTTAAGCGTCCGCGTGCAGGTAGGTTTTGAGAGTGGATCTATGAAAAAACAAACACACTGTGTATGCTATTTTACACTATATACTGGTGAAGTAATATGAAAATTGATTTGGGACTTGTCTAACTTTTAAATCCGTTCATGATTTTACACTTAATAAGTTTAATAAGAGTGTTTTCTTATTATTCAGTGGCAATTTAAATTTATGTTAAAAACTTTCTCAACCCTTTGCACTGCAAAGGGTTGAGAAAGTTTTTAACATAAATTTACCTTTGTTTTTGTCACAGCTTTGATTGTTTTTACCGGACACGTAGGTAGGTTTTGAACACCTGGGTGGACGCTCAACAGAGAAAAGAATTGGCATGGCCTAATTTATCGGCTCGACTTTGTCGGCTGATGAAGAGATGGGCTGTGGCTCAGGGGTAGAATTCACGACTTCAATACCGAAGGCATGAAACATACTTTACAAGTATTTCCACCCCAATGGTCTGTCGGGTGAGACTTTAAAGCTGTGGTCCCGTCCATATATGACAATAGCTGTTGCTGTGACGTTAAACCACATTCATTTCATTTTGTCGGCTGATGACTGGAAATCGACACTTTTTGTTGTAGAAACTTCTACAGATCTGTTTCGTCGTGCTGGTCATAGTGATGGTGCTGGTAAGTCGTGCTTTCTCTGTAGCCTATTTCACCAACATTGCAAAGTATACTTTACTAGCAAAGTATACTTTGAGGGAGAAATTTTAAATTTAAGGATAAATTTATTAATTTTTATTATACTGAATTTATTACATTATCACAGCCAATTTGGCTGTGATAATGTAATAAATTCAGTATAATAATTCTGCATACTTTTAATCATGAAATATATGCATTTGTTAGTTTTATATGAAATAATGCAGTTCAGGAAAAATAAATGATTACTCCCTCAAAGTATACTTTGCAATGTTGATGAAATCGGCTACAGTTCCATCTTCTATTTCAGCTTGTTTATCCCATCTACTGTCTGTTTCACAAAACCTGTCCAAATATTACGGCCATATAAACAATGAATTATTTTTTTTCGATAATATTAAATTTTATCAAAGTTTAAGAATATGCCTTCTTTTTATTTCGTGAAATTTGGTCAAATATTGATTTTATTACGAAAAATGGATTTGTCTATGGGAATTTAACATGGGGGAAAGGAGGTGGATGTGCTGGGGAAGGAGCCAAACAAAAACGAACAATTTCGGACTTCTAAACCTGACTAGATAGTTTGGAAATTATCTAACTAAGATAACAAAAGTTAAATTTTGAAAATCGGTCCAGTATTTCTGAAATTTAAAACTCTGTGAAGATGTCTATGGGGATTTAACATGGGGAAATTGTTTTTTCGCAATAAAATCAATATTTGACAAAATAGAAGAAACGGGGCTTATGGGATGTATACCCAGTTTAGCTCTTGATCAAATAGCACGCTCATGCCTGATAACGATCTGCATGCATTGTTTGCTAGAAGCATGCCAGATGTTTCATTGACGGAATGGCGAGCAGTGCAGATCCTGATCAGACTATGCGGATGCACAGGTTGATCTGGATCTACACTGGTCGCAAAACCCATAAGCCCCATTTCTTCAGTCAGAGTGTGGCGGTTGGTTGGGAGCATGCGATGAGTAATTTAACGATCGGTATTCATCATTACCGGAATCCCGACCAGAGACCTGGTTTGGCCCTCGGGTACGTCTTTGGCATTATTGTCTGTGAGGGTTTAATCTGGTTATCATGTTTATGCCTTTTATATGAGTAATATGATTATTCCTAATCCTATTACTTTTAAGTGACTTTGGTGCGGTATGGACCATGTCAGGTTATTCTAATTTCAGGGCTGAATCTTTATGTTTTTCGACTCGGATGTAAATATTCCATTCTGATTTTGGGACCCCCCCCCCCCCACCCCCTCCCCTCCCCCCAATGAAGCAGGTCGAATACGTGAACTACAAAATATATTTACCGAAACTGGCATCATTTACAGAAAATATCAACGTATTTCATGAAAAGTCTCACATTTTCTTAGGTACGAAATTACAGGACGTGTCTCATATGTGTTTCCCCGTGTTTCATGTGAACAATAGAATACTGTTATCGCCTTCTGTTTTTCACTTTTCATCATTTTACACTTAATAAGTTTAATAAGAGTGTTTTCTTATTATTTAGCGGCAATTTAAATTTATGTTAAAAACTTTCTCAACCCTTTGCACTGGTTGAGAAAGTTTTTAACATAAATTTACCTTTGTTTTTGTCACAGCTTTGATTGTTTTTACCGGATACGTATGTAGGTTTTGAACCATCTATATATCTAGGCTGTGACTGGAGAAATGGGCGTGTCTCATTTGTGTTTGTCCGTATTTTCAGGTGACCATCATCCTCTGTATCGTCCAGGGCATTAGGAAGGACGGATATGGCGCTCTATTCTTCATGCTGGGCGTATCTCTACTGGGCTTCGTCGTCGTCGAAGTCATACTCGTACGTGTATTCTCATTACGGTCTGTTCCGCGTTTTTCCGCCGGCCTACTTAAAGGGCCCATCAGGGGTCCGTTTGACTAAAGCTTTTTTACGACAAAAATGTTCGTAAGTGCAACATTATGATAGTCCGTAAATTGCACATTAACACTGTTTTCTTGTAAACAATTATTGGATCTACATTTATTGAGCATATTCAGCCTGTGCTCAATAAATGTAAATCAATCAATTTACATTTCCAGACGGTTGTAAATTTGCACTTACGAACATTTTAGTCGTAAGAAGTTTAGTGAAACGGGACCCAGATTTTCAACGCTAGTTACATTTTCAGTAAATTTCGACACTGATATCAGGGGCGATAACCGTGTTTCCTTAAAATGTTAATGGACATTACTATTTATACTCTATATTTACTGTTTGATGTGCAATTCTCATTATTTATAATCTGTATTAAATATTATTTTTTCAGGTGACGCATTTAATTAGTATAAATAATTAAAAAATATCATGCCTCATGTGCATATGAAAATAGCCTGATACCACTGCGAGTCACTATCAGTAAATTAAATATTATTAAATGATTATATCTGTATAGCGGGCACGCCCAGTTTTCGTCTCACCCACGATAGTGGAAAGTGAGACAATTCCGGCGTCGGCGTCGCGTCGGCGTCGGCGTCGGCGTCGGCGTCGACGTCGGCATCGGCGTCGTCTGTCAACAATTTGGGACGTAAATTTTGGACGTAGCCAAATTTCACATATCTCTTGATCCGTTAGTTGGATCATTGCCAAATTTCATCAATAGCTTTCTCACATCGATGGCTATCCACCCACTGTCATTTGGGTGACAGTGACCTTCACCTTGGTCACCTTAACGTTATGTCAATAAGTGTTCGTCCAAATGTTGAATACCTCCTGATCCGTTAGTCTGATCATTACCAAACTGTATCAATAGCTTCCTCACATCGATGGCTATCCAACCAACATGCTCCGGGTACCTCACATCGATGGCTATCCAACCAGTGACATCCGGGTGACCGTGACCAAGGTGGCATTGACCTTCGTGTCAATAACATCAAAAGCTTCTTCACATTGATGGATATCTACCAGTATAATTCGGGTGACCTTGACCTTGGTAACATTCACCTTGGTATCAACAATTTTGGACATACGTCCAATGTTGAATATCTCCTGATCCGTTAGTCATATCACTACCAAGCATCCACCCAGTGTCATTCCGGTGAAATTGACCGTCACCTTGGTGACCTTGACTTTCGTGTCAATAATTTTGGATGCACGTTCAAACGTTGAATATCTCCTGATCCGTTGTGATGGCTATCCACCCAGTGTCATGTGTGTGACCTTGGTGACCGTGACCTTCGATCAATAATTTTGGACTTCCTCATATTGTGACATTGACCTTGGTGACCGTGACCTTTGTGGCGATCGCCATGTTTTAGTGGGTGAGACACTCTCCGGCGACTTATATATATTGTGCCTTTAACATTTGTAGATTATATTTATCCGGAAGGAGGAATTACCCCGGGAAAAGTTATGGTTCCTGTTCTTTGTGGGCTCCTGTATCATCCTCGAGGCTATCTTCACGAACGTCCTAGTCTTCGCCAAGTAGAGGGAGCGGACCGGTGACAGGAAGGGTCTAAAGGGCGGAATTATATGACTAGTCAAGCATTTCATCTTGTAGTTGCGGGCAGTAACTTTGCAAAACTCCCGTACCGTCCGTCCGGACGGACGGTACGGAAGTTTTGCAGAGTTACAGACCACAACTGCGTGTATGTATTCATCTTGTCCCGCAGGCTAGTAGGTATATACTAAGGTTTATGGACCAAAATCCGTATTCCAAAACATTTTTTTGAAAATAATAGCTAATTCGGATTGCTGGTGCTTATTCTGATATGTTATGGAGAATTGAACACCATAATCATGATAATAAGGCCCAATTTGCCGAATTACAGATTGTTTGTGGAAACCCCTTCAAAAATAAGATATAATTAAGAGAATTACGTTTTTTTTGTCCAGAAACCGTAGTATACATCTACTCGGTCTTGGTTTTTATTCACAAATAAATGCCTTCTCCACGTGCACCCGACGTGGGATGGGATGATTGTCAAAATGCGGGAATTCGAGAACTATACTAAATAAAGAAAGAAAGTGTGTACTGTATAAATGGGGATTTTTTGTACTTATCTTTATATGAAAATACTACATACATCTGTATTTGGTATCAAAATTGATGGAAATGTCTTTGAGACAACATGGTCCTGATGTGTGTCTGATGTTTCCGCAGCCTTAGTTAAAGAGCAAGGGTGTCAAATTTAAAATTTGCAAAATTATTTTGATTTAAGTGCCAACGGTTATATGGAAACTTTGTTTTGGAAACTTAAGGCAAATTTGTGGACTTTTTTTTTATCAGTATTTGGTATGCCCTCTCTTGTGCTATAACGTGTGTGCATACCATCGGTAGTGAGTCAGAGAGCATGTATAACTGTGTGTCTGTATTTATGACAATGGTAGTGTAAATAGAGAATAGTAGGTTAGTGCCGTGAATGGGAAAAATATCTGCCGAGCTCATCCCGTTTCCGTGCCGGGCCAAATATCTTTTCACAATCACGGCACTAACCTACTATTCTATTTACCCCGTCAACACCTACAAATAGCTTTAAAAGTAGGTGTGTGGAGTAGGTATGCACTGAGATCGTAGATCGTAGATCAACATTCAAATATCGAATAACGAGCTGTGTATTTATCACCTGAATACAGAGCTGGGTAGTTTGAATAACGAGCTGGCTCTGAGATCGTTATTCAGATGTATTTTCGCAGCATTTGAATACAGTGCTGGGTAGTTTGAATAACGAGCTGGGTCTGAGATCGTTATTCAGAAAATTGTGTTAGTATAAGCCGAATACAGAGCTGGGTAGTTTGAATAACGAGCTGGCTCTGATATCGTTATTCAGATGTATTATTCAGTATTATGTTTTCTGTATATTTTGAATACAGAGCTGGCTTTGAGATCGTTATTCATCTCTCGCGTGCCCTTTTTGCGGCAAAATGAACTGCCTTTTACAGATAAAGCAGCCTAAGTTGTTTAAAAGTCGTTTTTCAATGTCGCGTCCAAAGCTATGTCCGTCCTAGTACCCTGTAAAGCATCGGTGAAAAAATCATGCAAATCCAATAAAGAAAGTGGAATTCCATTTTTTTGGCGATAACTTCGTTATTAATAGGCCGATTTGCATGCGGTTTTCGGTATTTGTTTTCGGTTTTCGGTATTTGTTATACTAGAGCTATACTAAACCAATGTTCTGAATAAAGATCTCACAGCCAGCTCGTTATTCCAAGTACCCAGCACTGTATTCAACTGCTGCGAAAATACATCTGAATAACGATCTCACAGCCAGCTCGTTATTCAAACTACCCAGCTCTGTATTCAAATACTGCCAAAGCAAATCTGAATAACGATCTCACAGCCAGCTCGTTATTCAAACTTCCCAGCTCTGTATTCAAATACTGCCAAAGCAAATCTGAATAACGATCTCACAGCCAGCTCGTTATTCAAACTTCCCAGCTCTGTATTCAACTTATAATAAGACAATTTTCTGAATAACGATCTCAGACCCAGCTCGTTATTCAAACTTCCCAGCTCTGTATTCAAATATTGCCAAAGGAAATCTGAATAACGATCTCACAGCCAGCTCGTTATTCAAACTTCACAGCTCTGTATTCAGCTTATACTAAACCAATGTTCTGAATAACGATCTCACCCAGCCACTCGTTCTGAATAACTTATCTCCAAGCAACTCGCCAACGTTATTCAAACTGCACAGCTCTGTATTCAACTTATACTAAACCAATGTTCTGAATAACGATCTCAGAGCCAGCTCGTTATTCAAACTTCCAAGCTCTGTATTCAAATACTGCCAAAGCAAATTTGAATAACGATCTCACAGCCAGCTCGTACGGGGCGCCAAGTGGGACATGGCTCAATTTTGTCAACAAAATTCATTTTTGTGCCACAAAATTCAATTCTGTGTCACAAAATTCATTTTTGTGCCACAAAATTCAATTCTGTGTCACAAAATGTCACAAAATTCAATTCTGTGTCACAAAATTCACTTTTGTGCCACAAAATTCACTTCTGTGTAACAAAATTCAATTCTGTGTCACACAATTCAATTCTGTGTCACACAATTCAATTATGTGTCACAAACAAAATTTCAATTCTGTCAATTCTGTGTAACAAAATTTCAATTCTGTCACAAAATTCAATTCTGTCATTTCTGTGTAACATTCATTCTGCACAAAATTCAATTTGCACACGCATGTAAGAAGGACTACCATTGGTCAGAAACTGCACTGGAGAAATGGGTCACGGTCGCCGATCTACACATTCAATGTCGATGATTCATTTCTCATTCTGCCGATGATTCATTTCTCATTCTGCCATTTTAGCTTCAACTATCTCCAAACAGTCAAACGTTGACAAACCCATTCGTATTTAAACTCATTTGCGTTATAATGTACACATAATTCATGTACATGTAGATCTCCCGCGAGTACTGACGTCATTTATTGTGTATCGCAAGGTACATCTGCCCCAGTTAAATCAATAATACACGCGCTGTGGCCTGTGTTCTGACTGCTGTCTGTGTTTATAAACAGAATGTGTGTATTGGGCCATTTGAGGTAAACCATTTGTAGTATTTGTGTAGATACCATGGATACTAAGATGGTGTATATTGTAAATAATGCATGTAGACATATAGTTGCGAACACGTAACTTCGCAACTAGTAGACACAGATCCAATGCCATTTGTTTCACAAGGTTAGATCTACTGTTAGAATACCACGTCATCTAATGTCATTTTCGAGCATAAAACGTTACCTGATAAATAGAATACCAGGCTAGTGTATTTTAATATCAAGTTTATCAGGCTCGGCTCGGAAACGGTAGGAATTCCTCGGCAAGCCTCGGAATTCCTACGCATTTCCTAGCCTTGCCTGATAAACTTGATATCAAAAATACACTAGCCTGGTATTCTCTATATATGGGCATGCTCTCAAGGTCTAGCTATGTCCCGGCTACTTTATGTTTGACCCTGTTTACATAATTGAGGGAAAATTCTGAATATTTTTCTTATTTCTCCTTCAAAGTATATATGCTTATATGGTGTGACCACTCATTTGTAATCATAATATAACCAAAATAACTGCCCATAAAGAAGTAAAATATTGATATATTGGGTTATATTTTCGCATTGAAATATTTAAACCTGCAAGTGTACTCCACCATCTAGTAAAATGGACTAAGACCGATCTCAACCAATCAACGTAGAGATGACATAGACTATCCTACGCAAACTAATGTTTGTGGACAAAACTGAATTCTGTCCCACAAAACTGAATTTTGTTCACAAAACTCAATTCTGTCTTACAAAATTGAATCCTTTATAACAAAAATGAATTTTGTATACGAAACGTATGCAGAATTGAATTTTGTGACACAGAATTGAATTTTGTGACACAGAATTGACAGAATTGAATTTTGTGACACAGAATTGAATTTTGTGACACAGAATTGAATTTTGTGATTTTTAGTGTTACAAAACTTAATTTTGTACACATAATTAACCTGTCCTGCATGGCGCCCCGTAGCTCGTTATTCAAACTTAACAACTCTGTATTCAGCTTATACTAAGACAATTTTCTGAATAACGATCTCATATCCAGCTAGTTATTCAAACTTCACAGCTCTGTATTCAAATATTGCCAAAGCAAATCTGAATAACGATCTCACAGCCCGCTCGTTATTCAAACTTCCCAGCTGTGTATTCAGCATATACTAAACCAATGTTCTGAATAACGATCTCACAGCCAACTCGTTATTCAAACTTCACAGCTCTGTATTCAACTTATACTAAACCGATTTTCTGAATAACGATCTCACAGCCAACTCGTTATTCAAACTTCACAGCTCTGTATTCAACTTATACTAAACCAATGTTCTGAATAACGATCTCAGAGCCAGCTCGTTATTCAAACTTCCAAGCTCTGTATTAAAATACTGCCAAAGCAAATTTGAATAACGATCTCACAGCCAGCTCGTTATTCAAACTTCACAACTCTGTATTCAGCTTATACTAAGACAATTTTCTGAATAACGATCTCAGATCCAGCTAGTTATTCAAACTTCACAGCTCCGTATTCAAATACTGCCAAAGCAAATCTGAATAACGATCTCACAGCCAGTTCGTTATTCAAACTATCCAACTCTGTATTCAGCTTATAATAAGACAATTTTCTGAATAACGATCTGAGACCCAGCCCGTTATTCAAACTTCACAGCTCTGTATTCAACTTATACTAAACCAATGTTCTTAATAACGATCTCACAGCCAGCTCGTTATCCAAACTTCCCAGCTCTGTATTCAGCTTATAATAAGACAATTTAAGACCCAGCTCGTTATTCAAACTTCCCAGCTCTGTATTCAAATACTGCCAATGATATCTGAATAACGATCTCACAGCCAGCTCGTTATTCAAACTTCACAGCTCTGTATTCAGCTTATACTAAACCAATGTTCTGAATAACGATCTCAGAGCCAGCTCGTTATTCAAACTTCACAACTCTGTATTCAACTTATACTAAACCAATGTTCTGAATAACGATCTCACAGCCAGCTCGTTATTCAAACTTCACAGCTCTGTATTCAACTTATACTAAACCAATGTTCTGAATAACGATCTCAAAGCCAACTCGTTATTCAAACTTCACAGCTCTGTATTCAACTTGTACTAAACCAATGTTCTGAATAACGATCTCAGAGCCAGCTCGTTATTCAAACTTCCAAGCTCTGTATTCAACTTATACTAAACCAATGTTCTGAATAACGATCTCACAGCCAGCTCGTTATTCAAAGTACCCAGCAATGTATTCAACTGCTGCGAAAATACATCTGAATAACGATCTAACAGCCAGCTCGTTATTCAAACTTCCCAGCTCTGTCAAATACTGCCAAAGCAAATCTGAATAACGATCTCACAGCCAGCTCGTTATTCAAACTATCCAGCTCTGTAATCAGCTTATAATAAGACAAGTTTCTGAATAGCGATCTCAGATCCAGCTCGTTATTCAAACTCCACAGCTCTGTATTCAACTTATACTAAACCAATGTTCTGAATAACGATCTCAGAGCCAGCTCGTTATTCAAACTTCACATCTCTGTATTCGGCTTATACTAAACCAATGTTCTGAATAACGATCTCACAGCCAGCTCGTTATTCAAACTACCCAGCTCTGTATTCAAATGATGGCAAAATATATGAATAACGATCTCACTGCCAGCTTCACACTCAGCTTTACATTCGATTGAATGTTGATCTACGATATCAGTGCTAACTTCACACACCTTTTAAAAGTGCAAGAAATAACCCCCGCCGCATCCTAAAAATCGGAAAATCCACTAGTATGACATCCGCACATATTCATACGCAGTGGTTAAATGTAGGTCGTATTGACAGGATATCAAAATTGTTTCACGGCATCGTGTTTCACAGCACATACGCATTGTGTTGACGGGATAAGGAATATTATATGTCATTGTGTAGTACATGTATATTACATAATTATGCAGTGTATGTCATCGTGTATGTACTTAACTGTATACATACATGCTACAGTATTAATTTATATAAGTATGATAAGCGATAGTAAGTCAGAGAGCATGTAGAAATGTGTGTCTGGAATTATGCCAATGGTATTATAAGGCCATAATTCCAGCACAAAATATTTACACAATTCCCTAACATTTGATTGGCCCGTAGCAAGTCTCTGTCCAAAATTTATATCCCAGTAAATTCCCACGACGAACTACTTTCCGTAACCGTGAGGCGCAGTTAAAATAATTCTTAAGAAAACGGAAAATAAACATTTTCTTGATGAATTTATTTCAAATGCTGGAATTATAAGGAATGAATGGCCTTTTTTTTTAATTTAACGGGGATATAAACTTGGAAAAGTCGCGGGAATACTGGACGAGGTCTTCCAGCCTTCGTCCAGTATTCCCGCGACTTTTCCAAGTTTATACCCCGATAAATTCCACAAAAATGCCATTCATTCCTATAATAAACAATTACGTTGGTTCTCATATATCGCCGTGTCAGAAATATCCCTGCGTGTCGAGAATTTTATCGTTTATGAGAAATAAAAGTGTACTGTAAATTCGTCACATGATCAATAAAAATAGTACCACGCAAAAATCCGGTGACTTTTCACGTATACAGATGTTATAGTAACTGTATAGAACATATAATAGATGCATCTGGCGACTTGAACAAACATCAGAATCGGATATCTCCAACAAGAAAACAATATTTAAAAAATCCGCCCTCCCGCGTCACATTCAACAAACCCCGTCTCTGAGAACCAAAGTACTTATGTTATATGGCCTAAGGAATATTGTATGTGTAATATAATACATGTACAATGTACGTCATATTGTAGGTGCTTAACTATAAACATAAATGCTACAATATATTTATTTATCAGGTAAGGAACGCCTATTATTATATGACTGACAATTTCAACCAATGAGATTGTCCAATTTGGGGTCACATGCACAACGAGAAGAGTCCGAGACTGATATCATGGGAGCAGTTTCACTAAACTTCGTAAGACTAAAATATTCGTAAGTGAAAAATGATGATAGTTTGTAAATTTCACATTAGCAACATATTCTTGTAAACATTATTGGATTGACATGTATTGAGCATAGGCTGCATATGTTCAATAAATGTAAATCCATCAAGTGAAATTTTCCAGACGATCCTAAATTTGCACTTACGAACATTTTAGTCGTACGAAGTTTAGTGAAACGGGTCCCAGATGTATATCAGTCTCGGATTCTTCTCGTTGCGCGTAATACATTACCATCTATGGGGTGGAGGGGGGATTTTTGCATTGGTATACCGCAAGTATTCTCAGCTTTATGAAACCAATATTAGCAAATTATGATGCCGTTCTTATGGAAATATGTGCAATAGTAGTACAGTCAAACCTGTGAATAAAGGCCAGCCGTGGGAAAAGAATATTCTGGTCTTTGTTCACAGGTGTTTTTTTTGTTCTCGGTGTGATTACGTACATTAGCAATTGATTAATTGGGAAAACAAAAGCGCGGCTGCTATTATAGTATACACAGGTAATTGCTATTCGTAGATCGCCTTTAGTACATGTCCGACTGTATATACATGTAATGATGTATACTTTAATTTTAAAATGCAAGATAATACACATTATATCAATAAAACAGATACATGTGCAACGTTCAGCTGATAATAAGAAAGTTGTTATTGCAATGCACACATAAATGTATTTCAGTGCTCTTACATCCAAGGTGCATGATCACGTGGTTATAACAACAACAACGTCGCCCACTCCAAAGTAAGTATTATTTGATATTATCCTTAATATGCAACGGATTTTGATGAAATATGGCGCAGCAAACGCGTCTTCATGAGCTGCATTTGGTGGTCCAGGGAGTTCGGCACAGACTTATGTCATTTTTGCGAAGAATCGAGTTCCGTGTCGGTAGATTCTTCGCAAAAACGACAAAAGTTTGGGCGAAAATACAGAGACCACCAAATGCAGCTTAACAATACGCGTTTGATGAGCCATATTTCATGAAAATCCGTTACGTAATAAGGACAATATAAAATAATACGCACTTTGAATCAGATGGATACTGGAAGTTTCAGTACTTGTCGTTGTTGTTAGTACCACGTGATCATACACGCCATTTCGATGCCGTCACACTTGGAGAGATCTAACAATGTTTGTACTTATGCTCCGCTAGAGTGACCCAAATGTTCTGTCTGTAATTCGGGTTACCACTCGAGTAACTAACCCCTACATAATGTAAATGAGTATACCTCGGCGTAAGTTCTAGGCATATCATTGGTCAGATTGCTATCACGTGGTACATGTGTGAGCCACCCGGCTGGGATGTTCACCTTTCATGTATATTGTCGTTGGATATTGCAATTTATCCCGTCAACACAGTGCGTATGTGCGGTGAAACACGGTGCCGTGAAACATTTTTGATAACCAGTCAATACTATTTTTGCATTTTACAGCTATTTGTATGTGTTGACGAGATAAATAGAATAGTAGGTTAGTGCCGTGAATGGGAAAAAAAATCTGGCGCGGCACGGAAACGGCCGCGGGATGTGCTCGGCAGAGCCTCGCCCATCCCGTTTCCTGAGCCTTGCCAGATATTTTTTCCCATTCATGGCACTAACCTACTATTCTCTATCTATTTTCCTTATTTCTGAAACCAAAGTATATGTTGTGACCATTCATTTGAACCGTCTCGGTGAGACGGTTCAAATGGTGGTCACTACATATACTTCTGATACTTCTATTCTCTATATTCCCCGCTGCGACCGAAGACACCTGACATGCACTATTATGGAAACACCCGAACCGTACAAGTCCTTGACGTCGCGAGGGGTCGGGCTCCACCACAAGCACATGTATTAGTATTATTAATATTATTGTTAGCTTAATCTGTTAATATATTTCGATTACTATAGTTCGATTTACTTTCCAAATTCCATATTTCATTAATCTTTTATTGAATAAAAGCATGTAATATTGCTATTACTTTTCTTGTTATATTGAAAGAAAAGTGAGTGGGTAGGGATGTAGTTGCTTCTAAACACTGGGTATATTCTATATGCATTCACATTGAAAACTTAATATACTTTAGGAGACCAATAAACAATAAAAGGTGCAATTCTATGGGACGCCGTTTTGGACTTTAATAATATCTTGTAATATCACCCATTCAATTCTGTAATATCACCCAATCGAATAGGTAATATGACCTATTTCAATCTGAATGGGTGATATCATCTATTTGAATGGGTGATATCATCTATTTGAATGCGTGATATCATCTATTTGAATGGCTATTTGAATGGGTGATATCATCTATTTGAATTTTCTCATATCATCTATTTGAATGCGTGATATCATCTATTTGAATGCGTCATATCACCCGTTCGCGTTGAATCAATCATGTCACCCATTCAAATAAGTGATATCACATATTCAAATGGGTGATAACGTCTATTCGAATTGCGAGATATCATTTATTTATTTTGAATTGGTGGTACAGTTATCACTCATTTGAATACATGATATCACCCATTCGAATAGGTATGATTACGACATGGTAGTAACGCTTTCAACACCACTTGTCTGTAATGTGGTATTGGCAAATAGTGTAGTAGATCCAGATCTGCACTCTTTGCAAGTAATTTTTTGAGAACAAAAACACCCCCTTTTCATAAATGGACTAGTCTGAACATTTATTTTGTGACCATTAGATTGGTTGCAAAATTAATATATCAAATTATATTCTACTTGCGCACATTCAACGCATTGAGGCAAGTTGATTGATTGATTGATGGAGCACTAAATCTCGATCTCGTGAATCTTCTCACATGTGCATTTAGCGTGGCTGGATGGTTAATTATTGTCTGATAATTCCAGCACAAAAATATTTACACAATTCCCTAACATTTGATTGGCCCGTAGCAAGTCTCTGACCAAAATTTATATCCCAGTAAATTCCCACGCCGAACTACTTTCCGTAACCGTGAGGCGCAGCTAAAATAATTCTTAAGAAAACGGAAAATAAACACATTTTCTTGATGAATTTATTTCAAATGCTGGAATTATAAGGAATGAATGGCCTTTCTGTGGAATTTATCGGGGATATAAACTTGGAAAAGTCACGGGAATACTGGACGAGGCGTTCCGGCCTTCGTCCAGTATTCCCGCGACTTTTACAATTTTATACCCCGATAAATTCCACAAAAAGGCCATTCATTCCTATATACAATGTAACCTCTCTAAAGCGGACACCAATAAAACACATGTGATGTTATTTGTTATGGGTTTCTTAGTCATTTATCTCAGGTGATAATGTGTGTTCGTGATCGCATAGCACACAACTATGGCTCAGAATGATCAAATGCCTGATTTACAGTGAATTCTCTCTAAGCCGGACACCCTGGGGATCTCCAAGCGTGTCCGGTTAAGAGAGGTTTCAGTGTACATACTTGAAACAGCTTAATGACCTAAACAATGTACTAAACTTTTCAAATGCGCCCGGGTGTGTTGAATACTTCAAGAGACAAGGTGCCATGGCAACTCGCATTCACCACCGTTGTACGATTTCCCCACAATATCCCGTAAATTCTGCGTGCCAATACTACGTGTTACAGCGTGTAGAAACCACAGGTTTTCGACATAAATCTTCCCTTATAAGAATACGATTATTCGTAATCCTATTACTTTTAGGGGAAGGGCCAAATGACGTTGGTATGGTATGGACCTGGCACCGTGTTAGGTTTTTCTAATTTCAGGTTACCCCCCCCCCCCCCCCACCCCACCACGGATCGAACCTATTGGCCTTAAACGAGCTTAGGTATTGATTATATGAATGAATGGCCTTTTTGTGGAATTTATCGCGGTATGAACTACTTGGAAAACTCGCGGGAATACTGGACGAAGGCCGGAAGGCCTCGTCCAGTCTTCCCGCGACGTTTTCAAATTTATATCCTCGATAAATTCCACAAAAAGGCCATTCTTTCTTTATCATTCCAGCATTTGAAATAAATTCATCAAGAAAATGTGTTTATTTTCCGTTTTCTTAAGAATTATTTTAACTGCGCCTCACGGTTACGGAAAGTAGTTCGGCGTGGGAGTTTACTGGGATATAAATTTTGGACAGAAACTTGCTACGGGCCAATCAAATGTTAGGGAATTGTGTAAATATTTTTGTGCTGGAATTATAGACCGTTAATCACCAATGAATCGATTAAAATCAGCATACACCTTACAATAGTCAATACATGAACATAAATCTAGACTATGTTGATCGCAAGCTCAGGCCCGTACGCATGTCTTTATATATGGAGAGGAGGGTTATCAACGGCGCGAAGGGATGGAGTTGCTAAACATATTTGTACACAGCCACGGAAGGAACTTGGCCGATTAAGGTGGGTGCGTACTTACAGCGTAATTTCATTAAATACGTTTACAAAATTTACAATATTATTATAACAATATGTTTAATAAATAAAGTCAAAAGTTTACAAAATTTTCAGAGTACATGCGAAACTATTCCGCATGTTTTTTGTCAAAACTTTTGACGTCATTTACGGAAAATATTGTAAATTTTGTAAACGTATTTTCCGAAGATACAAAATCACATGGCGTGTCTCAATAACGAAAAGAAATGCAGAGATACAACATTTAAATACATATTTCTCACGGCAGCACGGACGGACGCATCATGTACAAACGGACGTCATTGTGCTCACTGCATGTCGCGTTTGCTGCAAGCGAGTTCGACACAATAACAAGTGCATCGTTATCACTACTGTCTGTTTCACGAAAGCTGCCCAAATTTTACGGCCATATAGACTATTCAAAAACAATATTATTTTCGATAATATTAAATTAAAGGAAAATTTAAGAATGAGCCTTCTTTTTATTTCGTGAAATTCGGTCAAATATTGATTTTATTACGAAAAATTGATTTGTCTATGGGAATTTAACATGGGGAAAAAGTGGTAAGGAAGTGTGGGTGGAGTCAAAAAACGAAAAAATTTGGAAATTGACTCCGAAACCTGGCTTGATAGCTTGGATATGATCTAACTAAGAAAACAAAAGTTAAATTTTAAAAATCGGTCCAGTATTTCTAAAATTCAAAAACATTTCCCCATGTTAAATCCCCATAGACATCTTCACTCCGTGAAGATGTCTATGGGGATTTAACATGGGGAAATTTTGTTTTCGCAATAAAATCAATATTTGACCAAATTTCACGAAATAAAAAGAAGGCTCATTCTTAATTTTTCCTTTAATTTAATATTATCAAAAGAAATCTTGTTTTTGAATTGTTTATATAGCCGTAAAATTTGGGCAGCTTTCGTGAAACAGACAGTAAGCTAATCCCCTCGCTGTCAGCCTCAAGTGATAATAAAAAAACGCACACTTTTTTGTTTAACTCATTTGCCTTACGAACAAGGTAAACATATGTCCTCGGAGACCTCGACCTTGGGCGGTCGGAGGCGAGTCGTATGCAAAACAAAGCATCATCACTAGAAACACATTGTGACCAAATATTGTCAAAATCTGTGAAGCGGTTCATATGTTATTGAATAAACAAAACAAAACTGTAACGCATCTGTCTTAACAAAGTGAACAATACGTCCAAAATGTGACGAAGGCAATAAACGGTACACTTCGTGTATTGCCTTCCTGAAGATGGGAGAGGAATCATCCCGAGATGGTTGGGATGGTTCGCCCACCATCGACGGAGAACCCTCTACTACCCCTGGTGGGAGGGGTAATTCCTTTGAAGCTACAGAGGAGCCCTCGGACGAATATCCTGACAACACATGCTCCTCGTCAGCCATGCACGCCAGTGTGCATGACCGATTGGGAGGGTGAAGCCTACATATAGTTCACCTTTTGGTGGCTGATAATTTTCCTGGAAGTTAATACCCGAAGGGTGAAAGGAGTTATCTCTTGTGTGTGGGTAGGGTATCCCTTAGGGACCCGCTCCACTGCAGCCACAGCCGGAACAGTATTTATATGCTGTGCGTTGTGCTATTGATTGTTGTACATAGTCGGACCGGTCACCGTTATAGATACCGGAAGGCCGCGGTACACCGGACCGGACGTGGGTGGGTTTTCACAAAACCGGACCGGACACCGGGTGGTGACCGTGAAGGGACCGAACACCGGACTCTTTACCTGACCGAGCGCTGCACCGGGCGCTGGACGGTACGTGTCCCCTGCCCCCGTGTGGGGGCGTTGACGGCACTGAAATACTGGTGTGACCGAACGTCTCAACTCCACCAAGCCAATTTCCTGCGTATATCCCATATCCCATCTAGGGAGAAAAACACTGGATCTCACACTCACGTCAGAAATGACGGAACGTGGCACCCTGTGTTTAGGAATCGAGCTGGGAACCAGACTGGGGGAGGTAGACAACCCCGGTGTGTCGGCGCAACGTGTCGAAGGCACATGCAGTGAAAAGAGGTCACGGTCGCTTCCACAGCTTTGCGCTTGTCCCAGGATTTCCGTTTCTTTCTTCGTGAGGGTAGACCCTGTATCCACATTACCAATGCTGATAATGGTATCCTGGGCCAACCCGATTGAAGATGCTAGCGACGTACGTTTAGTGAGCGTCCTAGACTCTTCCACGAAATCCCATGTCCGAGATGTCCAGTCTACACTGTAATGATTACGAGTGCATTCTGCATATTTCAGACATGCTAGGTGATTATCGTGTAGACCTTTCCTGTGCCCACAAATACCTTGTGTCTGCTTGGGCGGTGAGGACATGGTAAATCAAAATTCCATGTTGTGTAAACACACACGAAAAACACAAAGAATTTGCGAATATTGGCACAAGAGCGATATTAAAAATTACAATGTAGGCACATATAACTGAATTCCTTATATTAATCCGCGAGTAGAAGAAGCACAGAAATTCCAGATATAGGGAATTGAGTAAGCTAGATAGATAAAACAGAAGAAATATGAAATCACGTGGCTTTTGGAGGGAAATGGGTCCGTGCTATGCGGGGTGTATTACTAAGCGATGAATTGGTTGTTGCATGGCGCATAGCAGAGGTGGATCTAGAGGGTCCGGATAGGGGCACCTTTTCAGTTTATTGCGAGAGTGAGTGAGTGAGTGAGTGAATAGGGTTTAACGTCCGCTTTTCTGACATAGAGGTACAAGCCTCAGGGAGTCTACACGCAGACGGGTCAACGGGGTCGTGTCCCGTATCCACCTGTCCGAGGGGGGTAAATCCCAACTTCAGAACTCAATATTTACAATAAAAATATATATTCAGTCCTGAAATTAGAACAACCTGATCTGGTGCCAGGCCCCCACACAAGCATCATTTATCCCATCCCCTAAAAGTAATAGGATTAGCGCTAATCTTACTTTTATATATGGGGCATAGCCTGACTCAACTCTCACATACAAGAAAGCCAAAAATGTACATGAGGGCCAAATCCGGTATAGTGGGTTCCGGAAAGTATGAACCCAATCGTTAAGCCAGTTTAGTCGCCTTTTACGACGAGCAATGGCTACTGCAGCACTATTCAGTTTATTGGAATGGTTTTAAGCAAACAGGGACGTTGCATAATGTAATATGGAAGTCAGCAATGTAGAAAGTAAATTACGCATTGAATTTGAAATCTGGGGGAATAATACTCTTTAGATACCAAACTTATCTGGAGCTCGGATATATTGGGAGCTATTAATATTACATCTGGGTATCAACAACAATAAGACATTTTTTTTTCTAGAAAAGCAGTTTATTTGTATAAAAATATTGCTATAAATGTTGGTGGGCGCCGACCATAATCATACAGCACTCCAGGGGATGGCTATTTCTGCCTCTGTATGGCAGAGTCTGCACAACCAGCATATGGTGCTATGGCAACGTCATGGTTGCGCTGGAATGTCAGTTTTATAAAGAATTTCACAACCAGTCAACATGAAACAAACTAGGGCAGTCTACAACTACATTGAAACCTCTCTACACCGGACACCCTGGGAGGTCCCCAGGGTGTCCGGCTTAGAGAGGTTTCACTGTAATTCAGGCATTTGATCGTTCTGAGCCATACTTGTGTGCTATGCGATCACGAACAGACATTATCACCAGAGATAAATGACCAAGAAATTCATCAAAAATATGATCGCAGGTGTTTTCTTGGTGTCCGGTTTAGAGAGGTTCCACTGTATTACAAGCGGTCATCAGTAGCACATTTACTTTTTTGGCTGTCCTTTTTTAGCTGGTATTTTTTTCCTATAAATTTGAAAATGTAAAACCCCAATAGAAATGAAAACTTTCAAAACTTTGAAAAAAAAGCTTGTAGGGCAAGGTACCCATGGAGTGTGATGTTGGTTTATACAAACTAACTATACATACATGTATATATAACATTTGGGACAAGCCATGTGATTTTGTTCATTAGAAGATTTTTGATAAAAAATATTTAATGAAACTGTGATGTATATTTTCCATAAATGACGTCGAAAGTTGACAAAATTCTGCATTTGCGTTGAACAGTATGTCAACTTTAGACATCATCTATGGAAACTACAGTAAATTTTGTAGATATGTTTCAAGAGATACAGTGGGGTCAGCGTGTAAGTGCACACACGAACGAACACGACAGGTTGGTTCCAACCTGTCGTGTTCGTTCGTGTGTGCACTTACACGCTGACCCCACTGTAATCGCACATCTGCTTAAGTAGAAAATCACATGGCTTGTCTCATGCGTACAAGTCACTTGCCAGCTATATGGATGTACAAGTGTTTTATCGTCATTCAAAAGTAGCACAGAGTAAAATGAGTCCATAACAAATTGTAAATGTTTCTAAACGGTAAACAGTATTTCCAAATTCTCGAAACCGTTATTATCGAGTGCATACAGAGGCAATACACTTTACAGACAGCTTGATGGTGTAATAAAACCTCGAGACAGATTTACACGGATGTTTGTGGCTCGAGTCCTATATAGCTACCGTTTGAGCAGTTACGTAATTTAACCCTTACAATGCCAAATTAATTTATAGTTTCCATTTTTCTCAGCAAAAAAACATGTTCTGACAGCCCTTTAGAATCATTTCCAATGGAAATGATTCTAAAGTGCTGTCAGACCATGTTTTTATTGATAAAGAAGAGAAAACAGCAGATGAAAGTTTTTGTTTCCCGCATTCTAAGGGTTAAACCATTACCTTCAAAATAGCCCACTCAGGGTATTACTGTTTTAAGGAAGATTTTCCAACTATTTTCCTCATCTTACCATCTCTATATATAGAAAAATAATGTCATGTAGAAAAATAACAAACAAAGCCAAAGCCAGGAAAATTTGGCTACAACTTTTAACAGAGATTTAAGGTTGTGTAACAGTTGCATCAGTAATAATATTAGAACAAATTGTTTCAAAGGCTAATGTGTACAAAACTATATAATGTTATCATGGTTATTGCCTACAGCTATTTAAGGCAAGTAGTATAGCACAATGTATTAACAGTTTTTCATATAACTCCATTTTCGTGATAGTTATGTTACACTTGTTCATCAAGTTTGTCAATATAAACAGTGAAATTTCGATGTTTGGTGTATAATTGTTTAACAATGAATCACGTATTGTCGCAGAGTTCAGTTTCCCTATGTATTGTCAGTAGTGTATACGACTGGTCGTGTGTGATATGGAGTTGAACAAGTGGCAGGTTGGTGGGTGCAGCACGTCTACATTAGTGTCGTTCCTGACGTGTAGTATTCAGTTTTCGTCGTCGTCACAGTAGTCACCATCATCTCTGCAATACAATTGATTGATTGATTATTGTTTTATTGATTGATAATTGATCAATCGATCAATTAAGCAATCAATCAAGCACCAGCATCTCTTCAATACAATTGATTGTTTGATTGATTGATTGATTGATAATTGATTGATTGATCGATAAATAAATCGATCAATTGTAATTAAACCAGCAGCGGGTAAAGCGCAATCTATTACATATAAGCTACTGGGTAGAACCAATCCTGCTCACATCATTTTATACAATTAGATATCACATTTGTCTCAAACAGTTATTTGTTTGTATATGGCTACACAGCCTCTAGACTGTGTACAAAGATCAGTTAGGCCAATTACCCTAATCATTTGATCTAACATATTAAATGTATTTTACTACTATTTTATTCTTCATCTAAATTGCTTGGCCCTAACTGATACTCTTTTGTGGGCTGTTAAGCACCATTCCATTCCAGTTAGGCCAATACAGCCATTAGGGCTGTATTGGCCTAACTGGAACGGAATGGTGATATCAAAGGGGGCATCTCTGATGTGTCACTGGCCAAATGAAAGAAGGCTGCCAACATTGACATCAACTGGGGAATGAGCTCTCTAGCAATGGGGGCTTGTCTGATTGGTCAACATTAACTGAGGAACACAAAACTTACGCCTGGTAGACAGGATTTATGGCCGCCTGGCCGTGAACCTCCATACTGGATATGCCAGCATCCGCGGAGAGGTTCATCTGGATTTCAGGGTTCCCTTGAATTGCCTCGTCCGGATCTGGTGCGAGGTACATCTGCAGGCTCTGTTCAATACAATACAATACAATTGTTTATTTAGTAATGTATGCCACTGGCCCATTACACGCAACATGTATATGTTATGATGAAAACAGCGCCAATGCATGTAGTATATGATGCCATTAAGTGTACGACGGTTTGGGACCGATCATAGAAGCCCGTGTATGGTCCAACTTTGCTTTCCCGCCAGATACTGGCTCACATGATCACTGTTGATAGGAAAATGATTTTCATAATTTTAGTAAATGATATACGAATAGTGCAACTTTCTTAATCCTTACAGTGCTGAACTAAAATTTGTCGTCTGCTGTTTATTTTCTATTTTCCATTTTTCTTATCAAAAACATGGTTCGACAGCACTTTAGAACCATTTCCATTGGAAATGATTATAAAATGCTGCCAAACTATGTTTTTATTTAGAGAAAATACAAAATAAGTTACAACAGCAGACGACAGTTTTTGGTTCCCGCCTTCTAAGGGTTAATATTTGTTGAAGTTGGCATAAAGATTAATCTGAAGTATGCATTATGAAGTTGGTGGCATAGGTTATGGTGCGTTATTGCTACAGCCTGCATATATAACATATTGTTGAGGTCCCCAGGGTGTCCGGCTACTTGACGTTTCACTGCAAAACAGGCATTTGATCATTCTGAGCCATAGCTGTGTGCTATGCGATCACGAACAGACAATATATCACCCAAGATAAATGTTTTTGTTTGTTTGTTTATTGGTGTTTAACGGCCAATCAACAGCTAATGTCATGTAAGGCCGGGCCAACAGGTTCAATCCCGTTTTAACCTGCTGCATTGGGGGGAAAATCCCAAAATCAGAACGGAATATTTACATCGAGATACAACATATTCAGCCCTGAAATTAGAATAACCTGACCTGGTGCCAGGTCCATACCGCACCAAAGTCACTTGGCCCCTTCCCCTATTTAAAAGTAATACCGGTAGGATTACTCTTATAAGGGGTATAACCAGATTCAACTGTCACATACAAAATGCCAAAGACGTATGTGAGGGCCAAACCAGGTCTCCAGTCGGGATTCCGGTAAGGATGAACCCCGATCGTTAAATTACCCATCGCATGCTCCCACCTACCACCCACCCAAGATAAATGACCAAGAAACTCATCAAAAATAAGATCACATAATTATGTCGTCTTGGTGTCCGGTTTACGTTCCTTTATATCAGCCTCCGGTTTATGCTACAAGAGTGTGGAGTTGGGACAGTTTACTGCTTCAAAGATTATAGGGTTAACTGTATTGTAATTTTCAAATTTTCGGCGTATATCAGAAAATGATAGGTCGGAAAATCTGTTTAATGGCGACGTGCTAGCGGAGCCATTAAACATGTTTTGCGACCTATCATTTTCTGATATACGCCGCAAATTTCAAAATTACAATGCAGTTAACCTATTTCTAATGCACTCCTTTACTACTGGCGTAGGAATACATATTGAAATAATTAGAAGGAGGAAGAAGGAGAAAAGGATTGCATGAATATCGGTCAAGCCGCCCGTACCTGTGTCTCGTACTCCTTGAAGATGGTGGGGGGCTCGGCAAATTCAGGCTGCTCGTACGTCATTTGGTACTTGCCGTAACTCTCGACATACTTGTTGTACCTGAAGATGATTTGAAATGATTTATCGTCAACAATACCATAGTCTCACATTATGTTTGTTCATTTGTTTGTTGGTGTTTAACAGCCTATCAACAGCTAAGGTCATTTAAGGCCAGGATTCCGTATTGAACCTGCTGTATTGGGGCGAAATTCCAAAATCAGAACGAAATATTTGCATAAAAAAATATATATATTCAGCCTTGAAATCACCTGACCTGGTGCCTGCTCCATACCACACCAAAGCCACTTGGCCCCTTCCCCTAAAACTAATAGGATTACAAATAATCATAATACTCACGAAAGGGGTATAACCAGATTCAACTGTCACATACAAAATGCCAAAGACATATGTGAGGGCCAAACCAGGTTTCTAGTTGGGATTCCGGTAAGGATGAACCCCGATCGTTAAATTACCCATCGCGTGCTCCCTCCCACCTGCCACCCACGACTGGAGAAATTGGGTTTATGAGTTGTGCGCGCAGTGTAGTCCCAGATCAGCCTGCGCATCCGCGCAGTCTGATCAGGGCCTGCACTGCTCGCAATTCAGTCAGTGACTCACATTTCATGCTCCCACGTGCCACCCACCTCATCTTATGTATGTATTACTAAACTGACCAGGAGTCTCTTGACTTTGTCCTGCAATTTTAGTCATATCAGTCAAGTTCAGTGCAGTGACGGCTATAAATAGCCCCTGTGCATTCTTTCTTTCGACCAGGTATAGGTGTTCCGAGTCAATTCCCACCCTTAAATACAAGCCAAAATGAAACTTTCTTTCGAGCTGTGCACAATTTGCCATCTTTTGGTATTGATAATGTCAAGTTTTGCTTATCCCTTTCACCCCTAAATATATACCGTACCAAGGACTATTCCATGTCAATTTTGGACTAGTCCATTAATGAAAAAAGAGGTTTGTTTGTTTGTTTGTTTGTTGGGGTTTAACGGCCTATCAACAGCTAAGGTCATTTAAGGCCAATGGGTTTAGTACTAAATCCCATATATTACCTGTACAAGTACATGTACATGTTCAAGTACATGTACAAATAGGGGTGAAAATCCCAAAATCAGAACTGAATATTTACAATAACACTAGATGGCCGCGGCCTGCATGTCGCGCCTTGTGACGAGGCATGGACACTAAAAAAAAAGATATAGTATAACGAAAAACTTTAACCAAAAAACTTAACCAAAAAACTTAACCAAAAACTTTAACCAAAAATCTTAACCAAAAACTTCAAAGTAATTTGACCTTGACATTGGGCACAGGGGCCACACGGGAGGGGGGTAGAATGAAAATATAGATGATGATAAACACCCATGTGAAGTTTCAAGGTAATGGGCAAAGCAGTTGCAGAGATATAGTATAACAAAAAACTTTAACCAAAAAACTTAACCAAAAAACTTAACCAAAAACTTTAACCAAAAAACTTAACCAAAAACTTCAAAGTAATTTGACCTTGACATTGGGCACAGGGGCCGCACGGGAGGGGGGTAGAATGAAAATATAGATGATGATAAACACCCATGTGAAGTTTCAAGGTAATGGGCAAAGCAGTTGCAGAGATATAGTATAACGAAAAACTTTAACCAAAAAACTTAACCAAAAAACTTAACCAAAAACTTTAACCAAAGAACTCAACCAAAAACTTTAACCAAAAAACTTAACCAAACAACTTAACCAAAAACTTTAACCGGACACACGTATGTACGTATGTACGTATGTACGTATGTACGTACGTACGTCTACGTACATACGTACGTACGTACGCCAAAGTGCCGACTATATCACGCTTTCCGCAAGCGGGCGCGACAAAAACTATATATTCAGCCCTGAAATCAGAATAATCCTGATCTGATGCCAGTTCCTCGCCACACCAGAATCACTTGGCCCCTCCCAAAAGCAGTAGGATCAGTAATAATCTTACTACTTTTATAATGGACAATAACCAAATTCAACTCCCAGGTAACTAAAGAGCCAAAGATAAAAACGTACCTGAGGGCCAAACCAGGCAAATCGTGATTCCTATAACCGGGATTCCGCTGGGGAAAATAAAAAAATCGCCACTTCAAAAAAAATAAAACAATTGGCGATAAAAATTTACAATTTTTTTTTTTTCGAATATTGTAATTTTTTATCGCCAATTGTTTATTTTATCGCCAATTGCGAAAGTGGTGATTGCCAGCGGAATCCCTGCTATAAGGAGGAACCCATAACGTTAATTTACGCCGTCTCATTCGCCCGACCACCACCCACGAAAAAAGAGGTATGACCTGGCACAGTCAAAAATGAACAGGTGGAATAAAACTACATTTTTAGGCCATAAAATACGTACTTAGGTTCTCGGACACGGTGTTTGCGGAATGTGAAGCGAGAGGGCGGATTGTTTTAATATATTTTATATTTTTTTGTTTGTCTCTGATTTTTTTCAGGTTGACAGATCCAGACGAACATCTCAAACAAAAAAATATGTTCCATAAAGTTTTCCATAAGATTTTCGTCAGATACAATTGGATTTAACATATTTTTGCATGGTAGTGTTTTTTTTTTGATCATGTGGCGAATTTACAGTACAAATTATTTCTCCACGACGATAAAATATTCGACATGCAGAGATTATTCAGACGCGGCGATATCCGAGAACCAAAGTACTTCTTTTTTATTGCCTTAGTACTCATCAGCGCTTATCATGGATCTCTTGACTTTGTAATTATGTTATGTGGCCTGATTATAACTACGGTATACACTGTCAATGGAGTGAAAACTAAAATGATTCCAACTTTTCACCAGCTAGTTAACTGAACAGACATCCACAAATATGTCTATCTGAACTTGATACTTGTAGAAAAATGTGTGATGTATAACAACATATTTTCAGCTGGAATTCTATAAATGGCAATGCTGATTTGTACTCGCTCAGATCTATTTCAATGAAGATTTCCCGCCAAAATATGCTTCTCTGGAGCCCTGATAATACGATACACTAAATGGGTCATACCAGTTATCTGTAGCCTATTTCACCAACATTGCAAAGTATACTTATCTAGCAAAGTATGCTTTGTGGGAGAAATCTTCAATTTTAGAATTTATTATTTTTTATTATACTGAATTTATTACATTATCACAGCCAATTTGGCTGTGATAATGTAATAAATTCAGTATAATAATTCTGCATACTTTTAATCATCAAATATATGCAGTTGTTAGTTTTATATGAAATAATGCATTTCAGGAAAAATAAATGATTACTCCCTCAAAGTATACTTTGCTAGATAAGTATACTTTGCAATTTACTTTACAGTTATCCGGACAATCAGTTTATCGGACAAATGAAAATCCCTGTTAATTAAGCGCATTCATTTGATCCTATTTTGCAACAAACGCATCTACGTCACTCAGGTGCTTGCTGTTTCCATGCCATTGTGAAGAATATATGGGCAATATAATCATTTTAGTAAAACTTGCTGAAAACATTCCCCAACTCTGTCCACAAGTTGTTTACAACATCAAAAGTCGCACGGGGGCTTGCGATCGAGTGCACCCATTACGTCATTTCACAGTTGTTATATAAATACAATAAATTCTATAAATACGTTGTTTTCCAAGAAGCGAATGGTGATTGTTTTTTTCTGCAGAACAACACAACGCTGTTTACACTAGTTTACAGGCGATAACATTATGATTTCAAGGTGAGAATACAAGTTTTTAGGTGATTGTATGTTTGTCCGGATAACTGATTGTCGATGTTAATTTTGGGGCAATCTTACGACTGATGATCTGACCCAATTTTAAGTGAGAAAGATGGCACATATTGCTCAATAGTTTGCACGAGTTGAGAAAGCAAGAACCGATGATTGTTCTGTGGAAATTGTATGCCCGTAGCTGCTATAAGAAAAATATCGTAAAACAAGAAATACGTCTGTCGAACGCGGATGCCACCTGCAACATATTTGAGAAACTGTGACAAAGTGGTTAACCGAAAAGTGTGACGGAGGGACAGACGGACAGACGGACAGACGGACGGACGGACAGACGGACAGTCCAAACACTATATGCCACCCGTTTCTTCGAAACACGGTGGCATAAAAACGGACATTTTTGTCCGATAATCTGGAGGATCCCTGTAGTGGTTGGTAAAAAGGAACAGAAGCATTGACCAACTTGACAGAGCATTGCAGCAGCGATAGACTCGGGCCACGAGTCCTACCTGGAGTGTGTGAAGATGAGCACAATAAGTCCCACGATGGACAGCAGGATGGAGATGGCAGCAAATGCGATAAGTGCTGCCCACGGGTCGTCCATCCACCAGATGTAGGACTTGCCGAGCACAACATTGCGCTCCAACTGACCGCTGAATGGCGGGTGGACATCCACAACGACCACACCAGCATCATCGACCACTCGAAGATTTGAGTTCTCACCAAGGATACTGAAAATAGCACTTTTATCTTTAACGCTGCTACACCTGAGAATTGTATTTATTTAACCTTTTCACCCCGAAGTAACAGGAATGGATTTCGATATGTTATTTTGTAACCAATCCATTCATCACAAAAGATTTTCAGACAAGTCGATTTATGAATAGGCGGTGCTTTTGTTCTCAAAAAAATTAAAATTACTTTCAAAAAGTGCAGATCCTGATTAGACGGGCTCATGTGGATCTACATGTATACTTTTTTGACAATACCACTATACAGGCATGTGGTGTTGAAAGGGTTAATGTCATTGTAGGGCTCGATCAAATGCTCCATGGCAAACAACAGAATTATGGGGAGACTGCACCCAGCGAAGACAAAACAACAGGGGTGGAGTATAATACAGTTAAACCTGTGAATAAAGGCCAGCCGTGTGAAGAGAATACTCTGGCCTTTGTTCACAGGTGGTTTTTATTCTCAGTGTCATTTATGTAGTAATTGATTAATTGGGAAAACAAAAGCGCGGCTGCTATGGATAGGTAATTGCTATTCGGAGGTGGCCTTTAATACAGGTTTGACTGTACTTTGTAAGATGGCTATTGCAGCCAGTGGCCCAAATGGGCCATCAGCAATGTATACGGGGATTACGTGTAACAACTGTGAGTGCCGCCCGTATTATCGGCTACATGAAATTGTGGCGAGACAGCACGGCCTGTGGCTACATACTCACCCAGCAACTACAGCGTCCGTATTCTCCAGTAGAGGGAAGTTGGGCTGCACAAGTTGGGCCAGCACAAACACGACATCCGTCCTGTAAACAGGCCAGATACACAGGCATTATGTTGCTGCCACATAGCATTGCATTTCAATAAGTGACTTGTTGTTGTTTATCAAATTTAAGAGCTTCCTGACATGGTGGCATGGATTACCGGCAAAATATTTGTCAGAAGGGACTCGCTCAATATCATTTTATATATAAATGGAAGGAATATTATAATTCAATATGGACACCTTGTCTACTTAATCGGGTAGCAGCAATTTCTGATTAATGGAACAGGCTGAAAATTAACATGGAAGAGACCATGCAAAATACTTGAAAGGGTGTAATTGACAGTACATGGGAGCTAACTGGAGAACAGCCTCTAGGGGGCACAATCTCAAGGGAGCTAACTGGAGAGAACAGCCTCTAGGGGGCGAATCTCAAGGGAGCTAACTGGAGATAACAGCCGCTAGGGGGCGAATCTCAAGGGAGCTAACTGGAGATAACAGCCTCTAGGGGGCGCAATCTCAAGGTAGCTAACTGGAGATAACAGCCTCTAGGGGGCACAATCTCAAGGAAGCTAACTGGAGATAACAGCCGCTAGGGGGCGCAATCTCAAGGGAGCTAACTAGAGATAACAGCCTCTAGGGGGTGCAATCTCAAGGTAGCTAACTGGAGATAACAGCCGCTAGGGGGCGAAACTCAAGGGAGTTAACTGGAGATAACAGCCTCTAGGGGGCGCAATCTGAAGGTAGCTAGCTAACTGGAGATAACAGCCTCCAGGGGCGTATCTCAAGGGAGCTAACTGGAGATAACAGCCTCTAGGGTGCGCAATCTCAAGGGAGCTAACTGGAGATAACAGCCTCTAGGGGGCGCAATCTCAAGGTAGCTAACTGGAGAGAACAGCCTCCAGGGGCGAATCCAGGCCAGGAAATTTTTAAATGCCAGATCGCTGCAGATGCGATTTCCTGACACCTAGGCCACGAAAAAAGTCATCCAACTATTTGATTATTGTAGATGTTCTTCTTTTCTTTTCTTTTTGCCGGGAGCAGGGGGGAGGGGGGTCCGGACCCCCTGGACCCCCCCCCATATCCGCGCCTGGAATCTCAAGGGAGCTAACTGGAGATAACAGCCTCTAGGGGGTGCAATCTCAAGGGAGCTAACGGGAGATAACATCCTCTAGGGGGTGCAATCTCAAGGGAGCTAACTGGAGATAACAGCCTCTAGGGGGCGCAATTTCAAGGGAGCTAATGGGAGATAACATCCTCTAGGGTGCGCAATCTCAAGGGAGCTAACTGGAGATAACAGCCTCTAGGGGCGCAATATCAAGGGAGCTAACGGGAGACAACATCCTCTAGGGGACGCAATCTCTAGGGAGCTAACTGGAGATAACAGCCTCTAGGGGGCGCAATCTCAAAGGAGCTAACTGGAGATAACAGCCGCTAGGGGGCGAATCTCAAGGGAGCTAACTGGAGAGAACAGCCTCTAGGGGGCGCAATCTCAAGGGAGCTAACTGGAGAGAACAGCCTCTAGCGGGCGCAATCTCAAGGGAGATAACAGCCTCTAGGTGGCGCAATCTCAAGGGAGCTAACTGGAAATAACAGCACAAACTCAAGGGAGCTAACTGCCCGTAGGCAACATCATCTAGGGAACTGGCAACCCACTCACCCGGTAGTATCTATCTCTATCACGTCTCGTCCAACACTCTTCCGCCGGTACTCGGCCACTTCTATCAATGTAATGTAGCCAGTCTGGGACTGAATGGTTCTGGAAACAGTAGGAAGGATTTGCATTACTATCAGCACTTTCATTTCAATGCATTATTTATTTTTGCAACGAGATTATCACAACTTTTCGGTATGAAATAATGACTACCACAATAACCCTAAATATTCGAACACAATTTGCTTTGGGAAACCCCTATTAAATAGGGGTTTCTCAAAGCAAATTGTATCCAAATACATTGTTATTGTGATTAAACATGTACTGCCATACTAACCCTAAATATTGGCACGGTCACTGTTGTACGGAAACCATATAGTTTTAAGTGTTTCCCCCAAATAAATGGTGTCCAAATATTTAGGGCTATTAAACACATTAAATCTCAGAAATACCTAAAGGTAAGTACCTATCATCAATAACAAAAAAAGACACCCGCCCCAAATGTTTTTATTTGATAAAATGCTATCAAATATTGATTTTATTGCGAAAAACAGATTTTCCTATGGGAATTTAACATGGGGCCAAAAGCAGATGATGAGGGTCGAAAAAAGAAAGATTTTGCGATGAGAATTTTCAAATTGTTACCTAGTAGTTCCACTTTTGAAAATCAATGAGAACAAATGAGGCACGCCATGTGATAATGTACCTTCGGACATCTGCGTAATTTCTTTCAATACCTTTACAAGAAATTTGATTCCGCATGTACTGCCATTTGCAGAAAATATTGTAAATTTTGTAAAAGTACTTCATGAAATTACGCAGATGTCCGAAGGTACAAAACCACACAACGTGTCTCAAATGTGTAAAATACATAAAATACAACAAGCACCATGTCTGCAGCTGTGATACCTACCTTCGAATGTCCTCCAGGTTATCCTGTACATCTCCGGGTCTTCGGTTCGCGATGACCATCACAAATCTGTGCTTGTCCTCTATCAGATGGATCTGTAGGAATCAAACAGTTGTAATATTGAGCCAGTACAGTGAAATACCTGCCACGCTTCCAGTGACCACAATAGATTCTGATAATGGCTGCTAGAGTTTGTTAGCAGACCAGTGGGCCGTTTCACTAATCTTTGTACAACTAAAATGTTTGTAAGTGCAAACTTATGATAGTCTGTAAATGTCACATTAACAATGTTTTCTTGTAAACAATTATTGGATTTACATTTATTGAGCATAGGCTGCATATGCAGCCTATGCTCAATAAATGTAAATCCATCAATTTAAATTTCCAGATGATCCTAAATTTGCACTTACGAATATTTTGTTTGCACAAAGTTTAGTGAAACTAATTGAAATTTCCGGACGATCCTAAATTTGCACTTTTGTAAATATTACAAGACCAGTGTACTATATTAGAGTCGAGGAAGAAGAAATATAAGGTACTTCTGCACAACAAGTCTAGGCACATATTATCCCAATATTCAGGCAAATCAAACAATAGTGTGAAAACAAAACAAGAGTGCCGAAGGTCACAATATCGGCCCGTCGAGGCAAGGCCAGTCAACAAGGGTAGATAAGTAAAAAGCAATAGGCTTCTTTGTCTGGCAGTGATAAACATATATAACGAATTTGGTTACGATCGGTCAAGTAGACCTGTTATGTAGTTATTGACAAAGATACAGTGCGAAAAAGTGGGTGGCAGGTGGAAGCACGCGATGGGTAATTTAACGATCGGGGTTCATCGTTACCGGAATCCCGACTGGAGACCTGGTTTGGCCCTCACATACGTCTTTGGCATTTTGTATGTGACCGTTGAATCTGGTTACCTTATGTGAGTATTACGATATTCGTAATCCTATTTTAGGGGAAGGGGCCAAGTGACTTTGGTGTGGTATGGACCTGGCACCAGGTCAGGTTATTCTAATTTCAGGGCTGAATATATTTGTTCTCGATGTCAATATTCCGTTCTGATTTTGGGATTTTCCCCCCAATGCAGCAGGTTAAAACGGGATCGAAGCCGTTTGCCAGGCCTTACATGACCTTAGCTGTTGATAGGCCGTTAAACACTAATAAACAAACAAACAGTGCGAACAAATGGTCGCCAAGGGGAGATAAGTCATCGGCAATTATTGAAAATCAATATGCTTCTTCGTCTTGCCGTGATAAATATGCATACCGAATTTGGTTACGATATGTAAAGTAGAAAAGGGAAAGTCAATGAATTTAACGTCCCAACAACAGCTCAGGTCATATAGAGATGTGAGGTTATTCCATGGACAAGCTGTGCCCGCCCACCGCCCGTACAAGGAGAATACATAATATGTCCTGTCTTTTCAAACTGACGTATAAAACGTTGTTCTTAAGTACAGAGAGCTACTTACAATCACTTCAGCATCCACACTGTTCTGACCCCGCACTTCATTTGGCTGATCTTTAGCAACAACCTCAAACCTGAAGGTGCGTGGGTCTTCTTCAGCCTTGCCAAACTCGATGATAGTGGCTATGTCGCCTGTCGTTGTGTCGAGAACAAACGGTGGGCTGGGCGGAGATTCCTTCTCTGATAGCCCACGAGCGTACACAACACGGCCCAGTTCTCCAGAGTCTTCATCTGTTGCCTGGTGAATCATAATTTTGCACTTATGAGCATTTTAGTTGTACAAAGTTTAGTGAAAGGGCCCCAAGTGTATGTTATAAGCACACATCTGAAACCACTTTTGACTATTAAATATGAAACTAGCAGTTATGTTGGCAAATACACATAATGGTGGTATGCATGTAGTCGAACCTCCCCGAACGGCCACCTCTCTACAACAACACCCTCTCTGTAACGGCCGCTATTTATATCCCAAATGGATGATTTCCTCTATATCTAACCCTTAGACTGCTCAGCATGAACATTATCGTCTGATGTTGCTTTTGCATTCTGTCTCAATAAAAACATGTTTTGACAGAATTTTAGAATAATTTCCAATTGGAAATTATTCTAAAATGCCTTTGAATCAAAGGAAACAGAAATTATAAGCCATTTACCCGAGCGTTAAGGTTTCAGACGCACCAAGTCTGTGACCTTGACCCTGGGCTTAGCGGGGAGCGTTAAGGTTTCGGGACGTCCGTACATACGTACATACGTACATACGTATGTACGGACGCCGGTAACACTATTTGCCCCCATCACCATTCGGTGGCGGGGGCACAAAAATCAATGTCCCCTGCGGGGCTCTGTATGTTTAAGACTTAGCATGTGCAAATTTATGACACAACAGTAAAGTAATCCTTGCATTTACATTGAATACAGCATGTTGGAGAAACTTGTATAAAAAAAAAAAGAATTTATGTAAAGAATATCTTCAGTGACTGTGTGATGGTCAAAACGGTGGCATAAGCATGTCACACAACCAAATAATGAAGCAATCCTTCATGTTATATTGAAGATATGACATGCCTAAAAAACTTGATGTAAATGAGCACAGATGTACGTGTCCATGGCTAGAAACGCTACATGCCTCCTCATCATTCGGTGGCAGGGGCTTAAAAGCAATATAGGTCACCGTTCTTGCCATCACAGCAGGAGGCGGCAAAAAGTATTTTCCCACCCATTGAAATGAAATAAAATGCATTGAGTAGCCAATAGATTTGCGCAGAATTTTATTCATACGTGTATTCAATATTCAAAGTAGTTTATAAGATGCATAGTTTTTGGAAATGCTGTTCCCATTGACGTCAAATTTACGCCATGTATCTGATCAGTAAGCTAAACATTAATATTCTGCGTAAATCTATTTTCTTTCAAACACTTCATATTTCATTCAAATTGGTAAAGTATGTACTGAGCTACATATTTGAAATACATGTAAGTAATTATTTCTGTCCACCTACTGTATGCACTTACGTGTATAGTAACAATGGATCTTCCTGGCCTGGCATCGATACTGATTGCCCCAAAATATTTATCCTTCGTAAGCGTGGATTGTGGGTAGGGGTCAATGACCCATACAGGAGTGTTGTCATTCACGTCAACGATGTATACGAATACGGTCGCTCGTCTCCACGTGTTGAAGATCTCCACCGACGCAGCTAGTATGAAGACAACAATGCTTGGTTACCAACATGTCGATGCTCATGCATCCCAGTTGTTCCCATTCAAACACAGAGAATAGTAGGTTAGTGCCATGAATGGGAAAAATATGGATGGACAGACGGACGGTCCAAACACTATATGCCACCCGTTTCTTCGAAACCCGATGGCATAAAAAACCCAGTCACCGCACATATTCATACGCAGTGATTAGGTCGTATTGACAGGATATTAAAAATGTTTCACTGCACCGTGTTGCACGGCACATATGCACTGTGTTGATGGGATAACTATAAATACTATTGTACTCGCATATAGTATCAGAGCTCCAGATAAGGGGCATATTGGCATATTATACGCCCTTATTTTAGCAGAATACGCCTTGTGGGAAAAAAAGTGGGAATACAAAATACTCACAGCAATTTTAAAATATGCATTGATTTTCAAACAGAGTAATGAAAATACTGTAATAAAGTTGAAAATTTACTTAGAGGAGCTGCTTGTTTTAATTTTTATCATTTGTTCCCTATTTAATAAGAAAAGCAATAATACATTTGTAACAGTAAAATATGCATTCAATTTGAAATCTGGGGGTATAATACTCTTTAGATACAAAACTTATCTGGAGCTCTGTGATATGGCCGACAACAGCAAGCAGACATTGCAAAAAGTGTAGGTCCTGTTGCGACTAGTGATTCACAATCAACTGATCATGAGACACCGTGATCACAAGTATCAGAAGCCTGTCATTATTATGACTATTAACCCTTTCCCTGATAGAGACGACTTTTCTCCTTTTCCCACAATGCCTCTGCAGAAGATGTCTTTTGAAAACATTGTGGGAAAAGGAGAAATTGCTTGTAACAAGCAATTTCTCCTTTTCCCACAATGTTTTCTACTCTATCAGATAATTTAACCATTATTTGACCCAGCATTTGATCCTTTTATTCAGATGTTTTCGATTTGGAAGAGTCGAAATATCGCAAAACAGGGAAAGGGTTAATATATCTTAGGACGTTTGTCTCTATTAGTGTAGATCCTGATCATGTGTACAGTCAGATATTTTATTTAGAGGTTTAAACAAATGGCGCAGAATGTAAGCCCTGTAGCCGATTTCACCAAAATTGCTAAGCATACACTAGCTTTTAAGTATACTTTGATGCAGTAATCATTTTTTTTTTCCCCCAAAATGCATTATTTCATATAGAACTAATGACTGCATATATTTGATGATTAAAACTATGCAGCATTATTATACTGAATTTATTACATTATCACAGCCAAAATGGCTGTGATAAACTAATAAATTCCGTATAATAAAAGTTATTAAATTTATCCTTAAATTGAAAATTTCTCCCTCAAAGTGTACTTGGCAATATAAGAATACTTTGCAAGTTTGGTGAAATATGCTACTGACCACACTGCAGATGTCAGCACATTGGTAAATTAGCGCTATTTAAAAGTCTTATAGGCCGACTCGCGAACAATGTAAACCCTGAGCGTGTCAGATAATTTGTAATGTGCATTTTCTCAGCCGGCGGCCGTCAAGAAGAAAATCAGCATCGTCTACCTTGTCTCTTCTCCCGCGTTTCATACACCTCCACCGTAAGCTCGTATTTCGGTTCCTGCTCATAGTCCAGCTGGCCAGACAAAACGAGTACGCAGTTCTTGTTAAACTGAGTGCGTCTGATCGTGAAAATTGGCCCCGAGTTGCCCTGCGCGTTGCCGGCGGTGATGTCACACTGAATGTACAATGGCTGGTTTTCCACATTGAGCACCTGGAGGTCCGTGTTTGCGACCGTATTCTCGAGCACGTCAATCTTCCAGACCGGCTGGGTGAATCCCATTTTACCCTCTACAGGTGTGCTCTTGTTCACGCGGATGTTGAGCACAGCATCCGTCCACATCGGCTTCCAGCTCCTGTCGGATGCCCTCACCGTAATCTGCAATGGCATAGAAAATACAAGCCTATTGTCTGTTTCACGAAACCTGCCCAAATTTAGTATACAATGCAAAAACAATATTTTTTTTCGATAATTATTTATAGCAAAATTTAAGAATGAGCGTTCTTTTTATTTTGTGAAAAGTGGGTTCCTGGTTTTTTGCAGAATTGTTCAACATAATATTGTATTATTGTGGAAAGCTTACTACCGTTAAATTGAAAATTTCTCCCTCAAAGTGTACTTAGTAAGATAACAATACTTTGAAATTTTGGTGAAATCGGCTACTGGATATGACTAAACAAATTCACTTACATTGATGCGGTCTCCTCGCAAGGTCGGTATGGATAACGGAATAGCAACCATCACTTGTCCAAAGTCATTCACCTTGAAATATCTCTTATAGGAATTCTCATCGCCAATAATCTCATAGAACACTTCAGCATTTGGTGTCTGAAATGAAAAATAATAATTCTCATGTAACATGCACAGTTTGTTTGTTTCGTTTGTGTGTTGGGGTTTAACAACCTATCAACAGCTAAGGTAATTTAAGGCCGTGTCAATGGGTTTAGTACTAATTTCCCCATTTATTACCTGTACAAATAGGGGGAAAATCCCAAAATCAAAACTGAATATTTACAATAAAAAAAATATATATTCAGCCCTGAAATCAGAATAATCCTGATGTGATGCCAGGTCGTCGCCACACCAGAATCATTTGGCCCCCTCCCAAAAGCAGTAGGATCAGTAATAAGCTTTTATAATGGGCAATAACCCAATTCAACTCCAAGGTAACAAAAGAGTCTAAGATAAAAACGTACCCGAGGGCCAAACAAGGCAAATTGTGATTACTTAAGAGGAACTCCTACCGTTAACTTACACCGTCGCATTCGCCCGACCAACCACCCACGTAACATGCACAGATACAAGATGACGGATTAACCCTTACACCCTGAAGTAACTGGAATTGAGTTTGATATGTTGATTTTGCAACCAATCCGTTGTCACAAAATGATTTGCAGACTAGGCAATTTATGAAAAGCGGATGATGATAAGAAAATGACTTGTAAAACGTGCAGATCCTGATGAGATGGCTCATCACGAGCCAGCTCATCTGGATCTAACTATTTGCCAATACCACTATACAGGCTTGTGGTGTTGAAAAAAGGGTTATTTTTTGCTTGTCTTTCAACATCTTTTGAGTTGCGCAATAATACGGTTTTATAATAAAAACAAGAAATAAGTAACGCCGATGAATTTTTCCACGTCAAAAACACAAATTTTAAAGTCATTTGACGTTGACCTTTGATCACAGGGGCCACATGAGTGGACCACAGAATGAAAATATTGATGCCGACTAAAAAGCATATGAAGTGGCAAGCCAATCCACTTGCGCTTACAGAGATAGTAGGTACCCGAAAAATATCGGAGACTGACATTCAGGATGTACCAATGCAATGTTCTATTTCTCAAGATTTGTTTTTGACATATTCTAGAATACAGAAGGAATATTCACAAAATTTTACAGTCTAAATTTGCTGCCTCAGAATTGTTGCAAACGGCGTTGGGTGTTGTTAATCAGGAAATCAGATTATACCAGACTTGAATTACTGGAAGAATCAGAATGTGAGTCTGTACACACTAGGCAGGAACTGTGTGTGTTGACAATTTAAGTGAAAATAAAACATTTAATCATCAAGTTGACAATATTCCGCATTTGCTCTCAAACAGTAGCACTTACACCGACATTTTCCGGGACAGACGTGTCGCTGTCTGTCGCAGTCATATTGGCGATGATCTTGTCCTGGGCGTCATACTCGAAGGCCTCTGTCTCTACGTAGTTGCCGTTTATGAACTGGGGTGCAAACCGGTTTCTCACAATGTTCACTTCTACGGTTGCTGCTGAAGACTTTGGTTCACTTGATCTATCAAACGCTTCTACCACCATCTGCAAATTCAGCACAATTAAACTCAATTAATTCCGCAAAATTTCAAAGCGCTTGTATTTTAATAAAATAAGCCACGGCACTACAATTTTCCGAAGTGGGTTTTACATTATCAAGACACAAACATGTCTGAACTGATCTGTGGACGTCACTGGGGAAATGGGGCTTATGGGATGTGTGAACAGTGTACTTCCAGTAGCCTAGTGTACTTCCAGTAGCCTAGTGTACTTCCAGTAGCCTAGTGTACTTCCAGTAGCCTAGTGTACTTCCAGTAGCCTATTTCATCAACATTGCAAAGCATACTTTTCTAGCAAAGTATACTTTGAGGAAGTTTTCAATTTTAGGATAAATTTATTAATTTTTATTATACTGAATTTATTACATTATCACAGCCATTATGGCTGTGATAATGTAATAAATTCAATATAATAATTCTGCATACTTTTAATCATGAAATACATGCATTTGTTAGTTCTATTTGAAATACTGCATTTCAGGAAAAATAAATGATTACTCCCTCAAAGTATACTTTGCTAGAAAAGTATACTTTGCAATTTTGATGAAATTGGCTACTGATCAAATAGCACACTCTGGTAACCTGTTAACAATCTATATCAAATGGCTTCTTAAAAGCATACAGGTGTTTCATTGATGGAATGTCGAACAGTGTAGACCCTGATCAGGCTGTGTGGATGCTGATCTGGATCTACACTGGTTGCATGACGGGTGTTTCATTGATGGAATAGCGAACAGTGCAGATCCCGATCAGACTGTGCTGATCTGGATCTACACTGGTCGCAGAATCCATAAGCCCCATTTCTCCAGTCACAGCCACATATTACTATGTAAATATAATATACAGGAGGAAAACTATTATTTGAATAAATATATCATTTCAATTCATTTCACCATAAAACAAATGTTTGTATACAAAGAAGGCTCAAATGAGGTGATGGGTGGGCTACACTTTTAAATATGGATGATGATAAATAAGTATATGGTGTCTCAAGCCAATCTGACTTGTGGTAACAGAAACAGTAAGTAGCCGAAAACTTTTAATGCAAATCTTTGACAGATAGATGAACAGGGTGGCGACTGTATGGACACAGAAAGGTTTTTTCGAGGTTCATAAAAATAATTGTGTAATGATTATAGACTACTCACCGAGACTTGGTTAGGGATAGCGTTGGTTGTGAGAAGGCGCGAAATACTGATCTCGCCCGCAGTCGAGCTGATATCGAAGAAGATCTCAGCATCTCCTGGCGTGAATCCATTTGGCTCAGCAAATCTGTAGCGCAGACGACCGCCCGGACTCCTTTCGCTGTCGTCGTCTGTTGCATGAACTTGAACGATAATCTCGCGCAGGTTCTCGTATTCAGAAATGGTGAGCTGATATAAGGACTTGTCAAACACGGGTTCGTTCGGGTTCCGTATCACATGCACCTTCACGTCCGCAGTTGCTGTCTGTGCAGCCTTGTTGTTGTCATAGGCGATCACTTGCAGCTAGAAAATGTAAATGTAAATGTTACAGTTCTGTAGATGGAATACGATATACAGAGCTCCTGTAGCCTATTTCACCAACATTGCAAAGTATACTTTTCTAGCAAAGTATACTTTGAGGGAGTAATCATTTAATTTTCCTGAAATGCATTATTTCATATAGAACTAACAAATGCATATATTTCATGATTAAAAATATGCAGAATTATTATACTGAATTTATTACATTATCGCAGCCAAATTGGCTGTGATAATGTAATAAATTCAGTATAATAAATATTAATAAATTCATCATAAAATTGAAAATTTCTCCCTCAAAGTATACTTTGCTAGAAAAGTATACTTTGCAATGTTGATGAAATGGGCTACAGATAAAGGTTTGTATTCAGTTGGCGTATTTTACGCACTTATTTCACTCACAGCCATATGAAAATACGCACTGATATTCAAATAGAGTAGCGAAAATACTGTAATAAAGTTGTCCATTTACTTAATAATGTTTGCTTTTTGCAGCTCAAATAAATGCATGTTTAAATTTCTTTTGATCATTTGTTCCATTTTTAATAATGATTAAAATCAATAATCCATTTGTAAACATGAAATAGGCATTGAATATGAAATCAGGGGGCACAATAACCGTACTAACTGTATTGTAATTTTCAAATTTGCGGCATATATCAGACTATAGTCTGTTTCACGAAAGCTGCCCAAATTTTACGGCTATATAGACAATTCAAAAACAATATTATTTTCGATGATATTAAGTTAAAGGAAAATTTAAGAATGAGCCTTCTTTTTATTTCGTGAAATTTGGTCAAATATTGATTTTATTGCGAAAACAAAATTTCCCCATGTTAAATCCCCATAGACATCTTCACGGAGTGAAGATGTCTATGGGGATTTAACATGGGGAAATTTTTTTAGAATTTCAGTAATCCTGGACCGATTTTCAAAATTTAACTTTTGTTTTCTTCAGACTAAATGGCTGCGGCCTGCATGTCACGCCTTGGGGTGAGGCATGAACACTAAAAAAAGAGATATAGTAGACGGTAAAACTTTAACCAAAAAATTTAAACCCGACACACGGACGTGCGGACAGATGGACGTACGCCAAAGTGGCGACTATATCGTGCTTTCCGCAAGCGGGAGTGACAATGATGATAAACACCCATGTGAAGTTTCAAGGTAATGAGCGAAGCAGTTGCAGGGATATAGTATAAGGAAAAACTTTAACCAAAAAAATCTTTAACCAAAAACTTTAACCAAACATTTCAAAGTAATTAGACCTTGACATTGGGCACAGGGGCCGCACGGGAGGTGGGTAGAATGAAAATATAGATACCATGTGAAGTTTCAAGGTAATGGGCGAAGCAGTTGCAGAGATAGTGTAACAAAAAACTTTAACGAAAAACTTTAACGAAAAACTTTAACCGGACACACGTACGTACGTACGTACATACGTACTGTTTAATGGCGACGCGCTAGTGGAGCCATTAAACATGTTTTGCGACCTATCATTTTCTGATATACGCCACAAATTTCAAAATTACAATGGGGTTAACCTATTTCTAATGCACTCCTTTACTAATGGTGTAGGAATACATATTGAAATAATTTGCGACCGTTCATCAACAATGATATACCTGTAATGTATAACCATCAGCCAATCAGATTGCATGATATTTATAGAGTGCATTAGAATACTCGTTAGTCACAAAGCTTATCTGGAGCTTTGGATACAACACTGAATTAGTTGACGTATTGCTAGCCTGATAAATTCATGTTTAACTCTGCATGCTGGGAAACTTGTGGGCTATAAATAGTTAAAAAATAGCGGACAAAAATCATCATATTTTCTTTTATTTCTCCTTGTAAATCATGAATATGTCTTGGAATTTCATTAGAATTGAGTCCTGAGGACTCAATTCTAATGAAATTCCAAGACATATTTACAGAGAAAAATAAAAAATATATTCCTAATTTGTTTGGTGGATATTTTCACTGCCAGCATGCAAAGAGTAAAATTTATTTTGATCATTTGTTCCATTTTTAATAATGAATAAAATCAATAATCCATTTGTAAACATAAAATAGGCATTGAATATGAAATCAGGGGGTACAATACTCATTAGACACGAAGCTTATCTGGAGCTTTGAATACGACACTGGATTAGTCGACTTGTTGCCATGGTTGCTAGCCCGAGAACAGTTTACAGTCCTGTAGGCGCCATATGATACAGAACTGTTTGCTAGAAACTGTATATGCCATATGATGCATGGCTGGAAGCTAATTCGAATACAAACTAAATTATCAAGGATAATTCACATGTCTCATTGAATCCTGAAAATATAATACCTCGTAAGTATTTTCTGTATCTGCAATCACTTCTGCGTTTGTCTCTATGAGGCCTGTGTTGTCAATGGTGAAGTAGAGCGAGTGTGGTGGCTTTGGTACCAGTGCATACATCACAGCATCCTGCAAATACCCAGAAACCGTTCTACCTTTGTTTCAACCATGTTAGCTGTTCAAGTTACTCTTGTATGATCAAATTCTTTGAGCCATTGATCGGCTAAGAACTTAATGGTAGACTGCCAGACTTGAATATATGAGACACACAATATGATTTAGTTCCTTCAGACATTTGCGTAATTAATTTCATTGAATACGTTTACAAAATTTACAATAGTTTTCATAAATAAAGTCAAAAGTGAACAAAATATTCAGAGTATACGCGGATTACAATTCCGCATGTACTCTCAAAATTTTGTCAACTTGTTATGCTATTTACGAAAAATATTGTAAATTTTGTAAACGTATATTAACTATATTATTAACTCTTTGAACCCGAAAGGCCGCTATAGCGGTTTATGCAAACAGTGCAGATCCAGATGAGCCGGCGCGTAACGAGCCGTCTCATCAGGATCTGCACTTTTTGCAAGTAATTTTCATATTTCTGAGAACAAAAACACCCCTTTTTCATAAATGGACGAATCTGAAAATCATTTTGTGACCATTGGATTGGTCGGAACATTAGCATATCACAGTCCATTCCAGTTCCTTAGGGTTAAAAGGGTTAACTACACGATTTGCAGAAATTGTCTGGTTCCTGGACTACCGTGTAGTATCATTATTCATACTAGTATGGCACTTAACCCTTTCAACCCTAAGTGACAGGAATGGAGTGTGATATGTTAATTTTTCAAATCATCACAAAATGATTTTCAGACTACTCCATTTATAATAAGAGTGCCGAAGGTCACAATATACACACGTCGAGGCAAGGCCAGTCTCAACAATTGGAGGTAAGTTACTGAAAATCAATAGGCTTCTTCGTCTTGCCGTGATAAACATGTATACCGAATTTGGTTACAATCCGTCAAGTAGAACTCTAGTTATTGCGTGAACAAGCTGTGCCCGCCCGCCCGTACAAGGTGAATACACAATACGTCCCGTTTTTCAAACGGGCGTATAAAAAGGGGGTGTTTTTTTTTTCTAAAGAAATGTGAAAATTACTTGCAAAAAGTGAAGATCCAGATGAGACGGCTCATCTGGATCTACATGTTTTGCCAATACCACTATACAGGCCTGTGGTGTTGAAAGGGTTAAGATGGAAGTCCATTTCAGGGACTGATAATTCCCGCACAAAAATATTTACACAATTCCCTAACATTTGAAGTCTCTGTCCAAAATTTATATCCCAGTAAACTCCCACGCCGAACTACTACTAGGTGCGCTGTCAGTGCTGTCAATGTAAACAAATGGCTGCCGTCTGTCAAAATAAACACATTTTCTTGATGAATTTATTTCAAATGCTGTAATTATAACGAATGAATGGCCTTTTTGTGGAATTTAAACTTGGAAAAGTCGCGGGAATACTGGACGAGGCCTTCCGGCCTTCGTCAAGTATTCCCGCGACTTTTCCAAGTTTATACCCCGATAAATTTCACAAAAAAGGCCATTCATTCCTATAATGCATGAAAGTGTGTAATGTGTTATCCAGATAAAAATCAACAATGTGATAATTATGTAACTGAAGTAGTAGATTTACTCACCCCATCTTCATCTGTTGCATTAACTGTAATCACATCAAATCCGATGGGCACATCTTCTTCAATCCAGACTTCATACGGGTCTTGATCAAACATTGGAGCATTTGGATTTCGCTCCACATATACTGTCACCCGCACAGAATCTTGTAACTGATTCGGCCCTCCGTCTTTGGCAATTACGTTTAGCTGTAACAGACAATATCCGTACTTCTTTCTCCAGTTTCAGATCTGTGGGCAACAATTTATTTATTTAATCGAGAAACACATCATAGTGTAACTATTCATGCGCGCATTACAGTTCATTGATTATAATCTCAAAAATGGACTAAATGTGAATATATAATTGTAATAAATATGATTAACATGTTTGAATAACGGAAATAATACAATTGTGTTGCATACGCGGAAGCCGATGTACACTAGCTTGTGTATTATTTTCACTATTCAAAATGTACGATGGAATATCCTCTAATTATACTATCATAGGTCGTTATAATATTGCATCGTTGTATTTCACACAACCTATAGAAGGATGCCTTTATCAGCGCTCACTGGGTCATTATATTTCCAACACAGACACGGTCTTGGTCTTGTAATTTTTAGTATTTATGGCTAATCTTAAAATATAAAATTGCAAATGTAAAAATGGTACAGGTCTGAATTCCCCATAATGAATGTAGACCATGGAAATAATGGGTGAATTTCACGAGCATCCACTCCTATGACTAGTCAGGATCGACAAACGTTTGCTGTGGCACTCGGGAACTGTTCAAACAGTTCCCGAGTGCCACAGCAAACGTTTACACATGGCAGGACATGGTCGAACTTTATTGCTACATTTCCATCGGAAATATCATGTAATTTGAGCAAATATGTAGTACTTTCGCTACTTGGATAACCTGTTCCATTCAAACAGCTGATTTACACATACATGTTCTGGGGCCACAGTACATGTCGAGTGATGCAGGTACCCCATCCTCCCCATTAATTTAAAAATGTCAGTGCGATTGTTGTGAACTGGTCTGGTGACGTAATGGCACGTTCAAGTTTAACGTCATGAGTCACGTGCATTACGTAGGTGTTGGCTTGGCCCCGGAATGAGCATTGTCTACAGCCATGGTGATTAGTCAAACAACACGCACCACATGTTTGAACACGGCTGTGAGTGGTGTCAAACAACGGCAGTCATGTAATAATACTGTGTAAACCAGGTATGCCGACCTGCGATAGACTTTAGAATAGATAGTAAAAGATGAGACACTTACCACATAGGTATTAATTGCACGGTCTCTGCGAAGGTCAGTGATGACACTGATGTTGCCTAAGATTGTGTTGATGAAGAAGTAAGTCCCGGCATACTTCGGTGTTGTGTCTATGTCACTAATGGTGTATCTAATCTCACCATTTGAGCCCTGAAATAAAGAATGCACACAAAATATGATATTATAGGAATGAATGGCCATTCATTCTTTATAATTCCAGCATTTGAAATAAATTCATCAAGAAAATGTGTTTATTTTCCATTTTCTTAAGAATTATTTTAACTGCACCTGACGGTTACGGAAAGTAGTTCGGCATGGAGTTTACTGGGATATAAATTCTGGACAGAGACTTGCTACGGACCAATCAAATGTTAGGGAATTGTGTAAATATTTTTGTGCTGGAATTATCACTAAATATCAGGATGTGCGAGATCACTCCATTATTCTGACAGAGACCTAGGGCCCGTTTCACTAAACTTCGCATGACTAAAATGTTCGTAAGTGCAAAATTATAATAGTCTGTAAATTTCACACTAACAATGTTTTCTTGTAAACCATTATTGGACAGCTGCATATGCTCAATACATGTAAATCCATGAATTGAAATTTCCAGACGATCCTAAATTTGCACTTACAAACATTTTAGTCGTACAAAGTTTAGTGAAACAGGCCCTTAGTGTTTCGCACACACAATAAGATATCAGGCTGTGGGGGAAAAGGAGACCTAGTATTTCGCATTTCACAATAAATTTTGTTTAGTACCTTTCCAAAAGTATAGCAGAGGTGAAATAAGGGTATGGGATCACATGGTCTATTGTTTACACTGGATTAATTGCGGCGCCCAGTAGCCGATTTCATCAAAATTACAAAGTATACATATCCAGCAAAGTATACTTTGAGGGAGTAATCATTTATTTTTCCTGAAATGCAGAATTATTATACTGAATTTATTACATTATCACAGCCAAAATGGCAAAATGGCTGTGATAATGTAATAAATTCAGTATAATAAAAATTAATAAATATATCCTTAAATTGAAAATTTCTCCCTCAAAGTATACTTTGCTAGATAAGTATATTTTGCAATGTTGGTGAAATAGGCTCCTAGATCACGTGGTCTATTGTTTACACTGGATTAATTGCGGCGCCCAGGTCTCAGGTATAAATCTTATTTTTCATCAATGCACCTGCAGTTTCTTCCTTTTAACCCATTACAGACGTGATACGCTTTTAGTAGTATGAACCTTTTGAGAGAAAAATATCCATATTTTCTTTATATCCTTTCGAAAGTATATGTTGTTACCACTCATTTGAACCGTCTCAACGAGACGGTTCAAATGAGTGGTAACAACATATACCTTTATCGATGAATGAACAAAATAATGAGATTTTTTCAACAAAGATTATTGTATCCTCAGACTGAAATGGGTTAATGATGACTATGGCACGCCGTTCTTATATTTATTCCCGAAACAAGATATCTACTAAACTTTACTAGATATCTTATATATTATATGAGATATCTACTAAAGTTTAGTAGATATCTTACATAGTTTATAAGATATCTTATATACTTTTTTATATAAGATATCTACTAAAGTTTAGTAGATATCTTATAAACTATATGAGATATCTCATAAAGTATATAAGATATCTACTAAAGTTTAGTAGATATCTTATATAAAAAAGTATATAAGATATCTTATAAACTATATAAGATATCTAATAAACTTTAGTAGATATCTTATATACTTTATGAGATATCTCATATAGTTTATAAGATATCTACTAAACTTTAGTAGATATCTTATATAAAAAAGTATATAAGATATCTTATAAACTATATAAGATATCTACTAAACTTTAGTAGATATCTCATATAATATATAAGATATCTAGTAAAGTTTAGTAGATATCTTGTTTCGGGAATAAATATAAGAACGGCGTGCCATTATGGCACCCGCCGTTCTATTTATTATTCCCGAAACAAGATATCTACTAAAAGATATAAGTATCTACTAAATATATAAGATATCTACTAAACATATAAGATATCTTAATTAATTTGCATTTATATAAGATATTTTATAAACTTTAGTAGATATCTTATATACTTTAGTAGATATCTAATATAAAATTTTATATAAGATATCTACTAAAGTTTATTAGATATCTTATAAACTATATAAGATATCTCATAAAGTATATAAGATATCTACTAAAGTTTAAGATATCTTATATAGTTTATAAGATATCTAATAAACTTTTTTATATAGATATCTACTAAATTATATAAGATATCTACTAAACTTTATGAGATATCTTATATAGTTTATAAGATATCTAATAAACTTTAGTAGATATCTTATATAAAATTTTATATTAGATATCTACTAAAGTATATAAGATATCTACTAAACTTTATGAGATATCTTATATCGTTTATAAGATATCTACTAAATTATACAAGATATCTACTAAAGTTTATAAGATATCTTATATAAATGCAAATTAATTAAGATATCTTATATGTTTAGTAGATATCTTATATATTTTAGTAGATATCTTATATCTTTTAGTAGATATCTTGTTTCGGGAATAAATATAAGAACGGCGTGCCATAGATGACCATGTTCCAGCCGTTAACACTACGAGTGTATATAAATGTGTATATAAAGCACTTTTTCATGAATACACAGCCGTCGGACATTCTCCATTATGTAGAAAAGTTATATGTTTATATATTAATTAATTGTACAGTGAATTCCATAGAGTACATTCCATTATTGCCTGCCTATTGCCCTCTTGAAAACTAACATCGTCTTAATGACTATATGACATAGCATTCATTAGATCACATTGTTTATTTGCAAATTGTCAATGAATAACTTGTAAATAGCAAGATTTACCGAGTCATCATCAGTTGCATATACAGAGCCAAACACCTCCTTAAGATTAATCGTTTCGCTGATGTTGAACACCAAATTCGGGTGTTGGAAGACCGGTGAATGTGGATTTCGTCTAACATGCACTTCTATGATCTTTTCAGCAAACACAGTTGGGCTATTCACACGAGTGCCCCAAATACGAATCTGAAAATATAATGGTAGCAAAATATTAGTCAAAGGTAATTTTGAATTGCTGAAATTAAGAGGCGCGGTACAGCAAAATTAAATTTAGCATGGCATCTCCTTGGCTTAAATTGCTAATCTAATAATGGTATAAAAAAACAGACATTCAAATCCAATAATCCGTTGACAAACCCACATTTACTACAAAGGACAAGTTGTGACAGTATTCCAGGCAATAGTCATTGATGTATCAGAGCATATTGGTGTATTTACGCACTTATTTTAGCAGAATACGCATTGATTATCAAAATTGGGAGTACAAAATACTCACACCAATATGAAAATATGCATTGATTTTCAAATTGAGTAGTGAAAATACTGTAATAAAGTTGAAATTTACTTAGTTGAGCTGCAAAAAGCAAACAGTGTTTGCTTTTTGCAGTTCAAATAAGTGATTGTTTTAATTGTTTTATTTTTTATAATTTGTTCCCTATTTAAAGGAATAAAATCAATAATAATACATTTGCAAAAGTAAAATACGCATTGAATTTGAAATCTGGGGGTATAATATAGGAATGAATGGCCTTTTTGTTGAATTTATCGGGGTATAAACTTGGAAAAGTCGCGGGAATACTGGACGAAGGCCGGAAGGCCTCGTCCAGTATTCCCGCGACTTTTCCAAGTTTATATCCCCGATAAATTCCACAAAAAGGCCATTCATTCCTTATAATTCCAGCATTTGAAATAAATTCATCAAAAAAATGTGTTTATTTTCCGTTTTCTTAAGAATTAGCCTATTTTAACTGCGCCTCATGGTAACGGAAAGTAGTTCGGCGTGGGAGTTTACTGGGATATAAATTTTGGACACAGACTTGCTACGGGCCAATCAAATGTTAGGGAATTGTATAAATATTTTTGTGCTGGAATTATTACTCTTTAAATACAAAACTTATCAGGAGCTCGGATATATCTCCACTGCTTTGAGGGTACGGTACCATCCGAGACACAGTTGCTTTAAGTGTAGTCACACTGATGAAGTCAAGTTGGCACGACATCAAGTGCAATATGCACCTCACGTCTACCTCGTGTAAGCCAACCACAGCCAATGGTCCAGCAGGGATATTCATTAACCCTTTCACCCCTAAGTAACTGGAATGGATTTTGATTTGTTAATTTCCCAACCAATCCAATCATCACAAACTGATTTTCAGACTAGTCCATTTATGAAAGGGAGTGTTTTTCTTCTCCAAAAATGTGCAAATTACTTGCAAAAAGTGCAGATCCTGACGAGACGGTGGCTCATCTGGATCTACACTATTTTGTCAATACCACTATACAGGCCTGTGGTGTTGAAAGGGTTAAATTGGTATATAAACGCACGACTTACAGTATATTTTGGAGTCTTGTTGTTGTCATCAAGGAACGTCTTATTCAATGTCACCACGCCTGTCACTTCGTTGATGCCAAAGTATATGGTACTGAGTCCGTCACCACGGATGTGATAGCGAACTGGACCCTGAAATAGACAAAGTCAAAGTGAATGAGTTTAATGTCCCAGCAACAGCTAAGGTCATATAGAGACGGAACCACACTTTAAAAGTCTCATCCGACAGACCAGTGGGATGGAAATACTATAAAAGTATTTTTGATGCGAGGTTTGAACCCACAACCTCCGGATTGAAAGTCTGGGCCCGGTTGCTCAAAGCTTCTGTTAGCTTAACAGACTGTTAAATCCTTAGCATTGCTAAGGATTTAACAGTCTGTTAAGCTAACAGAGGTTTTGAGCAACCGGGCCCAGATGTTCTAACCCATAGACGACAACCCATTCCCTGGAATAGACAAACTCAAGTACAACGGCCCATGTAATAGTCTGTTGGTTTAGCTCTGTCTTCCAGCAAAGTTTATGATGGACGACACAAGAGTGTCCGAGACATATATACTACGAGCAAGGGGGGCTATTTACTCTGGTAAGATAAAAGTCAAGTAACTCTCAAAACATAGATAGAGAATGGTAGGTATGTCATACACTGTGTTGCACCAATTATTTGTGAAAATCGCACATCAAACTGTCAGAGCTATGGCAGCTGTTAGGTTTCAATAAATGTGCCAATCTGGTACAAATTACTTCCTGAATCTAACACTACGGTCTGTTCCACGTTTTCCTGCTGACAAACATTTGGCTATTTAACACATTAAATCAAAAAGATATTTGATTGTAAGTACTTTGTCGTCAATAACAAAAATGTCAACCTCCCCAAAAAAAATTATTTGATGAAATTCCATAAAATATTTATTTTATTGCGAAAAAAACAACGATTTTCCTATGGAAATTAACATGGGGGCTGAAAAAAGATTTTTTTAAAATCATTTTTTATTTGCAGAGCGATTTTCAAAATCAAACTGATGTTTTCTTATTTACAAAATTTCCAAGCTATCTCGCCAGGTTTCGGAGTCGATTTCCAATTTTATTTGTTTCTCGACCCTCCTGGTCATGCTTCTCCTTTTCGCTCCATCTTAAATTCCCATAGGAAAATCGTTTTTTAGCAATAAAATATTTTATGGAATTTGATAAAATAAAAAAAATAATTTGGGAGGGTGATTTTTTTGTTATTGATGAAAAAGTACTTGCCAAAAGTTTGTCGGCAAGAAAACGTGGAACAGACAGTAGTTATAGTGCGAGTCACAGAAGAAAAGCGACATTAGAGCCGAATGCTCAGGATCAGGCTACAACTCGTACAACTAAAATGTTTGTAAGTGAAAATTTAGGATCGTCTGGAAATTTCAATTGATCGATTTACATTTATTGAGCAAAGGCTGCATATATGCAGCCTATGCTCAATAAATGTAAATCCAATACTTGTTTTACAAGAAAACAAAAATGTGAAATTTCTAGACTATCATAATTTTGCACTTACGAACATTTTAGTTGTTCGAAGTTTAGTGAAACGGGCCCCAGATGACAGAACGCAGATCTAGACTGGTAACTCGAGTTCATCACTTACATCTGGTGTTAGGTCTTCGACTGCCACGGTCGTGAGGACGGTGCCCACAGCAAGATTTTCTTCTTTCGACATGGACAGGAAATCGGGAATAAACGCGATTCCGGCGACGGGTAGCAATGTGATCTTCACAGTGGTCATGTCCCTCAGCGGAGGGATGCCTTTGTCACTGACCCTCACATTGAACTGAAATAGACAACGTATAACAAAACTACAACCCCTGATTGTATGAATAGTATTTAATTTCTGCTCAACAGAGCTCCAGTTACGGTGCGTAATTGGACCAAATTTTCTGGGTAATTTTCTGATTTCTTCACGAAAAATGGCAAGTTGGGATTGCTTTAGAATCGTCTCATCGAGACGATTCTAAAGCACTCCCAACTTGCCAATTTTGGCAAAGAAATAACGAAAGTCTCCCCAAAGTTGATCAAATTACGCACCTTAACTGCAGCTCTGGTTTAACCCTTTCACCCCTAATTTCAGACTAGTCCATTTATGAAAAGGGTGGCGTTTTCGTTCTCAAAAATATGAACATTACTTGCAAAAACTGCAGTTCCTGATGAGACGGCACATCACGAGCCAAGCCAGCAGGCTCATCTGGATCTACACTGTTTGCCAATACCACTATACAGGCCCCGTGGTGTTGAAAGGGTTAATAACATAATTATGATCTAATACTGAGCAAATTATTCACACGTGCGCACAGTCGGCATAGCAGCTAAGAACGTTTGGGCTTCAAATATTGTAGACAGCTGTATTAAGTGTATGTGCAATGAGTTTGTTTATTATAGGAATGAATGGCCTTTTTGTGGAATTTATCGGGGTATAAACTTGGAAAAGTCGCGGGAATACTGGACGAAGGCCGGAAGGCCTCGTCCAGTATTCCAGCGACTTTTCCAAGTTTATATCCCTGATAAATTCCACAAAAAGGCCATTCATTCCTTATAATTCCAGCATTTGAAATAAATTCATCAAGAAAATTTTCTGTTTTCTTAAGAATTATTTTAACTGCGCCTCACGGTTATGGAAAGTAGTTTGGCGTGGGAATTTACTGGGATATAAATTTTGGACAGAGACTTGCTACGGGCCAATCAAATGTTAGGGAATTGTGTAAATATTTTTGCGCTGGAATTATTGGTGTTAAACGGCCTATCAACGGCTAAGGTCATTTAAGGCCGGGCCAACGGGTTCGATCCCACATATAACCTGCTGCATTGGGGGAAAATCCCAACAGCAGACCAAATAATTTACATAAAAAACAAGAAATGCGTCTGTCGAACGCGGATGCCACCTGCAGCATATTTGAGAAACTGTGACAAATTGGTTAACCGAAAAGTGTGATGGACGGACAGACGGCCGAACTTACATTTCGGACCTTAGGGGGTACTTGCTATATAAAAGATCAAAGGAAATACCCCGTAAGACACAATAGGCTTACAGGGTACGGAATAAGTTCCATTGTCTTATATTGTCTTAGGCCATGCCCCCTACCCCATAAGTACCCTAATGTGTGCCCGGACAGAAAGACAGACGGACAGACAGACAGACAGACGGATGGTCCAAACACTATATGCCACCCGTTTCTTCGAAACCCGGTGGCATAAAAATATTTTCAGCCCTGAAATTGCTGTGAGATGTAATATTTCATTCAACCATATAAAGTGGCAGTTGCACTTTACAACAATGGCTGGCACATCTATATGTACATGTATGCAGTTTGCAGTGCTCCAGTGTAACTGCCAATTAAATCAATGTCACTAAGTGTGAAAGTGAAAGTGAAACGTCCCAGCAACAGCTAAGGTCATATAGAGACGGGACCACAGTTTAAAGTCTCATCCGACTGACCAGTGGGATGGAAATACTATGAAAGTATTTTTTGATGACCTAGGCTAGCTTTGAACCCACTACCTCCGGATTGGAAGTCAGGTGTTCTAACCTCTCGGCCACAACCCATCCCCATTAACCCTTTCAACACCACAGACCTCTATAGAGACAATGTTTGCAAACAGTGCAGATCCAGATGAGCCGGCTCGTAACGAGCCGTCTCCTCAGGATCTCCACTGTTTGTTAATAATTTTAAACGTCGTACAGATTACCCTTTTAGAAGAATGGGATAATGTGAATGAACAAAATTAATGAAATAGCGTGAAACATTGGCATGGAACATCCTATTACGGTAAGTTACTTGGTGTTGAAAGGGTTAAGAAGTGTACATACCTGCCAATACGTTGGAACTACTCCTTTAAGTTGTGTTCGCGGTGTGATAGAACCAGTTTCGTTTATCAGGAAGCGTTTTCTGGCACTGGACTCGACAATCTCGTACTCGAATTGTCCATTTAGTGAGGTGGCTGGATTGTTATCAAATGCCTGGATGGTGATGATCACATATTCCACGTCCACACCCTCTGAGATGCTCCTGAAATTGATTTGATTTGATTTTTCGTGTTTAACGGCCTATCAACAGCTAAGGTCATTTAAGGCCGAGCCAACAGGTTGGACTATCCGTATTTAACCAGAGAATTCACAGTTTATATGCAGAATGTAATGTGTTACGCCATGAACACAAAACGCTTCATGGTGCAGCAATGGACAGATGTAATGATGTTGTTCGTACAGTGACAATGCAGTCTGTTACCCCATCATGTAATTATGAGTGTACTTTATGTAAAAGTGAAAGTGAAAGGATTTAATTTCCCAGCAACAGCTATATATAGACGGGACCACAGTTTAAAATCTCATCCGACAGACCAGTGGGACAGAAATACGGTGGAACCTCTCTAAACTGGACACCCTGGGAGGACTAGGGTGTCCGATTTAGAGAGGTTGCACTGCAAAACAGACGGATGACCACTTCAAGACAAGCGTTGTTGCTTTGTGGTTATGAACATATATTATCATTGATGGTAAACAGCAATGACACATATCAAAATTAAGTACAACTAACCAACCTCTGTGTCTGGTTTAGAGGTTCAACTGTACTCTCAACATATTTTTTGATGACCTAGGCGAGGTTTGAACCCACAACCTCCGGATTGGAAGTCGGTGTTCTAACCCATAGGTCACAACCCATCACTGGAGAGGTTTGAACCCACAACCTCCGGATTGGAAGTCGGTGTTCTAACTCATAGATCACAACCCATCACTGGAGAGGTTTGAACCCACAACCTCACGATTGGAAGTTGGGTGTTCTAACCCATAGGTCACAACCCCTCCCTCATACAGTGACAATGCCCCATCATGGAACAATGAGCATACTTTATGTAAGTATTCTTGTTGCGGATAACCGGCGGACTGTTTATCTCGACGTTCACAGTAACAGTGGATGTTGACTGACGGGGGTCTGAACTGGAATCTCTGGCCACGACATACAACTGCAATAGAACAGTAGATTTCACCAACATTGCAAAGTATACTTTTGTAGCAAAGTATACTTTCAGCGAGAAATTTTCATTTTTATTATAAATTTTACTCCCTCAAAGTATACTTTGCTAGTAAAGTATACTTTGCAATGTTGATGAAATAGGCTACTGGGAAGAGAAACAGTAGATGTAAGAAATTTACAACTGTTTTTAACTTTTGAGACGGATGGACAAACGGATGGAAGAACAGACAGCCGGACTCCAGTATACCCCATACCACTCATTGCTGGGAGTGGGAGATATCAGGCCCCAAATTCAGCCTGATATATCATGTATATAGAATGTGTGTATTTGCGTATTTTACACACTTATTTTTAGCTGAATATGCATTAATTATCAACAGTGTGAGTACAAAATACTCACAGCAATGGGAAAATACGCATTTATTTTCAGATTTAGTAGTGGAAATACTGTAATAAATTTCAAAATGTACTAAGTACATTTTCAACTGTATTATAGTATAAATAAGTGAATAAGTAATAATACACTGAAATAAGTGAATGTTTAAATTTGATTTGATCCCAATTTAATAATGAAGAAAGTCAATAATCCATTTGTAAAAATAAAATACGCATTTAATTTGAAATCAGGGGGTACAATACTCTTTTAAAGACACAACGCTTATCTGGAGCTCTGGAATATCAGACTATTCTTTTGGTTGCAATGTTACCAGCTCAGGTCGGAAATGATAGGATTTCCTTAGTCAATGAGCATCAGACTACCGAGCTGTGTCTGATAAAGTGGAATATATAACAAGAGCTGTAGGAGAACAGCTAGGGTTGTCGATGTACACATATATATAGAAGCTTTACTAAAAACCTTAACCAAGGCATGACGGTGACGCCGACGCCGGGGTGACTACATAAGCTCTCCCTATTCTTCGAATAATCCAGCTAAACAAATGAGACGTCGCTATACTGAACACTGCGATGGTACCCATGGAGTGTGGTATAGGGAGATTCCACTGTATTAAAATAAAGTGGACTCGTACCCTGCTGTCATGTACACTCCAATGACATATATATAAATATCTGGCAAGGCTCAGGAAACGGGATGGGCGAGGCTCTACCGAGCACATCCCGTTTCCGTGCCGCGCAAGATATGTTTCCCATTCACGGCACTAACCTACTATTCTATTTATCCTGTCAACATTACAAACAGCTTTACAATGCAAAAAATAACCCCAGCCCCATCTCCAAATTGAATTGACAGGATATCAAAAATGTTTCACGGCATCGTGTTTCACGGCACATACACACTGTGTTGACGGGATAATTCCTATTATGTAACATGTATGTTTGTGACTAAAAATAAAATAAATAATATTTATTTTATTTTTAGTCACAAACATACATGTTACATAATAGGAAATATTAGTATCTTTTTTTTGTATATATAATATATATATATATAAAAAAAGAGACTGTGCTAGGTGTTATTCTTCATATACATACTGTGTAGACATCTGGCTTCGCCACATCACTGGACACCCGCTGTGTGAGTGATATCATGCCAGACATGGGGTCAACTCTGAAGTACTCCTTTATCACATTGTCTGAGCGCAGCAAAAAGATTACTTCATTTTCTGGTTGCTGAAAAAAAGATAAACAGGTTTATTACAGCATAAAATTCACAATTTTTGCACCTTTTAAAACCGAGTACAATCTGTAACTAGCAAAACGAGGCTGTCTATTCACTTTCCGGTTTCACAATGAACGTCACAGGCTATGCAAGTTTCTGAATAAGTTTTGGCATTATAATTGCATAAAAACACAGACGACTTTTCAATGTATAGCTAAATATATAAATTTTGACTGAACATATAGGGGTGGGGGCATACTAATAGAATACATGCGGTATTCCAGGAAACCAATCTTGAACATCTAATAGAATACATGCGGTATTCCAGGAAACCAATCTTGAACATCTAATAGAATACATGCGGTATTCCAGGAAACCAATTTTGAACATCTACAAAGTGTTTCATTACGCAATAAAAATTTTATCATCAAAAACATGGTTTGACAGCACTTCAGAATCATTTCCAATCGACAGCACTTTAGAATCATTTCCATTGGAAATGATTCTGAAGTGCTGTCAAACCATGTTTTTATCGAGAAATAAGGCAAGATATAAAAGCAACAGCAGGCGACAATTGTTGTGTGTAGCGGTCTACGGGTTATGGCACCACCATTTACAGATAATTGGAAACATGCTTCAAGTGTGTACTCACAGTAAGGTCTTTATCTTCGGCAAAGACTTGCACCACATCTGTTCCTTTAGGATCGTAGTCTTTAATGTTGGCTCTGTAGTTGCTCTGTGAGAATTCAGCTGCATACAGGTTGCGCAATATTGTTATCCTGACAGTGGCATAAGAAACGTCATCCGCCTTTAAGCTGTCGTATGCTGTCACCAGTAACTGCAAGACAATGTGGTTAATAATTCCATTACATGTTTAAAACAATCAGTGCATATATACACAGTGGAACCTCTCTAAACCGGACACCAATGAAACATCTGTGATCTTATTTTTGACGGGTTTCTTATAGTCATATAATTCCAGCACAAAAATATTTACACAATTCCCTTACATTTGATTGGTCCATAGCAAGTCTCTGTCCAAAAATTATATCCCAGTAAACTCCCACGCCGAACTACTTTCCATAACCGTCAGGCGCAGTTAAAATAATTCTTAAGAAAACGGAAAATAAACACATTTTCTTGATGAATTTATTTCAAGTGCTGGAATTATAAGGAATGAATGCCCTTTTTGTGGAATTTATCGGGTATTAAAAACTTGGAAAAGTCGCGGGAATACTGGACGAGGCCTTAAAAAATTACAATTTTTGAAATTACAATTTTCGTTACAGCGATACTCTATTGAAAGATACTAGTATTAACATAAAGTAGTAATGTATCATTTGTATTACAGGAGATAGATTATCTATATGAACTAATAAACAAAACAATCCCATCATGACCAATGGCTATAATTAGTGCTTGGCTCACCTGAAAAAACAGTTCCCGTGATAGTGGTGTGTATTGATTATCTCCCTTGCCGAAAGTAGTGCAGATTTATTAATTTCAGATAAAGCGCGTTTGCGTAATGTAGAGAACTGCAAAATTCAGCGTATTTCAGTGATGGGCATCAAATGTAATCTAACAGCATGGAGCAAATTGTGGTTGCAATAAACAAATTGTGTCACGTACCACGTATTGTCGCCGGTCGTTGTTCAAACTCTTCCGTACGTTCAGATCTCCGGTCGTGCTGTCAATCCAGAAGAAATCTGCATCAGCCTGGTTTCCATTCAGTACATATACCACAGTTCCCTGTAAAGGTCGGAATTAAATATTTGTATGATAGCGACTCTACCGTATTTATTCTAATAAATGCCCCCCGGGGCTATGCAATCCGTGGGGATCAAAACATGGAAAGTGGGATCAAAAGATGTTATTTTCACATACAAAAGCCATTTAAAACAATGTTTTAAATGGCTTTTGAATGTGAAAATAACATGCTTAGATATTTAGCAAATATGGGAGGGGGGCTACTATTAGAGAAGATGCTACTGTTAGGATAAATACGATAGATGTGTTACATTATATGCACACACATCGACTTATACACACAAGGAAACTTCTAAAACCATGACGCAAATCTATTTTGAATGCACCAATATGATTAAAACATTTATATTTTGAATATTTCTTCTGATATTTTTATTTTAGGTTAGGAAGGCATAGCCATTTCACATAAACTGATAGGCTAACGTATTAATAAAACAGGCGAGTGCATACTGGGTTTCATGAGATTGTGCATAGTTTCACATCCTACACAATAATTACGTTCTAGGTTTGAAATAATTCCCAGCTGACTTGTACCTCGCACTTACACTTACCATGATTACCACTGCAGGGGCCCGTTTTGGTAAACTTTGTACGACTAAGATATTTGTACGTGCAAATTTAGGATCGTCTTGAAATTTCAATTCATGAATTTACATTTATTGAGCACAGCAACTTTTATTTTTGCACTTCTTAGTCGTACAAAGTTTAGTGAAACTGGCCCCAGTATTCCATATACATGCATACATCTATCTGGGGGCCGTTTCACTAAACTTCTTACGACTAAAATGTTCGTAAGTGCAAACTTATGATAGTATGTAAATTTCACATTAACAATGTTTTCTTGTAAACAATTATTGGATTTACATTTATTGAGCATAGGCTGCATATGCAGCCTATGTTCAATACATGTAAATCCGTCAATTGAAATTTACAGACGATCATAAATTTGCACTTACGAACATTTTAGTTGTACAAAGTTTAGTGAAACGGCCCCCAGTTTACCTGCATTCACATGACTAACCTTAGGGTCAGGGTCGATAGCAAGCACACGCAAGACAGTTGAGTTGATTGGCTGAGTGATAGGAATCGCTTTCTCATAGAGTTGCTGGAATATCGGTGGCCCCAGAAGTGGGTCAACAGTTATTGTCACTGTGGCTTTGTCAGCTTGCGGCTTTACCAGCCGATTGTCCCTGGCTTCAACAATGAACTACAAGAACAAATGATACAGTTGCAGTGGGCCATCACATTCTGTCATTTAGACATATTCGCTCGTGGATTATCTACACTGTGTCCTCTGTGAATCACACAGTGGACCAGCTCTAAATTGGACAAAATGGGAACGTCACAACAGACACGGAACGAGATAAGCCGTACATTCCCGCTGGAAATACATACCTCATACACCCTTTGTTGTGTCAGATCCTCCAGATCCTTGACGAGAACAACGTCGCCATTTCTCTCATTCACGTAGAAGGTGTCGGCCTCATCTCCTGTAGCCAAGCTTACGAATCTAATCGGGTCCTGAAGCGAGCAAAAAGGAGCGTCACTTTAATATATTTTCTGGGCAATAAATTCTGGATGGCACGTGTGAGGATATAGAGTACTATAACAGTCCTAAATATTGTTGCCCAGAATAAATGGTGTCCAAATATTTACTGTTACAGTGGAACCTCTCCAAACCGGACACCCTGTGAGGTCGCCAGGCTGGGAGGTCCCCTGGGAGATCCCCAGCCCTGGGAGGTCCCCAGGGTGTCCGGTTTGGAGATGTTCCACTTTTATTTGTTATTATACTGAATTTATAACATTATCACAGCCATTTTGTAACATAGTCAGTATATTAATTCTTATATACTTTTAATCATCAAACAATTGCAGTCGTTAGTTCTATATGAAACAGTGTTCTGTCAAGGACGCGGGATCGCGCCATTGGTGCAGAAAAATCGTCAATGGCGCAAGAAAAAAATTACCGACGGGCCAACGGGCGCATTAAATATTCGGTCCGAGTTCGCGGGTTGCGAAATTAAAAAAGTCCGAACTGTGTTAGGGGCGCTCGTGAAATGTACCGGAAATGTAAAATTCGCATAGCAACAGCACTTAGCATTTATTGACGGTTTTCATTGGATGGTATATTTACATAAGTGATACAAGTACATTTGTATAAAGCGAACTATTTTGGTCCGCCAATCAGAAAAGCCGTTTGAAATGTGCGTATTGTCTGGGAGCCGATGGAATGATAAAGAACTACAAATACATCATGATCATGTTTTAATGTTTATTTCCATGTTTTTTTCACAATCACAACATGCTGAAAATTTACATGAATTAATTATTGCAAATCCATTGTCAGGCTCGGGAAAACACTATTTCAAACTATTAATTACTTTAATTGCTGATATTTAATAGTTTGAAGCAGTGTTTTTCTTCAAAACACCATGTGTGACCCCATCATTTTTGAAAATGTCCCCACTTTTTTGTACCCATGGGGTCATTGGCCCCATGTCTCCGATTTCGTGGCAGAACACTGATGAAATAATGCATTTCGTGAAAATAAATGACGACTCCCTCAAAGAACACTTTGCTAGATAAGTACACTTTGCAATTTTGGTGAAATAGGCTACTGATGTGCTGTGCCATGATAAGATGGGCTTATTGATTTTGCAACCAGTGGTGCCTCTGACCAGCCTGTGCATCCACACTGTGTGACCAGTAGCCTATTTTGTGCAGAAATGAAAGCCTATAAGATGAATGCATGGATATCAGGCAATAAATGGGACAGGGATACTCACGTTGTCAGTATCAACAGCATCGAGGGTAAGCAGTGTCGTGCTAGGCTTCACGTCGGCCAGGATGCGTTCTCGGTAGTTGCTCTGGCCAAACTGGGGTCCGCTAGGATTCCTAGTTATGTACACGGTCAAGTTGGCTTGGACACGGTTCAATGGCCAGAAGTCATCGTAGGCTTCAATCAACAGCTGCAAACGTAGGTGGAACACTTTAATTGCTTGATCGATTGCAGTTTCATGTTCGGTAAATATAAGACACGCCATGTGATTTTGCATCTGCGTAATTTCATTAAATACGTTTACAAAATTTACAATATTTTTCATAAATAAAGTCAAAAGTTGACAAAATTTTCAGAGTACATGCGAAATATAATTCCGCATGTACTCTATTTACGGAAAATATTGTAAATTTTGTAAACCTATTTCATGAAATTACGCAGATGTCCAAAAGGTACAAAATCGCATGACGTGCCTTATATGTTTGTTTGTTTGTTTGTTTATTGGGGGTTTAACGGCCCATCAACAGCTAAGGTCATTCAAGGCCGATGGGTTTAGTACTAAATCCCATATATTACCTGTACAAGTACATGTACATGTTCAAGTACATGTACAAATGGGGGGAAAATCCCAAAATCAGAACTGAATATTTACAATAACAAAACTATATATTCAGCCCTGAAATCAGAATAATCCTGATCTGATGTCAGGTCCTTGCCACACCAGAATCACTTGGACCCACCCAAAAGCAGTAGGATCAGTAATAATCTTTCTACTTTTATAATGGGCAATAACCCAATTCAACTGGCAGGTAACTAAAGAGCCAAAGATAACTAGATTGGTCAGTAAGCGAGGCTTACGGAATACCCCCCGCGTGGGCCCAGGTACCCCTAAAATATGTAAAAATTTCCAAATGTGTGGGCTTGTGACCTTGACTCTGGGCTTAGCGGGAGCGGCATGCACATGAATTTGTCACAGGGTGGTAGAGGTCCATTGGAGCAATACGTGTGTGAAATGTGAAGCTGGAAATAGAAGTTATAACCGATTTCTCTGATGTTAAGTTTTGTGAAGAGATTAAGTATGTGACCTTGACCTCGAGATCAGCGGGAATTTGTCACAGCATGATAGTAGAGCCTTAGAGGAATGCATGCATGAAATATTAAGAATTTTCGATGAAAGAAATAGAAGTTATAACATATTTCTCTGATGTTAAGTTTTGTAAAGAGACTAAGTATGTGACCTTGACCTTTGGGATCAGCGGGGGTTATACGGTCGTAGATTTGTCACAGCATGATAGTACAACCTTAGAGGAATGCACAAGTGAAGTAATAAGAATTTTCAATGAAGGAAATGGAAGTTATAACTTATTTCTCTGATGTTAAGTTTTGTAAAGAGACTAAGTATTTGACCTTGACATTGGGACCAGCGGGGGTTTGAAGGTCGTGGATTTGGCACAGCATGGTAGTAGAGCCTTGCAGGAATGCATGTGTGAAATATTAAGCATTTTAGATGAAGGAAATAGAAGTTAATATTTCTCTGATGTTAAGTTTACGGACGGACGGACGGACAACCCGACTCCAGTATACCCCAACCTGACTCCAGTATACCTCCCCACAACTCGTTGCGGGGGGGTATAAAAACGTACCCGAGTGCCAAACCAGGCAAAACGTGATTCCTATAAGGAGGAACCCCTACCGTTAAGCCACAGCTTGGGTGATGAGCGGTTAAATTGGTAAATGCTATTTCTGTTTCATTCAATCTTTCATGCTTGGACAGTTTTCGTATTGGGCAAATTTCGAATGCCAACATACCGTGTAACTCTCTTGCTCCTCCTTGTCTGCCTTTGGTGGGAAGCGAATGGTAACGAGACCATCATCATTAATACGGAAGTACCTAGTCGCAGGATAATATCCCATCAATTTGTACACAAAGTTACCCTGAAATAAAATAACAGCTTGGTTTTAGCATTACTCCTTACAGCACTTCATAATAAATATGTTTTTTGTTACAATAATATGGTAGCCGACCTTTAATCATATTAATTGCATGGTGCACATGTAATATTTTAATAGTAAATGGGCTCTACCAACGTAAATAGTGACAAGTAAACTGTTGGCTGAATGTCCCGATGTGAATATTGTTTGATGCGTTAATGCATTTGTAGTTAAATTGGAAAATTTTACACAAACAATAAATACTATATTTTTTTTGCAATATTCATAACTACGGTGGCACAGAGGGGACATGAAAATATGTATGTGAATGCGAAAGTAAAAAATATTTCCATGTCCCCTCTGTGCCACCGTACAGAACAAATTGTAATTAAAGAATTTGGCGATAGGCAGAGGGAACAGTGGTATACCCATAATGAATGCATTTTGTTGTGATGCAATTTATGTTGCCCCCTTTAACCCTGTCACCCCTAAGTAACTGGAATGCATTTTGATATGTCAATTTTGCAACAAATCCAATTATCACAAAATGATTTTCAGACTAGTCCATTTATGAAAAGGGTGTGTTGTTGTTCTCAAAAAATATGAAAATTACTTGCAAAAACTGAAGATACTGATGAGACGGCTCGTTACGAGCTGGCTCATCTGGATCTACAATGTTTGCCAATACCACTATACAGGCCAGTAGTGTTGAAAGGGTTAAAGGATGAATACGACATGCAGCAAGTTCAACAATGTGAGCCATCGATTGTGGATGTAGTTAAATGAGCCAACAATAGCAAACTGACCCTCTTATCCAAATCAGTAGCGTCGACATTGAACACAACTTCATCAATAGTGATCGTTTCCTCTACTGTCACAGCGTCCGGAAGGTTAATCGTCGGGTTCTGCAAGTCGCGTTTTACTGCCACATTTATCAATCCCTCAGAAAACTTTTGCGGCGAATCGTTGTCTGTCACACGAATGGTTATCTGAAAAGGTTCGCATAGTTGGATATTCATTGCGAGATGCCGCCAAGTACTATCTCAAGAAAAGTGTAATTAAATTAATTATATCACTGCATTATTTGGATGTCCTTAATACCATACATTCCCGAGGACAGTCAGTAAATTCTGGATGGCTCATGTGAGGATATAGAGAAACCACAATACCCCTAAATATTGGGACAACATTTGTTGTGGAAATCCCCTATAATCCAAAACAAATTGTCAAAATGCACCGTCATTGTCATAAACCAGTAGAACCACACTAACCCTTTGTTGTGTGAAATATATTCATAGGTGTTGCCCAGAATAAATGGTGTCCAAATATTTATTGTTACAGTGGAACCTCTCCAAACCGGACACCCTGGCAGGTCCCCAGGGTGTCCGGTTTGGAGATGTTCCAATGTAAATTTGACATGTGAGCACTTCAGGACACATTCTAGTGTTTTGCAATCATGAAACGTCTTTGTAATCAGAGGTACATAACAGGGAAACGCATTTAAGTTATCCATGTTTTCCCCGAGCGTCCGGTTAAAAGATGTTCCACTGTATTACGGTACATACCGGGTACAAGGTGGTGAGGTCGGGGTCGTCCATCAGACTCTTCCTCAGTGTGATGGCACAGGTTTTCGGATTCACAATGAAGTACTCCTTGGCCTTGTCATTTCTCACGATGGAGCATGTGAGCTCCGTCTGGAAGCACGTAGGCAAACACTTAAACAGGGCACGTGTGAAGCTACAGCAGTATTTGTTTGTTTATTGGTGTTTAACGGCCTATCAACAGCTAACGTCATTGAAGGCCGGGTCAATGAATTTGATCGCACATTCAACCTGGGGGAGGGAAAATTCCAAAATCAAAACAGAATATTTACATTGAAAAAAAGTATATTCAGCCCTGAAATTAGAATAACCTGACCTGGTGCCAGGTCCATACAACACCAAAGTCACTTGGCCTCTTCCCCTAACAGTAATAGGATTACAAATAAGCATAATACTCACATAACCAGATTCATCAACTGTGAATGCCAACAACGTACGCGAGGATCAAACCAGTAGCCTATTTCACCAACATTGCAAAGTATACTTTACATGCAAATTATACTTTGAGGGAGAAATTTTCAATTTACGATAAATGTATTAATTTTTATTATACTGAATTTATTACATTATCGCAGCCAAAATGGCTGTGATGAGTATAATAATTCTGCATACTTTTAATCCTCACATATATGCAGTCGTTAGTTCTGTACGAAATAATGCATTTCCGGAAAAATAAATGATAACTCCCTCAAAGTATACTTTGCTAGAAAAGTTTTTACTTTGCAATGTTGGTGAAATGGGCTACAGGTCTCCGGTCTGGATTTATGTCCCGTTTAGACAGGTTCCACTGTAATTCTCGAATTTGAGCGTGCCTTGCAATGCTGAACAGAAGCTAACACGAGACGTAAATGTCAGTGAAACAGCCCCCTGAAAGACAACTTACACTGTCTGGGTCCGTGACAACCACTGGGAAATGCCAGGTGACGGGGTTAGCAGCATGATCCACTTCGACATTCTGAGACGGTGGTACCACTGATGGACCATTCCGGTTGCGATTCACATAAATGGTAACGGTGGCAGTATCCCTCAGGGATGGACGATCTGTTTCGTAGGCAACCACTCTTAGCTGCAAAACAAGTGAAAGGGTTTAAAGTCCCAGCAACAGCTAAGGTCATACAGAGACGGGACCACAGTTTAAAGTCTAATCGGACAGACCAGTGGGATGGAATTACTATGAAAGTATTTTTTGATGCCCTGCGTGTGAGGGGTTAAATAATTATTACAAGAAAGTCTTAAAAAATGGTCTTAACGTGGTTGTGACCAGTGAAAAACGTGGTTGTGACCAGTGAATATCCAGAACAAATCGGGGAAATTAACCAATTACTGGCGGAATACAATTACAGTAGTATGAAACTGTTGATACTTTTTTTCATCATTTTCGTTATTTCTTCTCGAAAGTATATGTTGTTACCATTCATCTGAACCGTCTCGACGAGATGGTTCAGATGAGTGGTAATAACAAACTTTTGAGAAGAAATAACGAAAATGATAAAAAAAGTACCAAAACTTTCAGATTTTTTCATTAAAAAGTATTGACTCCAATGGGTTAATACGTACTACTGATGCGCAACCACGGATACAGAAATAATTGCAGTGGGGGGGTCAGTAATTACAAATTGGCATAGCCAACCTTCACAAGCGCGAAATTGTAAAGTAGGGGGGTCTGGGGGTCCTCCCCCATGAAATTTTTAGATGCCAGATCGCCGCAGATGCGATTTCCTGACACCTAGGCCACGAAAAAAGTCATCCAACTATTCGAGTATTGTAGATTTCGTCTTTTTTTTTTTTGCCGGGAGCAGGGGGGGGGAGGTCCCCCCCTGTATCCGTGCCTGATGCGATGGTTCACATAAAATTTGTACCTGTACCAGATTTCTATTAATGTGTTAGATTGAAATGTTACTCCCCGTGGCTTCATTTCTTGTGGTATACTCACAATGTATGGAGTAGTTTTGTAGGCATCAGTCCTTAGATCTCTCACCAGCGATATTAGACCCGTCGTATTTTCCACCTCAAAGAATTGTTGCGCTGGGATGTCGCCAATCAGTTCATATACTAAATCACCCTGAAAGCATAGCACATTATGGATATGTTGGTGGACAAAAACCGTAAGTGTTGTGATTGATTGATCTATGGATTACGCCTTTATGTCCGTTCAACAGGCCACTAAACTCCATACGACTAAGTTCACACCTAAAATTTACCACAAAGTTCATTTTAACAGCCAATTTTGTGGATTTGTTGAGAGTTAATGATCTTTACGTGCATGTAGTAACTAGTATCATTTGTGAACCACATTATGGTGTAAACTAAAAATATAAAAATGTTTCCACGAAATTTTGTATCGTTCACAGGTTAACTCTTTCACTCCTAAGTAACTGAAATGGATTTGTATATCTTAATTTCCGCACCAATCCAACCGTCACCAAATGATTTTATGAAAAGTTTTTTGTTCTCAAAAAATGTGACAATTACTTGCAAAAAGTGCAGATCCTGATGAGCCGGCTCGTTACGAGCCGGCTCATCTGGATCTACATTATTTGCCAATACCACTGTAAAGGCATATGGTGTTGAAAGGGTTAAGAACATTATGCATTTTTTTATTGAACCCTTTAGTTACATGTCCTATGCCTGCAGAACGAGCGGAAATTCAATTTTTGTAATGTAGCTAGATTTCTTAATTTTGCCATTCCTGTAAAAGTAAGGACGAGTAAACATTTCAAGAATTTTCATGCCCTGTTCAGTGGTGATTCTGTAGAAATATAAGTAGTACGCCATAATTAATCTGGCAGACATTACAAAATTGTAAAGTAACATTATTTAACAACAATAGACTGTTTTAGCGAGCGTCTGTTTATTCGTGACAGACACAATTATTTAACCCTTTCAACACCACAGGCCTGTATAGTGGTATTGGCAAAACATGTAGATCCAGATGAGCCGTCTCGTCAGGATCTGCACTTTTTTAAGTAATTTTCATATTTTTTATAACAAAAACACCCCCTTATCATAAATGGACTAGTCTGAAAATCATTTTGTGATGGTTGGATTGGTTGCAAAATTAACATATCAAAATCAATTCCGGTTACTAACGGGTGAAAGGGTTAAACAATAATGCAGAAAAAGCATAATTGTTCAGCCTGGTTGGAATTAGCAATGGACAAAATAAAACTCATTTACACAGTGAAACCTCTCTAAACCGGACACCCTGGGAGTCCCAGGGTGTCCAGTTTAGAGATGTTCCACTGTAAATCAGGCATATGACCATTCTGGGACATACTTATGTCTTTTGCAATCATGAACATGCATTATTATCTGAGATTTGTTACCAAGAAACCTCTCAACATGAGATCACATATATTGTCTTGGTGTCCAGTTTAGAGAGGTTCCACATACCTGTGTGTTTTGTGGATTAGCTGTCACTGTTATGACGGTGTCTTGTGTGGGGAAATCGTCGGGGATTGTCCTCTCTTGATTTTTTATTTGGAATTGCGGTGGCAACACCCGGGTCACGGAAATTTGCACTGTAGCCGTATCTGTCCTTGGGCTTGGGTAATTTCTACCGTCACTCACCATGATCGTACACTAAGAATGGAGAGGTTCAATGACAGTGAAAGTGAATGGGGTTTAACGTCCCAGCAACAGCTAAGGTCATATAGAGACGGGTTCACAGTTTAAAGTCTCATCCGACAGACCAGTGGGATGGAAATACTATGATAGTATCTTTGATGCCAAAGGCGATATTTGAACCCACAACCTCCGGATTGGAAGTGTTCTAACACCTATTTCACAACCCATCCCTAGGTCCATGAGCTCTGCAATGAGTTTATACAACGTGACCACCGAAAATGTGCCACAGAGTACAAAAAGGAGCTGAACAAGAAAATGTGGCCTGTCAGCACACGAATGCCCCCGTTGACTGATTTGAGAAACTGTGGCAAAGTTAATTAACCAAACGTGATAAGTATTCATAAGCACAGTTGTGAAGGTCAAAAGGTCACGCTCATATTAAGGGCAGCATGGATGTGTGCCAATTGTGCACATGTCTTTTGTAAACTCCGGTAAAAACTTTTAATGTGGGAACAAAATCAATGTTGTGAAGGTCAAAATATAAAAGTCATATTAAAGGCAGCATCGGTGTGTGAAATTTGTCCACAAGTATTATGTAGTGAAACAGTAAAGCATTCAACCATGGGATATAGAAGTTATGACAGAATTGAGAAACTCCGTCGAACTTCTTAATGTGTGAAAAAGTTCCACGTCGTGAAGGTCAAAATGTCAAGGTCATATTAAGGGCAGCATGTATATGTGGCATTTGTTCATAAGTATGCTGTGTTGAAATATTTAAGTAATCCTCCAAGGAATACAGAAGTTACGACAGAATTGAGAAACTCAGGCGAATTTCTTAATGTGCCGAAGACACAGATGGACAGATGGACAGACGGACATACTAACATTTTGGGTTTATGGGCTAATTGTTCTTTAAAAAATCAAAGGAATAGCCCCTAAACTACAATAGGTTTAGGGGCTAACAGAATAAATATATTGTATTCTATTGTCTTAGGCTCCTCCCCCAGGGGCCCGTTTCACTAAAATGTTTGTAAGTTCAAATTTAAGATCGTCTGTAAATTTCAATTGATGGATTTACATTTATTGAGCATAGGCTGCATATGCAGCCTATGCTCAATAAATGTAAATCCATCAATTGTTTACAAGAAAACAGTGTTGATGTGCAATTTACAGACTATCATAATGTTGCACTTACGAACATTTTAGTCGTAAGAAGTTTAGTGAAACGGGCTCCTGGTCCCTAAGCCACCAATGTTAGCCCGGACGGACACACAGTCCAAACATTATACGCCTCCAGCTCTACCGTGGCCGGGGGCATACAAAGAACAATAAAGAGAATGGACAAATACACCAGGGGGCCGTTTCACTAAACTTTGTACGACTAAAATGTTCGTAAGTGCAAAATTATGATAGTCTGTAAATTGCACATCAACACTCTTTTCTTATAAACAATTATTGGATTTACATTTATTAAGCATAGGCTGCTTATGCAGCCTACGCTTAATAAATGTAAATCAAATAATTGAAATTTCTAGACGATCCTAAATTTGCGCTTATGAACATTTTAGTCGTAAGAAGTTTAGTGAAACGGGCCCCAGATTAGTTTGGGCAGTAGGAAACCTTCAAATTCAGGAGTGAAATCATGATATATATTACTAGCAGTAAAATCCACAACGGTTCTCACCACAACAGATCCTTTGACCCCACATGCTTTCTTATAATGAATTCACCGTCGAGATGCAATATAGGAATGAATGGCATTTTTGTGGAATTTATCGGGGTATAAATTGGAAAAGTCGCAGGAATACTGGACGAAGGCCGGAAGGCCTCGTCCAGCATTCCCGTGACTTTTCCAAGTTTATATCCCCGATAAATTCCACAAAAAGGCCATTCATTCCTTATAATTCCAGCATTTGAAATAAATTCATCAAGAAAATGTGTTTATTTTCCGTTTTCTTAAGAATTATTTTAACTGCGCCTCACGGTTACGGAAAGTAGTTCGGCGTGGGAGTTTACTGGGATATAAATTTTGGACATAGACTTGCTACGGGCCAATCAAATGTTAGGGAATTGAGTAAATATTTTTGTGCTGGAATTATATCTAAATACCGATACATTCACCGTTCAGATTTCAAATACAGGTGCCCTACCACCTTTGAGATTATGTTATGTTTCCCAGGGCACCAGATAAGGAATTATTAATTGAGAAATGTCACTTCATCATTTCTGAAGTGATTGCGTATTTCAAAATTTTAATTGGGTAAAATAAAATCACACTACTGTTTACACATCAACAGACAGCAATTATTGCTTCGATGTCTTGGGATTTCATTAGAATTGTCTCCTTGGAAACAATTCTAATGAAATACCAAGATGTGTTTTCATTGAAAATAAGAAAAATATGCTATATGTGTGGTCTGTTTATTGTGTTCTGCAGCATGATAAAGGTACCACAAATTTTGTATTGCTTTTTGATACTCACATCTTCTGATTTCAATTGGATTTTTGGCAATTTTAATTGGGTATTTAAGCAAATACGCAGCTTATCTGGAGCAATGGTTTCCAACAGTTGGAGAATGATAAAAAATAAGTTACAGGATGTGTACAGGAGCATACCAGGAAGTTGCCGCTGCTCATAAGAAGGTCCTGCTTCACATACAGAGCGCCCTGGCTGTACACGTTGGACGTCAGGTAGAAGTAGTCCAAACACGCATTGTTGCCGGTCAACGTGTATGTTAACAAGTCCTGCAACACAGAAGTCAAGGTGCATGATCGCGTTGTTACAGGCCCGTAGCGGTGTGTAAAATAATGCCACGGCAGCCTTTTTAGTGGGAAAAATTCCACTTAGACCATCAAAATCGCATTTCCTATATACAAAAAAAAACAAAAAACAGGCCAAAAGAATGCTACGGCAGCACCGCGCACCGTGGCATTATTTTGGCCTGTTTTTTTTTTGTGCATAATTTCATGAAATACGTTTACAAAATTTATAATATTTTCCGTAAATGGTGTCAAGCTGCCGTGGTTACAATAACGCCATATTTCATAAAAAATTATTTTCAGATTAGTCCATTTATGAAAAGGGGGTGCTTTTGTTCTAAAAATTGTGCAAGTTACTTGCAAAAAGTGCAGATCCTGATGAGACGGCTCACTACGAGCCGGCTCATCTGGATCTGCACTGTTTGGAAACCCCGCTGTCGCGGGCTTTTAGGTTCAAAGGGTTGATTGTGATGGGTTTCACTGTAATGTATCTGCAATGACCATGTAAGTTCATGCTTGCCAAGAACACAGGTATACCAGAATTATGGCATGCTAGCGGTGAAAATAACAGCCAACTAATTAGCAGCAATTTTCTTATTTCTCCATATAAATATGTCTTGTAATTTCATTAGAATTACAACCTCCAGATATGTTCATGATATTTACAGAGAAATAAAAGAAAATACAATGAATTGTCGGTTGCTATTTCTTATCTATTTGTAGCTCACAAGTTCCCCAAGAATTAAAGAGGCTCCACTGTATCAAAATGGCGAGCACCAAGACGTCCTTTATTATTGCGACAGTATGTCCTATTTGTTACCACAACGATCCAGATCAAAGATCGGGAAAAATAAATCAAAAAGTTTGATCACAGCCTTCTGTTCTGTAACTTTTTAAGAATGTTGAGTAATATAACTCGGGCAAGTGAGCAGCGGCTCACGTACACCCCCGGCCACTGCCTAGACTGACAAATAAAAACGTTAACGCAAACGCTGTTGACGGAAATTGCTGTCTGCAGTTTTTAATTTTTGCTTTAGTTCTTAACAAAAACTGGTTTTGACAGCACATGAGAATCGTCTCCACTGGAGACGATTCACATGTGCTGTCAAAACCAGGTTTTTGTCAAGAAATATTGAAAATAAAACATTTCCAGCAGACAACAACATTTAATTCAGCATAGTAAGGGCTAACAGAAATTTCTAAGTAACATGACCTTCACCTTGGACATGAAGGCCGCATGCGTGTGGTATGGAATGAAAATATGGATGATGATAAGGAATTATATGAAGTTTAAAGTCAATCCGACTTACGATTGCAGAGATAATGGGTATCCAAAAGCTTTAAGGCAAATCTTACGTACGCAAATTTCGAAGTAATTTGACCTTGACCTTGGACATGAAGGCCGCATGGGTGTGGTGTGAAATGAAAATATGGATGATGATAAGGAAGTATAAGAAGTTTGAGGTCAATCCAACTTGCGCTACAGAGATAATGGGTACCCAAAAACTTTAACGCAAATGGGACGAACAGATGGACGGACGGAAGGAATAACAAAAACTATATACCCCTCGACATACTTCGTATGCCGGGGGTATAAATATGTGTAAAAGTGGAGAATAATTTGCACACTAGTATGTGGAAAATGTCCAATTGTTGGTTTTTGTTCACCCACAACAAATGCAAATTAGTAGTAATACCAAAGTAGCTTACCCCATCTGCATCTGTCGCATTTAGAATCGTCACCAAGGTTCCCTTAGGTGTATTATCATACAGAGTCTTGAAATAGGTTCTTGGAGTAAATTGTGGTGAATTTTGGTTTCTCAACACGGTAATTGTCAGGTCTTGGTAGGAAGATCTGGTTGGGGTGTTCACATCATAAACTCGTGCTCTGATCTGTAAAGAAGATAATATTAATTTTGCAAGTTAGTCCATAGAGTAAACGCCACCGGGGCTATGCAATTTGTGGGGATAAAAACATGCAAAGTAGGATCAAAATAGGTTATTTTCACATACAAAAGACATTTTTAAATGTGAAGATAACATATTTAGAATGCAAATATCGGAAAGGGGCTACAAAGAGAAAGAGTGTTTAAGAATGGATTTAAATGTGCACAAGGTGATCATTAAAGCTCAGCCAGTGTAGCAGAAGAAGTAGTTCACATTCACATGAATGAATGTCAAATGGCATATGCCTCTTTTTATCATTAGGCAAAAAAAAAAGGCTAAAAGAAATAGGAAAAAGTCTTTATTTTTTAAAGAACTTTTTGTCTTCTATCGACATCAGATCCACACACAATTTAGAGTAGTACATGTCATGGCAAACTATTTAAGTTTATATAGTGTATGCTAAACAACTATGTTTATGGGAGGATTTCAGTTATTTTTATTATTATTATTTGTTTCTAAAAAGTATAGGGTCGGCGGAAAAATTTAGGTAGGGTTGGGTAACCAGAAACAAACATATTTTCTTTAGGCCTTGGATGACCATGATGACTGTGCAAGTTTGGTGGTTGTAGGTGTTATCCTTGCATTGCCGTTATTGAGACTATATAGGGGCAATAATGATGTTTTCTTACAACGTGAACTGAAGCACTATTGAGACACGCCATGTGATTTTGTCAACTGTTGACTTTATTTATAAAAAATATTGTAAATTTTGTAAACATATTTAATGAAATTACGCAGATGTCCGAAGGTACAAAATCACATGGTGGACTGCTAATGCCCATAAATGAGACACGCCCAGTGATTTTGTACCTTCGGACATCTGCGTAATTTCATGAAATACGTTTACAAAATTTACAATATTTTCTGTAAAGGCGTCAATAGTTGACAAAATTTTCAGTGCACATGTGGAATGAAAATTTTGTCAACTGTTGACTTTATTAATAAAAAATATTGTAAATTTTGTAAACGTATTTAAAGAAATTACGCAGATGTCCGAAGGTATAAAATCACATGGCGTGTTTCTATTTACCGGTATTCTCATGCAAGGCACAAGTTTATTAACACATTTATTTACAACATATGAAGGTAAGTAAATGGCAAGACAAACATTTGCTACAATGCATATGTGGCTGTGACTGGAGAAATGGGGCTTATAGGTTTTGCAATCAGCATCCACACAGGATCTGCATTGCCATTCGGTCAATAAAATACCTGTCATGCTTCTCACCAGGGCCCGGTTGTTCAAAACACCAGTTAGCTTAACGGACTGTTAAATCCTTAACTGAATGGTTAAAATCTCTGTAAACAGAGATTTTAACCATTCAGTTAAGGATTTAACAGTCCGTTAAGCTAACGGATGTTTTGAACAACCGGGCCCAGGTATACAGATTATTATCAGGCTACAGGGGTGTGGTATTTGATCAGGATCTACACTTATCACAAATCCCATAAGCCTCATTTCTCTAGTCAAATCCACATAATGAACACGCCATGTGATTTTGTACCTTCGGACATCTGCTTAATTTCATTATATATAAAGTCAAAAGTTGACAAATTGTTCAGAGTACATACTCTGAAAATGTTGTCAACTTTTGACACCATTTACGGAACATATTGTAAATTTTGTAAATGTATTTCATTAAATTATGCAGATGTCCGAAGGTACAAAATCGCATGGCGTGTCTCATATTTACCATATATGTAGTTTCTTCATAGCCCTTCAATGGGCGGCGCAACTTGACATCCCCAGTCGAGATCCCCATTTCAAAGAAGTATTCGCTCGGAGGATATCCCTCCATTTCGTATCGCAAGTTGTTACGTTTCTGAAAAAAAAGTTCACATACAAGAACGCCGCTAATGGCATGTATCCCATCGCTGTGGTGGTTTGATCATAAACATGCACATACAGTTTTCAGCCAATCGATCATATTTAGGGAATTGAGAAACGCGCACACTACTGAATGTGAAATTTCCAGGTTATTTAGCCTTGACCTTGGGGGCGGCGGGAGCATGGTGGGCTAGGAATTGAAATATGAATGATGAGAAACATGCACATGAAGATTCAAGCCAGTCAGTCATACAGTAAAGAGGTTATAACAGAATGAAAAAGTGACAGACAAACGGACAGATGACTTTTGAATCCCTATATACCATTTTCATTATGCGATGGGTTAAAAATGTACATAAATATAAATACTTGATAAATACTTGCCAGAGAAGTTTCAAGCCAGTGCAACTAACTTACAATTGACATGGTTTAAAATCAAATCTTACGAAATATTTACCACAGTAATTTGAGCGCTGGTATGTGGGCCACAGGATTGGGCTACAGAACAAGGGTACACTATAGGAATGAATGGCCTTTTTGTGGGAATTTATCGGGGTATAAACTTGGAAAAGTCACGGGAATACTGGACGAAGGCCGGAAGGCCTCGTCCAGTATTCTAGCGATTTTTCCAAGTTTATACCCTCGATAAATTTAAAAAAAAAGCCATCCATTCCCTATAATTCCAGCATTTGAAATAAATTCATCAAGAAAATGTGTTTATTTTCTGTTTTCAATTATTTTAACTGCGCCTCACGGTTACGTAAAGTAGTTCGGCGTGGGAGTTTACTGGGATATAAATTTTGGACAGAGACACATTATGAATGGACGAAGTCACATATGCAGTATTAAAAATACAAAGGTCTAAGGTATTTAAAAGCACAGATATTGGACAAATAGACGAACACACGTACACATGGACAAGCAAATGCATGAAAATCATTGGTATGAATGAACCGACCACTGTGATCAATATGCCAAGCTCAACAAATATAACTGAATCATTACTCTGTGGTATTTTTTTGCGTGAGACAAGTGTTAACCGCTTCACTTCAATAAAGACATGGTGGACTGCTATGCCCATAAATGAGACACGCCCTGTGATTTTGTACCTTTGGACATCTGCGTAATTTCATGAAATACGTTTACAAAATGTACAATATTTTCCGTAAATGGCGTCAAAAGTTGACAAAATTTTCAGATTACATTATTGAAGAAAATATTGTCAATTTTGCAAACGTATTTAATGAAATTACGCATATGTCCGAAAGTACAAAATCACATGGCGTGTCCAGAGCTCCAGATAAGTTTTGTATCTAAAAGAGTATTATACCACCCTATTTCAAATATTAAATTAAATAGGAAAGAAATGATAAACAATAAAGCAGATTTGAAATTTCACTTATTTGAGCTGCAAAAACTCTTTGCAGCTCAACTAAGTAAATTTTAAACTTTATGACAGTATTTTCGCTAAGCAATTTGAAAATCAATGCATATTTTCACATTGCTGTGAGTATTTTGTACTCACACTTTTGATAATCAATGCGTATTCGGCTAAACTAAGTGCATAAAATACACCAATACACACCTTATACAGAGCTTGGCATGTCTCAAATGATTGCACAGGCACACAAAATCACACTTACTGTGGGGTCAGGATGGCTAGCATTGACTTGAACGACTTCTGTGCCGGGGTTTTCATTCTCTTCAATCATGCCAGTGTATGGGGGTCTGATCAGAGGCAGGCCCACCTTGATAATGATAAAGCGCACGGTTGCCGATGTCGACCTAGCAGGCCTGCCGCTGTCCTTGGCATCAACGATGAACTGAAACAACATTAGGAATATTTTTCACCACACCAGTCAGGCACTGAAAGATAACTTCCATTAATTCATCAGCATCGGGTCTTAACCACTCAAACTATAGCGGTTTATGCAGACAGTGCAGATCCAGATAAACGAGCCGTCTCATCAGGGTCTGCATTTTTGAAAGTATTTTCATATTATTAAGAACAAAAGATACCCCCTTTTCATAAATGTACTACCGGTAGTCTGAAAATCATTTTATGACAATTGGATTGGTTGCAAAATTAACGTATCAACATCAATTCCAGTTACTTAGCATGCTTAGGGGTGAAAGTGTTAATGCTCCTTAAGTGTGGAAAAAATACTGATACACAATGAACCAGCACAGCTAATGGGTTGCATATATGCAGGTCGAACAGACAACTTGGTGAAACTCCTGGTAAGGCTTAGGAAAACTTATAGAGCATATTCCGGAAACAATTCATTTTTACAATTTCTAAAACGGTTGCTGTTAACTACATGCACTATATATACTGTCTGTTTCACAAAACCTGTAAAAAATTTTACGGCCATATAAACAATGCAAACACAGTATTTTTTTTGATAATATTAAATTTTATCAAAATTTACGAATGAGCCTTCTTTTTATTTCGTGAAAATTGGTCAAATATTGATTTTATTACGAAAAATTGATTTGTCTATGGGAATTTAACATGGGGGAAAAGGAGGTGGAGGAGCTGGGGGAGCTGGGGGAGGAGTCGGAAAAAAATAATAATTGGAAATCGACTCCGAAACCTGGCTAGATAGCTTGGATATGATCTAACTAAGAAAACAAGTTAAATTTTGAAAATCGGTCCAGTATTTCTGAAATTCAAAAAAATTTCCCCATGTTAAATCTCCATAGACATCTTCACTACGTGAAGATGTCTATAGGGATTTAACATGAGGAAATTGTTTATTCGCAATAAAATCAATATTTGACCAAATTTCACAAAATAAAAAGAAGGCTCATTCTTAAATTTTCCTTTAATTTATATTATCAAAAAAAATATTGTTTTTGAATTGTTTATATAGCCGTAAAAGTTGGGCAGCTTTCGTGAAACAGACAGTAGATAGGTTTACAGGTGTTTCATGTACAGAACGTGATATAAATCAGCAACTTACATTGAATTCATCAATGGACAAGCCAGAAAGTGATTTTTTCAGATAAATTCTGCCGTTATCTCGATTTATTTGGAAGTATTCCAGAACATTCGCTGTGGTGGTGGCAGCAAACTCATAGACAATGGCATCACCCTGCACAATAAACAGAAACACAAATATTAGTAATTAACCCTTACAATGCTGAATTAATTTTTGCCGTCTATGCTGTTTATTTTTTATTTTCCATTTTTCTTATTAAAACATGTTTTGACAACACTTTAGAATCATTTCCAATGGAAATGATTCTAAAATGTTGTCAAACCATGCTTTTATTGAGAAAGAAGATCAAATATAACACAGCAGCAGACGACTATTTTCGTTTCCAGCATTCTAAGGGTTATAGGTAAACGAGTTGATGACATACAACAGAGAAACAAGGCTTTATCAAGTTAGCAACCAGTGCAGCCCACGTATCACCCATCGCATATTTGTACTGTCTAATCAAACTGGCATTCTACACGGTTTAATCACTGGAATGTTAATTTCAGCAGCTAGGAAAAATATGGAACCAATTTGCATCTTTGTGGATGTATGATCATCTAATATTTACAGTTGTCATAATGTCTGTGTTGTCAGACATCTGAAACCACAGGTATTTGGCGCGTTGCCGCTTTGCTCAGTACTGCTACAAGGATAACCAGCCAAAACATTTACGTTAGCATTAATAAAATTGCGGAATTTGTTGAAACATGACGAATGCCCGTGTCTAGGACAATCTGAATATACTGTAACAACGTATAATATTCGCTAATGTCTTGGTGCTGTATTCCAGCCTAATCACTGCTAGTAGCTCCGCATTGCGATCCAACGAAATCCTTCATATTTCTAATTTTTGTTGTAAAAATTGATGTGCCAGTATATGTGGCTGTGACTGGCTTAGGCATTTATGAGCAGTGTAGATCCAGATCAGTGTTTGCATCCGCACAATCTGATCAGGATCTGCAATGTTTGCCATTCCATCAACGACATGCCCATCATGCTTTCAATAAGCAATATAGATCGTTATCAGGCTACAAGATCATGCTATTTGATCAACATGCAGCTAAGGTCATTTAAGGCCGGGTCAACGTGTTTGATCACGTATTTAACCTGCTGCATTGGGGGGAAAATCCCAAAATAAGAACGGATTATTTACATCGAAAAAAAAATATATTCAGCCCTGAAATTAGAATAACCTGACCCGGTGCCAGGTCCATACCACACCAAAGCCACTTGACCCCTTCCCCTAAAAGTAAGATTACAATTAATCGTAATACAGTGGAACCTCTCCAAACCAGACACCCTGGGAGATCCCCAGCCCTGGGAGGTCCCCAGGGTGTCCGGTTTGGAGGCGTTCGACTGTAAATCAGACATGTGAGCACTTCTAGTGTTTTGCAATCATGAAAAGTCATTGGAATCAGAGATACACAACAGCGAAACTCATCTAAGGTAAACATCTATATTTTCCCGAGAGTCCGGATTAGAGGGGATCTACTGTACTTATACTTACATAAGGGGTATATAGAGAATAGTAGGTTAGTGCCGTGAATGGAAAAAAATATCAGGCAAGGCTCAAGAATTTCTTTATTTCTCATCAGAAGTATATGTTGTGACCACTCATTTTAACCGTCTCGCCGAGACGGTTCAAATGAGTGGTCACAACATATACTTTGGTTCTGAAATAAGGAAAATAGATAGAGAATAGTAGGTTAGTGCCGTGAATGGGAAAAAATATCTGGCTCAGGAAACGGGATGGGCGAGGCTATGCCGAGCACATCCCGTTTCCGTGCCGCGCCAGATATTTTTTCCCATTCACGGCACTAACCTACTATTCTATTTATCCTGTCAACACCTACAAATGGCTGTAAAATGCAAAAATAGTATTGACTGGATATCAAAAATGTTTCACGGCACCGTGTTTCACGGCACATACGCACTGTGTTGATGGGATAAAACAAGATTCAACGGTCACATACAAGAATGCCAACGACATACGTGAGGACCAAATGTTACGTACCAGGTCGGCATCAGTAGCATTAAGGTCAAGGACAGTGACATCGACCACGTGGAACTCGTCTACTCGTATGTTGTAAATGCTGGATGGAAAGAATGCTGGGTAGTTTTCGTTCCGATTCACCGTGATTCTCACCACAGCACTGGACACTGCATCAGGTACATTGCTGTCGTACGCATTTATGGTGAGCTGCAATACATTGACATTTCATTAGGTACCAGTTTCACTAAACTTTGTACAACAAAAATGTTTGTACAAAGATTTCTTTTAAATCACTGTACACATTAACGTGGTTCATTAATGCGACCATTTTCCACTTTAAATGCATAAAATGTTTCCAAAAATCTGCAGCTAATGCGAACTTTGTACATTGTAGTTTTGCACTTATGAACGTCTTAGTCGTACGAAGTTTAGTGAAACGGGTCCCAGCGCTCCAGATAAGTTTTGTATCTAAATTATAGCATTATATCCCCATAATTCAAATTCACTGCGTATTTTATTTTTAAATTTATTATCGAGTTTCTTCCTTATTAATAGAGAACAACTTTTTTTTCAACTTTATTACTATAGGAATGAATGGCTTTTTTGTGGAATTTATCAGGGTATAAACTTGGAAAAGTCGCGCGACTTTTCCAAGTAGTTTATATCCCCGATAAATTCCACAAAAAGGCCATTCATTCCTTATAATACCAGCATTTGAAATAAATTCATCAAGAAAGTGTGTTTATTTTGACAGACGGCAGCCATTTGTTTACATTGACAGCACTGACAGCGCACCTGTAGAAAGTAGTTCGGCGTGGGAGTTTACTGGGATATAAATTTTGGACATAGACTTGCTACGGGCCAATCAAATGTTAGGGAATTGTGTAAATATTTTTGTGCTGGAATTATAGTATTTTTACAACTTAATTTGAAAATCTCAGGGCAATAGTTTTGACTGTTCCCCAAATGACCATGAAATAACTGCATACTATTGGCATGCTCACAGTTGTTGGAAACCATATATCTATAAATAAATGGTGTCTGAATATTTAGGGTTGTTACGGTACCTCATAATATTCCCGTGCCAGGTAGTCGTTCCTCAGGCTCTGTGATACGGAAACTTCACCAGACACAGAATGGACGGCGAAGAATTCAGGCGCGGGATACACACCAGTAACTGCGTACACCACTTGACCCTGAAAGTACGCAAAGGTAATGTAAAAGCTTGGAATTAACAACGGCACTAGCTCGACAACCTTGCATGTCATCTCCCAAGAAGGGGAGAAAGAAAGGCGGTAGATACAGAGGAAACCGGCCCCAAGGGGCTTAGCTAATTAGAATAGTCCCGACTGGTTTGTTAACGTGCCCAGACTCTCCTTCAAATCTGATAAACGAGACCGCCTTTTAAAGTTCCCATCCGAAAGGACAAGTACATCAGGAAATACAAAGTATCTCAGAAATACTGACGCCCTGGTCGAGAATCGAACCCGGGTTACCAGTGTGGAAGTCGCGTTACTTTGTAGATGGCTGAACATTCAGAGGCGTTGGAACAGGCCGGGCAGGACGGGCAGGACCCGCGATTGCCGGACCAATAATTTGGACAAAAATATGTTTTTTATTGAAATATTTATTTACTGAATTATTATTATTATTATGTACACATGAACTATGCACTTCCCATACTGTTGACTTGACCATGATTTGTTCGTGTTGGCTATACATGTACATCTCATTTGATAATTTCTCAGCTGATTCACAAAATTCTCATCAAATGCTTATGTTGTTACCACTCAGATGAACTGTCTCCACGAGACGGTTCACCTGAGTGGTAACATCATACACTTTGGGTGGTGGGGGCGGGGGGCACCCCCTACTTTCGCCAGGATCAATCGTATGAAGCTTTAGACGCCACCGACATTGAGTGACTGCGCGTGCAAAACTTGCCGAGTAAAGTGAGACTCACCCTTTGATCGGGATCCTCAGCAATTACAGTCTCGATCACGTTTCCTTGTAGCCTATTCTCATTGATGGTGACGTCATAAATGCCATCCAGTGGCCGCCATACAGGAGCACCTTGGTCCACTTCAATCGTCACTATGACCCGGGACGTGTCCGTCTTCGCAGGGTTCATGCTGTCTGTCGCCTCCACGTTTATCTGAATGCCACGCAAATGCATACGAGACAATGGTATGGAATGGTGCCCAACGGCCCACCCACACAAAAGAGTATCATTTAGGGCCAAGCAATATAGATGAAGAATAAAAATAATAGTGAAATAGTATGTTAGATGTGGTAGGCAATCAGATGATTAGGGTAACAATACAACTATGATGAGCAATAGAAATACGTTTATTTACGAAAATATTTAGGATTTTCCGCAAACATAATGGCATATCCACAGCATGAAATGGATTAATTGCCAAGGATTTTATTCAACCAATAAAATATCAAAACATTTTTTTATCTGATGTGCACTTGTGATCCCAATATATAAATCTATATATACAGTCAATACAGGACACAACAGTTTGTTATCAGACAGTGTATTACACCTATGCAAAGCTGATAAAACTAGACATTATGTTTGTAAAGCATGGATATGCTCCCGTGGTATACAGGGCGGTTGGTAAGTTTGTAAGTGCAAAATTATGATAGTCTGTAAATTTAACAATAACAATGTTTTCTTATCAATTATTGGATTTACACTTATTGAGCATAGGCTGCATATGCAGCCTATGCTCAATAAATGTAAATCCATCAGTTGAAATTTCCAGACGATCCTAAGTTTGCACTTGCGAACATTTTAGTCGTACGAAGTTTAGTGAAACGTACGGAACCTCAAGAGCAATGCAATAGGCACCCCTTGCTATCGCATAGGGGACATAATCGGGTAATTACCGTAAGAGAAGAGATGCTGAAGGGAAGAGGCTTTGCCAGGCGTATTTCACCATTAACTTGATCCAGCAAGATGTATTCATGGACATCGGGATCATTATTGCCCAATGAATAGCTCACTGTATCCTGTAAGCAACAAGGCAAGAGATCAAGCAATAATATCAAACAGATCATCAATGGCAACAACAATTTGAGAGAGATTAGATTTTATTTATTGGTGTTTATTTGTTTGTTTGTTTGTTGGGGTTTAACGGCCTATCAACAGCTAAGGTCATTTAAGGTCGGGTCAATGGGTTTAGTACTAAATCCCATATATTACCTGTACAAGTACACGTTACCTGTTCAAGTACATGTACAAATGGGGGGAAAATCCCAAAATCAGAACTGAATATTTACAATAACAAAACTATATATTCAGCCTGGAAATCAGAATAATCCTGATCTGATGCCAGGTCCTCGCCACACCAGAATCACTTGGCCCCTCCCAAAAGCAGTAGGATCAGTAATAATCTTACTACTTTTATAATGGGCAATAACCCAATTCAACTCCCAGGTAACAAAAGAGCCAAAGATAAAAACCTGGCAAATCATGATTCCTATCAGTAGGAACCCATACTGTTAATTTACGCCGTCTCGTTCGCCCGACCACCACCCACTTATTGGTGTTTAACAGTCTATCAAACAGCTAAGGTCATCTAAGGCCGGGCCAACCGGTTTGATACCGCATTTAACCTGCTACATTGGGGGGAAATCCCAAAATCAGAACAGAATATATACATCAAAAGAAATATATATATATTTTTTTTTTTTTTGCCCTAAAATTAGAATAACATGACCTGATGCCAGGTCCATACCACACCAAAGTCTCTTCCTCTGAATTACTCTTATAAGGGGTATAACCAGATTGAACTCGCACATACAAGAAAGCCAAAGACGTACCTGCGGGTCAAACCAGTAGCCTATTTCATCAACATTGCAAAGTATACTTATCGAGCAAAGTATACTTCGAGGGAGTAATCATTTATTTTTCCCCGAAATGTATTATTTCATAAAGAACTAACAACTGCATATATTTGAGGATTAAAAGTATGCAGAGTTATTATACTGAATGTATTACATTATCACAGCCAAAATGGCTGTGATAATGTAATACATTCAGTATAAAAAAAAATAATAAATTTATCCTTAAATTAACAAATTTTCCCTCCAAGTATACTTGGCTAGAAAAGTATACTTTGCAATGTTGGTGAAATAGGCTACAAGTCTCCGGTAATGATGAAACCTGATCGTTAAATTAACCATCGCATGCTCCCAACCCACCACCACAGAGCAGATTAGAATTTTATACAAATGGACAAAATACAGTGGAACCTCTCTAAACCGGACACCCTGGGAGGTCCCCAGGGTGTCCGGCTTAGAGAGGTTTCACTGTAAATCAGGCATTTGCTCATTCTGAGCCATAGTTGTGTGCTATGCAATCACAGACATTATCACCCGAGATAAATGACCAGGAAACTCATAAAAAATAGCATCACAGGTCGTTTCTTTGTGTCCGGTTTAAAGGGTTTCCACTGTCAAGGGAATGAATAGAATAGAACATTTATTTGGAATTGATTGACAAATTCTAGATATACAGTCGAACCTCCCCGAACGGCCACCTCTCTTCAACAACACTCTCTCTATAACAGCCGCTATTTTATATACCAAATGGATGAGTTCCTCTACATCTAACCCTTAGACTGCTGAGCATGAAACTTGTCATCTGCTGTTGCTTTTGCCTTCTTTCTCAATAAAAACATGTTTTGACAGCATTTTAGAATCATTTCCATTGGAAATGATTCTAAAATGTTGCCAAAGCATGTTTTTGATGAGAATTATCGAAGAAAATAAATAAACAGCAGACGACAAAATTTAATTCAGCGTTAACCTCCCTACAACAACCACCTCTCTACAACAGCCAGTATATCTTCCCATGGGTGGCTGTTGTAGAGAGGTTGCACTGTATAATGAAAGACACAGATGTCAGTAAAATGCAATGACATCATCTGATGGAAACTATTTCTTATAAAACAAAAGATTCTTTTTATACAAATAAAATAAATAGTAAATTCAAGAGATATTATTATCGTCTTCAATAAATGATACATCATAAATACCTCATGAAAAGTTTTGGCAATTAACCCTTTAACCCCTAAGTAACTAAGTAACCCAATACAACCATCATAAAATGATTTTCAGACTAGTCCATTTATGAAAAGGGAGTGTTTTTGTTCTTAAAAATATGAAAATTACTTGCAAAAAGTGCAGATCCTGATGAGACCGCTCGTCACGAGCCGGCTCATCTGGATCGACACTTTTTGCCAATAATAACCACTATACAGGCCTATGGTGGCGAAAGGGTTCAAAACATTAAATATAAAAAATATTTAAATGCAAGTACTTTTTCATCAATAACAAAAATGTTACCCTCCCCAAATTTGTTATTTGATGAAATTCTATCAAATATTGATTTTATTGCGAAAAAAAAGATTTTCCTACATGGGAATTTAACACAGGGCAAATGGAGCTGGAGGAGCTGCAATATTTTAGGGATTTAAAGTGCTTAATGGCCAAAAGTTTGTCGGCAGCGAAACAGTAATTACTTACACCATCATCGGCATCATTAGCGACTATTTGAGCGAAAACGACACCTGGTTGCAAGCGCCACTCTATGCTAATCGTGTATGGATGCTCCGTGAATATTGGCCGATTGGCGTTCATGTCCAGGTCAAGGGTGAGAACCCTGGTCGTGATCATCGTCGGTATCATCTGGTCATTCACAGACACTTGGAGCTGCAACACAGTGCGCATAGATTCTGTGATCATGAAGCACACGAGGATACGGATTTAACCATAAAAAGGCGGGAACAGAAAATTTCCGTCTGTTGTTGTGTCATATTTTCTCTTATTTCTCAAGGAAAAACATGGTTTGGCAGCAATTTAGAATCATTTCCATAGGAAATGATTCTACATTGCTGCCAAACCATGTTTTTTTGTGGAGAAAACAGGAAATTGAAAAATAAACAGCAGACGACAAAATGTAATTCAGCATTGTAAGGGTTAAATAGCAAATCAGGGCACAAACGGGTTGTATAATATGGTAGATGTTTCTTGGTATTTCTTACAGGGTGAGGTTATATTACTTTTATGGTTTTAAAAGGTAAAAATGTGAAATGATTTAATTAACCCTAATAGAATGCGGGAACCAAAAATAGTCATCTGCTGCTGTGTCATATTTGGTCTCTTCTCATAGTAAAAACATGGTTTGTCAGGATTTAAGAATCATTTCCATTGGTTGTCAAACCATGTTTTTGATGAGAAAAATGGAAAATAAAAAATAAACAGCAGACGTCAAGTTTGTATTCAGCATTGTAAGGGTAATGTCCCAACAGCAGCTATTGTTTCAGGGAAAGAATCTCCGTTTCAAGTCTCATCTGAAAGTCCAGTATTTTTTTCAAGCCTGGTGGTGGGATTGAACCCACAAACAGATAAACAAGAACTGGCATCGTTAAACGAAGATAATCCCCTCGCCTTGATAATAAAAATAAAATAAAAAAACAACAACAAATTTTTGCCTTTAATTCAAATATGACTTACAAACAAGGTGAAAATAAATCCTCAGTGACCTTGGGCGGTCGGACGTGGGTCGTATGCAAAACAAAGCACCATCGGTAGACTCACACTGTGGCCAAATATTATCAAAATCGGTGAAGCAGTTCACAAATTATTGAAAAATGAAAGGTGTTACTAACATACGCACGTACGTACGAACGTACATGGACCAACGCTATACCCCCTCTTGCCTATCGGCGAGGGGATAATAAAACTGGTCATAATCATGTACATCGATTGTCATAGTATTATTTTATATTATTCCAATCTTATTTTGAAGTAAATTGCAATGGATAAATGTGTACATAATACACATTTTCACAAGAGCTGTTTGAAAACCGCACAGCTGGACTACGACAGCCAATTACCATTTTGTTGATGTGCCAAAATGTGGTTCCTTGAAACATGAGAATGCCACAACAAAACTCTACAGTGTTTTTTGTTAAGCATTTTTCGTTTACTTTTTCCAAAACTGCAAATAGGTACCGTATTGTATAGGAATTAATGGCTTTTTTGTGGAATTTATCGGGGAATAAACTTGGAAAAGTCGCGGGAATACTGGACGAGGCCTTCCGGCAGTATTCCCGCGACTTTTCCAAGTTTATATCCCCGATAAATTCCACAAAAAGGCCATTCATTCCATACATATAATTCCAGCATTTGAAATAAATTTATCAAGAAAATGTGTTTATTTTGACAGACGGCTGCCATTTGTTTACATTGACAGCACTAACGGTGCACCTGTAGAAAGTAGTTTGGCGTGGGATAAAATATTTACACAATTCCCTAAAATTTGATTGGCCCATAGCAAGTCTCTGTCCAAAATTAATATCCCAGTAAACTCCCACACCGAACTACTTTCCGTAACCGTGAGGCGCAGTTAAAATAATTCTTAAGAAAACGGAAAATAAACACAGTTTCTCGATAATTTATTTCAAATGCTGGAATTATAAGGAATAAATTACCTTTTTGTGGAATTTATCAGGGATATAAACTTGGAAATGTCGCGGGAATACTGGACGAGGCCTTCTGGCCTTCGTCCAGTATTCCCACGACTTTTCCAAGTTTATACCCTGATAAATTCCGCAAAAAGCCATTCATTCCTATAATGAGGCAGCCGATGAGCTGATGAGACGGTAGGTACCTGGTACTGTAGATATTTGGATCTCCTGAGGTCAGAGAAGACGGTGACGGAGCCAGAGTATCTGTTGATGGTGAATAGCCCAGCACCACTGCCCGTAATCGTGTATACAAGCCTACTCTGTAAGAGAGCAAATTCAATTTCCATATGAGAAATGCCATGTGATTTTGTATCTCAGGGGCCCGTTTCACTAAACATAAAATGTTCATAAGTGCAAATTTAGGATCGTCTGGAAATTTCAATTCATGGATTTACATTTATGTAGCCTATGCTCAATAAATGTAAATCCAATAATTGTTTTAATACAAGACAAGAAACGAGGCAAAGCCACGAAGGCCAGGTTTTTTCCAAGCATAGACACTTGGATAACATAATTATACCCACTTTTTGTAGATGGCTGTGGCCTGCATGAAACGGCCCCCCATGAAACAGCCCCCAGAACATGTGTGATTTTTCATTAAATATATTTACAGAAACTGCATACTTTCTATAAATTATGTCGAAAGATGAAATTTTCGTAGCAAATATAATTCCGTATGAGTTATGAACATTTTTGACATCATTTACGGAAAATATCTTGAATTTTGTAAATATTTCTCACGAGATAACGAGATGTTCTTAGGTACAAAATCATATGGCGAGTCCCAAATCGGGCGGCTGCCAAATGTCTGGGGGAAATTTCATTGACAGAGTTTAGCATTCGGAACTAATAATGATTATAAAATATCGCATAAATATTTGGCAACTTTTACAGGCACATTTTGTTTGATCCCATTTTAACCTGCTGCATTGGGGGGTAATCCCAAAATCAGAACGGAATATTTACATCAAGAAAAAATATATTCGAATATTAGAATAACCCGACCTGGTGGCAGGTGTATACCACACCAAAGTCACTTGGCCTCTTCCCTTAAAATAAAATTACGAGTAATCGTAATACTCACATAGGGGGTATAACAAGGTTCAACTGTCACATACAAAATACCAAAGATGTATGTAAGGACCAAACCAGGTCTCCAGTCGGAATTCCGGTAAGGATGAACCTCGATCGTTAAATTACCCATCTTACAGGCATAGATGCTTCACATTTCAAATGTCACCAGAGACAGAATCGTGGTTAGATTGAGCTATGGATGGTGTACCATTTTTGGGGTTCTGTTTCATGCATTATATCGTTTCTTGGTTCAGTTTTATGCATTACCGGTACATCGTGTATATGGACAATTGAAAATGTATTTTGTGAAGGAGGTAGAGTGAAACCTCTCTAAACCGGACACTCTGGGAGGTCCGCAGGGTGTCCGGTTTAGAGATGTTTCACTGTAATTTCGATGTACGAGCACTGCAATACATGCCTGTGTACATTGCGATCATGAACACTGATAAATATCAGCGATATTTGGCATTGAAATCGATCATAATTTAACACATCAATGTCGCAAAGTTGTTCGGTTTAGAGAGGTTCTACTGCACTTGTATCGCGAAATGAATCGATTGTACCCGCGTACGGTATGTGACCCAAGTATTGCTACGACCCGATATCAGTATGTGTATACCCAAGTATGTCAATACGCACCATAGCAGGTATGTAACCCAGTTATTTCATACGCTCCATGTCAGGTATGTTAACAGTATTGTCATACCCGCATCGCATAGTCAGGTATGTATACCCAAGTATTCATACGCATCGCTAGTCAGTAGTGTATAACAGGTATTGTCATTACGCATCGCATAGTCCCAGTACGTGTATACCCAGATTGCAGTATGCATACGATCCCGCATAGTCATGTATGTGATACAGATGGCCCAATACGCATCGCAGTCAGGTATGTGTACCCAAGTAGCAGTATGTCCCAATACCCTCGCATAGTCAGTAGTGTACCCAAGTATTGTCATACGCATCGCATAGTCAGGTAGTGTACCCAAGTATTGCATACGCATCGCATACAGTAGTACCCAAGTATTGTCATCGCATCGCATAGTCATATGTTCCCAAGTTGTCATACGCAACGCATAGTCAGGTAGTATACCCAAGTATTCACATCAGTGGTACGTATACCCAATAGTCATCGCATCGCTCAGTCTGATACCCAAGTATGTCTTACGCATCGCATAGTCAGGTACGTGTATACCCAAGTATTGTCATACGCATCGCATAGTCAGGTACGTGTATACCCAAGTATTGTCATACGCATCGCATAGTCAGGTACGCGTGTATACCCAAGTATTGTCATACGCATCGCATAGTCAGGTACGTGTATACCCAAGTATTGTCATACGCATCGCATAGTCAGGTACGTGTATACCCAAGTATTGTCATACGCATCGCATAGTAGTACGTATACCCAAGTATTGTCATCTCACGTATATCCCAAGTAGACAGGTAGTCCCACACGCTAGTCAGGTATGTGATACCCAAGTGTCATACGCATCGCTATCAGGTATGTACCCAAGTATTGTCATACGCATCGCATAGTCAGGTATGTGTATACCCAAGTATTGTCATACGATCGCATAGTCAATGTACCCAAGTATTGTATCGCATCATAGTCAGGTATGTGTATACCCAAGTATTGTCATACGCATCGCATAGTCAGGTATGTGTATACCCAAGTATTGTCATACGCATCGCATAGTCAGGTACGTGTATTTGTTACACCTCTATACATGACTGGCAAGTGTACAGACAGTTGTAGATTACTTACGCCATCTAGCAGATCCACGTCGCTCGCATCAACAAGGAACACTTCCTGGCCAATATTCTCAAGTTCATTCACTCTGACAGACCTCAAATTAGGCAAGTTGTTTATAACTGGAAAAACATTTCTTATCACACGCACATTGTAAATTGCTCGAGAATATCGCGGAAAATATGGTCGGTTGTCCGAGGCTTCAATCTCAAACTGAAATGAAAAGATACTTGTTGATATTTGGTTTTCACACGTAAACGACATTGATGTTCCAGTGCAGAGCCTTCTTTTATCACATTTTACAGCATTCCAGATGATGTGTGGGAAAAATACTCAGTGACAGGGTAGCGATTGAGACAGGGAATCCCAGTTACACGCTGACTCGACTGGGATTAACCTGCCTCAGTCCGAGCCTGTCATAGATACTATTAAGTAGAGCTGCTTGCTGCCTAGACATATCCATTTTTGTGCACCATTTGTTAAACGTAGACATATTTGCAGTAATATTAATTACTTACCTTATACGCATTGTCGATTTGATTAAGGTACAGGGATTTCTTTATGTACGGCTGGCCAGATTGTGAACCAATGCTGAAATACTCATTAGCAAGGGCAGAATCCACAATTCTGAATGTCACCGTGTCCTGAAATATTGAAAATTGAACACACTCAGTTCTCCTGGTGCCGATTTCACCAACATTGCTAAGCATATTTACCTAGCGTACTTTGAGGGAGTAATCATTTATTTTTCCCGAAATGCATTACTGTATATATGTGATGATTAAAAGTATGCAGAATTATTATACTGAATTGATTACATTATCACAGCCAAAATGGCTGTGATAATGTAATAAATTCAGTATAATAACCAGAAACGAGGCAAAGCCACGAAGGCCAGGTTTTTTCCAAGCATAAACACTTGGATAACATAATTATACCCACTTTTTGTAGACTAGATGGCCGTAGCCTGCATGTCGCGCATTGGGGCGAGGCATGGACACTAAAAAAATAGATATAGTAGATGGAAAAACTTTAACCAGACACACGGACGGACGGACGGACGTATGCCAAAATGCCGATGATATCGTGCCGACAATGATGATAAACACCCATGTGAAGTATCAAGGTAATGGGTGAAGCAGTTGCAGAGATATAGTACACAAAAAAACTTTAACAAAAAAATTCAAAGTAATTTGACCTTGACATTGGGCATAGGGGCCGCACGGTTGGGGGGTAGAATGAAAATATTGATGATGATAAACACCCATGTGAAGTTTCAAGGTAATGGGCAAAGCAGTTGCAGAGATATAGTATAACAAAATACTTTTAACCAAAAAACTTTAACCAGACGTACGTTAAAAAGTTAATGTTGAAAATGGCTAAGTCGACTGTGCGGAAAAAATGGGTCAAGTTCAAAAAAGGTAACATGTTGGATAGTGATATGTGGTGGGCACCCCTTGATTATGAAGCTGTGAAAGTTTGGTGGTCCTAGGTGGTACAGTAACAAAGAAATGGACTCAAACACGAAAACTTAACATTGATAGTGGACGCCGCCCGCGCCGGCCGGCCGGCCCGCCCGCCCGCCCGGCTTTCGCCAATCCAATAGCCTGGATTTTTTTTCAAAAAACCTGGCTAAAAATTAATAAATTTATCCTTAAATTGAAAATTTCTCCCTCAAAGTGTACTTAGCAAGATAATTATACTTTGCAATATTGGTAAAATAGGCTATTACATGAAGATGTGATTTGGGAGAATGAATGATCAGAGTTTTACATCCAGTCAACAGCAAGGTAATATACATCCAAGAATGAGGTGCGGGGGTGGGGTGGGGTGTGGTGGGGTGGGGTGGGAGCACCATAAGATCATCAGCTAATCAACACTAAAATTACAATACGGAATTTAAACTAGATTGGATTGCTTTGCTGCCAAGTGTGAATCCCAGTTAAAGACTCGCTGCTACAATAAGAATCCTTTAGGATAGATTTTTCATTAACCCTTTCACCCCTGGACATAATTATGTACTTTTCCATGATAATTTTCAGACAAATCCAATCGTCACAAACTGGTTTTAAGACTAGTCCATTTACAGAAATGGGATGTGAAAATATGATGACATAAAAAAATACTTGCAAAAGGTGCAGATCCTGATGAGACGGCTCGCTACTGGCCGGCTCATCTTGATCTGAACTGTTTGCTAACGCTGCTATAGCAGGTTTTCGGGTTCAACCATCAAGATATGCATAGCCTCCTCTCCTCAGTGAAAGGTTTGGACGCATGAGCACCTCATCTTGATTGCTTCCAATGCTTTGATTAACCCTAATTACGCTGAATTCAATGTTGTCGTTTTTTTTGTTAATAATTAAAGCAAAAATGAAAAACAGCAGACGGCAATTTCCGTCCACAGTGTAGGAAGGGTTAATGGACATTAACAATTACCATGGTCTGGTTCAGGCCAAATACTTAGGAGTTAACAAAGCACACACTAAATTGAATCGCCTCGTAACAGTCAGCTGAATATGAGCAGTTCTTTTGGATCTGCAGTATTTGTCATTAATTTTTTTTATATTCACGAAACAGCCCAGCAAGTTTACTTACGTCATCAACATCTGACGCCGTTACAGCTAGTCCTACAGGTGTGGATGGTGTCTCGTACTCGGACGCTGTGGCAAAGTACTCTGCCTGGCCAAATAATGGGCCATTTATGTTCTTGGTCACATAAATGTAGACGGTCGCTTCTGCTTTGTTCTTGGGGAAGACTGGGTCAAATGCCTCAAGATGCAGCTGTAATCAACAGGGGTCCATTTCACTAAACTTTGTACGACTAAAATGTTTGTAAGTGCAAAATTAGTAATTGTTTGTAAATTTCACGTTAATGTTTTCTTGTAAACAGGTATTGGATTTACATTTATTGAGCATAAGCTGCATATGCAGCCTATGCTCAATAAATGTAAATCCATCAATTGAAATTTCCAGACAATCCTAAATTTGAAACGGCCGCCAGTACCATAATAACCCTAAATATTCAGACACCATTTATTCTGGCAAACACGTATAAATATATAGTTTTACCTGACAGAGAGTCCAAATATTTAGGGTTTGTACTGGTTTATGATAATAAAAAATATTTTCCAGAACAAAGTATTTTGTATTTAGAGTCATTACGGTACCATTAGCAGTCTGGTTTGATTATATGTTGCTGTGACTGGAGAAATGAACTCCGAATAACACACTCCTGTAGACCGACAACACTCCATATTGCTTGTTAGAAGCCCGACAGGTGTTTCATTGATGGACTAGCTAAAAGTATAGATCCAGGATCAGACTGATCTGGATCTACACTGGTAGCAACTTCTCCAATCATAGCCACATATATGTATTATTAATTGTTCCAAAACAGAGCAATGACCATTTTGGGAGCTCCACAAACATTATAAACAAGGACCATTTTATTGCTCGGTCTAGTTTTGGAGTAAGGATCAGGGGCCCGTTTCACGAAACTTCGTACGAATAAAATGTTTGCAAGTGCAAAATTATGATAGTCTGTAAATTTCAAATTAACAATGTTTTCTTGTAAACATTTATTGGATTTACATTTATTGAGCCTAGCCTACATGGAAATTTCAATTCATGGATTTACATTTATTGAAAATAGCCTATGCTCAATAAATGTAAATCCATCAATTGAAATTTCCAGAAGATCCTAAATTTGCACTTACGAACATTTTAATCGTACGAAGTTTAGTGAAACGGGCCCGTTGTTGAAACAACATTTCACAATTGTTCCTCTACATCTCCTACCGTAATATCAACTAGAAAATATGTTTATAACACGGATGTCCTATCGCTTTGACAGTAAACAAGCTCAAACAAACATTTAACAAAGGGAAATAACTACAGTCTACACTCGTTACCTCAAACTCTCTTAAGTCAAACTACTGACAACTCAAAAGTAAATTTTTGGTGCCAAGTACATGTTTTGCTACGTAAAAACTCTTCGTTAACTCAAAGAATTTTCCTCAGTCCCCTGGACTTGAGTAAATGAGTGTAGACTGTATGTAAATATTGCAATTGTCGGTCAAGGTCACACGTAGGTCATCTGAGTGGGTTGTGGTACACATCACTGGCTCATGATAGCGTGCAAGTATGGTGGCTGTAGGCCTAAAGCAATGGGGGATCGTAGCTAGTTGTTTCCCTTTGGAAATCAATTTATAGACATCCGGTATGTTGTAGTTTATTTTTAACTGAATGGTACTAAAATTGAGATTGAAAACAGAGTAGACCCAGATCAGACCACACAATTAACCCTTTCACCCCTAAGAAACTGGAATGGAATTTAATATGTTAATGTTACAACCAATCCAAATGGTCACAAAATGAATTTTAGACTAGTCAATTTCTGAAAAGGGGCTGTTTTTTGTTCTCAAAAATTACTTGCAAAAAGTGCAGATCCTGATGAGACGGCTCGTCACGAGCCGGCTCATCTGGATCTACACTGTTTGCCAATACCATTATACATGCCTGTGGTGTTGAAAGGGTTAATCACAGTCCCCTCGAAGGCAGTCTGTCAGGTAGAACGGAGTCTGCGTTGGGAAGGACGGACAAGAGTAATACTAAATGCCACCTCCACTATCGTGGTCGGGCATAAAAAGTTATTAACCGTTACAAAGCTGAATTAAGTTTTGTCTGCTGCTTATTATTTTTTTTTTTCCCAATTTTATTCATATTTTATGATTGATCAAATCAAATCAAATCAATAATGAAAACAAATATTTTGGAAGCATTTTAGAATCATTATCGAGATAAAATACAAAATATTACACAGCAGCAGACGAGAAATTTTGTTTCCCGCCAAAATGCTTCCACTAATCAGTTACCTCGAAGGCAGTCTGTCTGGTATTACGGAGGCTACGTTGGACGCGGACTCCACCGTCAGTCACCGCAAAGTAGTACATAGCTAGGAAATCGCCTACTGTCTCATACTGAATGGACAACTGAAAATGGAAAGTGAAAAGTGACGTGGGTTTAACGCCCAATAATTCCAGCACAAAAATATTTACACAATTCCCTAACATTTGATTGGCCCGTAGCAAGTCTCTGTCCAAAATTTATATCCCAGTAAACTCCCACGCCGAACTACTTTCCGTAACCGTGAGGCGCAGTTAAAATAATTCTTAAGAAAACGGAAAATAAACACATTTTCTTGATGAATTTATTTCAAATGCTGGAATTATAAGGAATGAATGACCTTTTTGTGGAATTTATGGGGGATATAAACTTGGAAAAGTCGCAGGAATACTGGACGAGGCCTTCCGGCCTTCGTCCAGTATTCCCGCAACTTTTCCAAGTTTATACCCCGATAAATTCCACAAAAAGGCCATTCATTCCTATAACCTACAGCTAAGGTCATATAGAGATGGGACCATAGTTTAATGTCTCATCTGACAGACCAGTGGGATGGAAATAATATGAAACTATTTTTGATGCACAAGGCGAGTTTGGAGGCCGTTACACTAAACTTTGTACGACTAAAATGTTTGTAAGTGCAAATTTAGGATTGTCTGGAAATTTCAATGAATGGATTTACATTTATTGAGCAGATGCTGCATCAATAAATGTAAATCCAATAATTGTTTACAAGAAAATATTGTTAATGTGAAATTTAAGACTATTATAATTCTGCACTTACAAACATTTTAGTCGTACAAAGTTTTGTTCTAACCCCTATATAGGCCACAACAACTTACTGAAAATGGACACATAGAAGACAAATAAATATTTTGGATTTTACAGGATTTCTGTACAAGGTAACCAATGTCAATATTGTTTTATTGTCCAGAGCTCAAGATAACGTGCGTATTGGTGTATTTCACGCAATTATCGGTTGAAAACTGTGGAAGCCGTAAGCGTAAAGTTGCATTTTCGTAAAAGTTAAAATTTTAATTGGGTATTTAAGCAAATACGCAGCTTATCTGGAGCCAGATGAAATAGATCGGTGGGACTAGTTAGCCAATTTTTTTAATTTTGCATTTGGAAAAATGGCGACAATTGTAAATGTTTTTGTGTTTATGCACTGTTCGCCATACAAGTCAAAAATGGAAATTGCAGAGTAAAAAAAAGGGGATAATTCCGTAAGGATTTGATGTGGAGTAAAAACAAATGTTATGCACTGAGGCAGTTGATGGTGGTCAGGTATGCAAAGTATGAATTGGATCGGTTGGATAATGTAGGACTAGATCGCCGTACGAGCCAAAAATGGCAATTTCGGAGTCGAAAAAGGGGATAATTCCATAAGATTTTGAGGTGGAGCAAATCAGTTTGCATTACGCACTGCAGGACATGATAGTAGTCATGTATGGGCAGTATGAACTTGATCAGTGGAAAACTGTAGGACTGGTTCGTGGTACAAAACTAAAGTCTACAGATGGACGGACAACGTCACTATACATAAAATGTCCTGTTTTACAAACGGGTATATAAAAATTAACATATTTTAAATGTTCCTCAGAAAATGAAATTGATATGAATAATATGAGAGCCATCTAGACACTAATATTTGCGCGGTAAAAACTGATGAAAATCTCACTTACGCCACGCAAGAATGGATCTGTTGCTCGCGTGGTTAAGAAGATGGAGTTCTCAGGCTGTGTTTCAGGGATGGTGATGTTGTAGACTATGTTGTCAAACTGTGGGAACGCCTGGTCACGGTCCACATTAATAATGATGTTTACCCGGTCAAAGCGCTCCGAGATGCCATTATCTCCTGCCACCAAGGTGAACTGGAAACAGCAGAAAACAAGGAATCAGTAATACTGAAGGATAATTCCAGCACAAAAATATTTACACAATTCCCTAACATTTGATTGGTCCATAGCAAGTGTCTGTCCAAAATTTATATCCCAGTAAACTCCCATGCCAAACTACTTTCCGTAACCGTGAGGCGCAGTTAAAATAATTCTTAAGAAAACGGAAAATAAACACATTTTCTTGATGAATTTATTTCAAATGCTGGAGTTATAAGGAATGAATGGCCTTTTTGTTGAACTTATCGGGGATATAAACTTGGAAAAGTCGCGGGAATACTGGACGAGGCCTTCCGGCCTTCGTCCAGTATTCCCCCGACTTTTCCAAGTTTATACCCCGATAAATTTCACAAAAAGGCCATTCATTCCTATAATGTATCCCTCAGAAACTTTAATGAAAAAATAAATTTAACGCAAACTTCTAAGTCTTGGTAAGAGTGGATAAAAAGAATTAAACAAATATGTTGGCTCCATTTATTGTTATTTTAACAACACCTAGCAACTTATATTTTTGCCATTCGTGAAAATATTACATTTGGTGTTCAATTTAAGAAAAATAAATTGATTGTCCACTGAAAAAAAATATATCATACCGAATATCTATCTCCATCAGGTTTGCTGGCAGTAAGATCACTGTTGACTTTCAATACTCCAGTATTTGTGTCCAACAGGAAATAGATAAATGTCTTTGATGGTGTTACATTCTCAACGAAGTAGCGGATTGTGTCCTGAAATAGATGCACAAACAAATCTGTTACATTCTCAACGAAGTAGCGGATTGTGTCACAAAATAGATACACAAACAAATCCATTAAATTCTCAAAGAAGTAGCGGATTGTGTCACAAAATAGATACACAAACAAATCCATTAAATTCTCAACGAAGAGATTGTCACAAAAAGATACACATTGAATGTGTCACAAAATAGATACACAAACAAATCCGTTAGATTCTCAACAAAGTAGAGGATTGTATCACAAAATAGATACACAAACAAATCCGTTACATTTTCAACGAAGTAGCGGATTGTGTCCTGATATAGATACACAAGGAGATTTAGTTAGTTGAGCTGCAAGAAGCAAACAGCTCAAATATTTAAGTGAATTTTTAAATGTGTTTTACATTTTATCATTTGTTCCCTATTTAACATGAAGAAATCAATAATACATTTGCAAAAGTAAAATACGCATAGAATTTGAAATCTGGGGGTATAATACTCTTTAGATACAAAACTTATCTGGAGCTCCGCCGTTGACTGTGTAAATGGTGGTCATCTCTCTCATTAATTTTGCAACCAATCCAACTGTCACAAAATGATTTTCAGACTAGTCCACATATGAAAAGGGGGTGATTTTGTCCTTACAAATATGAAAATTACTTGCAAAAGTACAGATCCTGAAGAGACTGCTCGTCACGAGCCTGCTCATCTGGATCTACAATTTTTGCCAATTCCACTATACAGGCATGTCATGTTAAAAGTGTTAACTACACTGTTTACACATAATGCGATTTGGAGTGGTGATGTGTAACTTACTCCGTCACGATCAGTAGCTGTTATCTGGCCGATGAAGAATGATACAGGCCTGTTTTCCAACACGGAATACGTCAATTGACCGTTCTCGAATTCTGGTGCAAATTGGTTGCGTATTACGCTGATTAGGACACGAACTGTGGCACGGACGGTGGGACGTGCAACATCATAGGCAGACACATAAAACTGGAAAATGCCAAATAGATACATGCACATGTAAATATCGATAGTCAAGAATCAGTGATTTTCTCAAAACACTCGAGCAAGTGAGCAGGGGCTCACAGATATCCCTTGTTGATGCCTGGACTGACTAATATGTTATTCAAATAATTCTAGATCGATACCTCAAAGTGATGCGGTGCACTGCGGTCACATGGATGAGCAATACCATGTCTATCTCCTTGTTGCGTATTTAAATCATTTCAGTATATAACTAGAGCAAATGAGCAGAGGCTCGAGTATACCCGCGGCCGCCGCCTGGACCGACAAATAAAAACTTTAACGCAAATCTTACAGACGGATGGAATGACAAAAATGCCGGGTGTATTAAACCATACGAAAACAACAATTTAATTATTTATCAAAAACAAATATGAGACACGCCATATGATTTTGTGAAAAATATTTACAACAAGAAATGCGTCTGTCGAACGCGGATGCCACCTGCAGCATATTTGAGAAACTGTGACAAAGTGGTTAACCGAAAAGTGTGACGGACGGACGGACGGACGGACGTACTATACTTATGTGGCTTATCACATGTTAAATATTAGCCACATAAAACGATTTTTAGCCACATAAAAGGATTTTTTAGGTGGCTAATTGTAACCAACCATATCCTTTACCAAGTCCATAACCCTGTGGCTCATTAAATACCCTAATGTGCCATAAACCCTGTGTGCGCCACATAAGTCCCGGATGGAAGGACGGACGGACGTTCTTACGGTACTATACTTATGTGGCTTATCACATGTTAAATATTAGCCACATAAAACGATTTTTAGCCACATAAAAGGATTTTTAGGTGGCTAATTTTAACCAACCCTATCCTTTACTAAGTCCATAACCCTGTGGGGCTAGCCACATAAGTATAGTACCGTCAGCGCGGACAGACGGATGGACAGACAGACGGATGGACGGACAGACGGACGGTCCAAACACTATATGCCACCCGTTTCTTCGAAACCCGGTGGCATAAAAATTTACGTATAAAATTAATTTTATATGTTTACAAAGTTTTCATAGCAATGAACATTTTGTCATCTTTCGACATCAGTTACGGAAAATACAGCGTACAGCGGCTACACTCACCCGGTAAAGTAGGGTTTTGAGAGGATCCTGAGTGAGAGGTTTGTGCACGGAGATCGCTCCTGACAACGTGCCAATTGTGAAGTACTCCTCCGCAATGACACCGTCCGATATTTCATAACGCATTCCACCCTGAAAAACAATGTAGTGTATAGAGATCTTACCTGCGTGTTGATTTAGTATGATATTTATCCATTACCAGGGGCGTCAGAACAGGTGCGGCAGGTCAGGCGACTGCCGCATCAATAATTTTGACATATTTGGAAATCATATGCATGTATATATAAACAAGAAACGAGGCAAAGCCACGAAGGCCAGGTTTTTTCCAAGCATAGACACTTGGATAACATAATTATACCCACTTTTTGTAGACTAGATGGCCGTGGCCTGCATGTCGCGCCTTGGGGCGAGGCATGGACACTAAAAAAATAGATATAGTAGATGGAAAAACTTCAACCAAAAAACTTTAACCGGAAACACGGACGAACGGACGGACGTATGCTAAAATGCCGACAATATCGCGCTTTCCGCAAGCAGGTGTGACAATGATGATAAACACCCACCCTGTGAAGTATCAAGGTATTGGGTGAAGCAGTTGCAGAGATATAGTACACGAAAAAACTTTAACAAAAAAATTCAAAGTAATTTGAACTTGACATAGGGCACAGGATCGCGCTTTCCGCAAGCAGGTGCGACAATGATGATAAACACCCATGTGAAGTATCAAGGTATTGGGTGAAGCAGTTGCAGAGATATAGTACACGAAAAAACAACTTTAACAAAAAAATTCAAAGTAATTTGACCTTGACATTGGGCACAGGATCGCGCTTTCGCAAGCAGGTGCGACAATGATGATAAACACCCATGTGAAGTATCAAGGTATTGGGTGAAGCAGTTGCAGAGATATAGTACACGAAAAAAACTTAACAAAAAAATTCAAAGTAATTTGACCTTGACATTGGGCACAGGGGCCGCACGGTTGGGGGTTAGAATGAAAATATGGATGATGATAAACACCCATGTGAAGTTTCAAGGTAATGGGCGAAGCAGTTGCAGAGATATAGTATAATGAAAAAGTTTGGGTTAAAAACTTTACCAGACGTAACGTTAAAAAAAGTTAACGTTGAAAATGGCTAAGTCAATTACGTCGAAATAATAGGTGAAGGTAAAATAAAAAAATGGTCACATGTTGGATAGTTGTATGTGGTAGGCACCCCTTGGTTATGAAGCTGTGAAAGTTTGGTGTCCTAGGTGGTACTAGTACCAAAGAAATGGACTTAAACACGAAAACTTAACATTGTAAACGCGAAAACTTAACATTGAAAATGGCTAAGTCGACTGCGCGGAAAAAATGGGTGAAGTTAAAAAAAAAAGTAACATGTTGGATAGTGATATGTGATGGGTACCCCTTGATTATGAAGCTGTGAAAGTTTGGTGGTCCTAGGTGGTACAGTACCAAAGAAATGGACTTAAACACGAAAACTTAACATTGTAAACGCGAAAACTTAACATTTAAAATGGCTAAGTCGACTACGCGGAAAAAATGGGTCAAGTTAAAAAAAAAAGTAACATGTTGGATAGTGATATGTGGTGGGCACCACTTGATTATGAAGCTGTGAAAGTTTGGTGGTCCTAGGTAGGTACAGTAACAAAGAAATGGACTCAAACACGAAAACTTAACATTGATTGTGGACGCCGTCCGCCGCCCGCCGCCGCCCGCCCGCCCGCCCGCCCGCCCGCCCGCCGGCTTTCGCCAATCCAATAGCCTGGATTTTTTTTCAAAAAATCTGGCTAAAAATTGAATGTAAATATTTTCTGCAATTGTTCTCATTTCTCATCAGATGTGTACGTTGTTACCACTCAGTTGAACCGTCTCGACGAGACGGTTCAACTGAGTGGTAACAACGTACACGTTGGGTGGGAAATGGGTGCACCCACTAGATTCGGCAGACCAATCTTATGATGTGTGAAACCAGGGGCGTCGGAACAGGTCCGGCAGGTCAGGCGACTGCCGGATCAATAATTTTGACATATTTGGAATTCATATAAATGATATTTATATAAAAAACGGAATGTAAATATGTTTTCTGCCATTTTTATAATTTCTCATCAAAAGTGTATGTTGTTACCACTCAGTTGAACCGTCTCGGCGAGACGGTTCAATTGAGGGGTAACAACATACACGTTGGGGGCACCCACTACATTCGCCGGACCAATCTTATAATGCTTCTGACTCCCCTGATTACACAAGTTCATTACACCTGTTTATACCAACTTTATCAAATTTTCAAACCTTTCAAAGGTTTTGTATACCCGTTTATACCAACTTAAGTTGGTATAAACTGGTGTAATCAACTTTTTGAAATGCTTAAGAACATCATGTGGCAGTGGGTGGCAGGTGGGAGCACGCGATGGGTAATTTAACGTTCGGGGTTCATCCTTACCGGAATCCCGACTGGAGACCTGGTTTGGCCCTCACATACGTCTTTGGCATTTTGTATGTGACAGTTGAATCTGGTTGAATATATTTGTTCTCGATGTAAATATTCCATTCTGATTTTGGGATTTTCCCCCCAATGCAGCAGGTTAAAATGGGATCGAACCCGTTTGCCCGGCCTTACATGACCTTAGCTGTTGATAGGCCGTTAAACACTAACAAACAAACAAACAAACAAACAAACAAACAAACACACAAACAAACAAACAAACATCATATATATATCGCAGCTTACTATAGTATTTGGCAGCCATCTTGAAACTATAAATTTGAGAATGTCAAACATTTTTTGGATCATGTGGTTAAATCGTAATAACCTGACCTGGTGCCAGGTCCTCACCACACCAGAGTCACTTTGTCCCACTCCTTAAAAGTAATAGGATTAGTACAACTCTTACTACTTTTATAATGGGTATAACCGGATTCAGCTCACACTTACCAGAAAGCAAAAAATGTACATGCGGGCCAAATCAGGGAAATCAGATTCCGATAAGGATGAAATGTACCCTTCACATGCTCCAAATCAACCACAAACATGTTCTGGATGAAGGCAACTTACACTTTGTGTTTTATTCACATAATAGACATATCATTGCTTGCCAGTATACCAGAGCTCCATAAAAGGAATTAGGAATGGAGTATTGTCACTCCATCATTTCTGAAGCAATTGGGTATTTCAAAATTTAATTGGGTAAAATAAAATCACACTACTGCTTACACATCAGCAGACCACAATTATTGCATAGTTTACTTCTAAATGAAAACATGTCTTGGCATTTCAATGAAATACGAAGATGTGTTTTCATTGAAAATAAGAAAAATATGCTATATTTGTGGTCTGTTCATTGGGTTTTTGGCAATTTTAATTGGGTATTTAAACAAATACGCAGCTTATCTGGAGCACTGGTATACTGATAAATACGTAATCAGGCATCGCCAGGTTATACAACCAAATTATTTCAGAAAAGCTAAACAGCCCAAAAATGTACAAACTGTAAAACATCTGTAACGTGTCTTGCTCAAGGACACAATGCCTTGCCAGAGGCAATGTGTTGTGACCTTGAGCAAGACACACTATCCACACTGCTTCAGTCCACCCAGCTGTAAATTGGTACAGACTAATTACCGGGAAACGTTGATTGTATTCGTTTGAATGTACATGTATATATACACACATATAACATACATTTATTTACATGTAACGGCCACTAGAAAATGCTTGTGAATCCTGACGATTCCAATCATCTCAAAATCTGATTAGTTTCCAATAATTTCCTGGCATTCGGGAAACAGTCAAAACTATTGCCCTGAGGTGCTGAGGTCATCATTAAACGGAAGAAACCACAGTCGTATTATTGAAAAAATAAGATTTACCCCAAGACCTCATGGGGGCTGCCATTAATCCAGTGTAAACAATAGACCACATGATCCCATTCCCTGAGTAGCCCCCGCTTAGTGAAACAGTGTGCTAATCATGTATACCCCAATAATTGGAAACGGTTTGAATTTCTCGGTAAAAACTACGAAAATCATAAAAAAATTACGATTTATATTTAACATTGGATACGCTTAAACGGTATTACTCTCTAATCGGATCGTCAGTTGTCGTCGATAGCGATTTAATGTACTGATCTGGTCTTAATTTATTGTCAACTTTCAACGTCATTTACAGAATATATAGCTGATTTTGGAAATAAATACGGCAAATTACGATGACGTCTGCTCTGAAATATCTGTCAACTTGCGGACGTAATTTAAAGAAATCAATTATATTTTAATAAAGGCTACATCTATGACTAATTACGAATTTATGTATGGTCCTTGGCTACACCCAACACATTACACAGATATAATTATAACTACACATCGCTTTGTGTGGAAAAGAATCGATAACGCGCAGTCGTGTGATGAGGTGTTGATCTGATGACACCACACAGCTGTAAATATTGACCCTTAGGCAATGTTTTGAAATTGATGTGTCGTTTTGATGTGTCCTCGCTGTTGGAGACAACATGACAATTAACGATATCCTCTCGATTATACACAGATCTATTAGACGGCTGGTTATTTAAAAAAAAGTACACCTTCCCCGATATTGTTTTTAGAAAATCAGTAATATTTTCCGTAAATGGTGTTGAAAAGTTGACAAAAATTTCTATCACCGTATTTAGTTTTGCCGATATTGTTTTAAAAAATCAGTAATATTTTCCGTAAATGGTGTTGAAAATTGACACAAAATATATAGCAGCATTTCTCCGATATTCGTTTAGAAAATCACCAATATTTTCCGTAAATGGTGTTGACACAAAATTCAGCGCTCAATTCAAATAAAATAAAAAATACTAATTTAATAAATAGACGTCGAAGGCTACTGTGTTTGCGGCCAGTGAATTCTGGTCGTGGTAGCCACAGGCGCAGTTCGAACAGTGTTGTGATCAGATGGAGGACAATAATTATTTCAAATTCATAAAAAAATGTTTGCTGTCCGAAAATTAATTAATTGTGACAGCCAAAAAATATATTTTGGGACAGTAAAAAATGATATGGTATGGACTCAAACTTAAAAAAGCAGTAACAAACTGTCTGTGTATATATTATTTAAAGACGGACACTTTCATTGTTGGTAAGTTTCTATCAATTTATAGCTATTTTTATTAAAATCATAAAATTGTGAAAATATTAAAATCACAAAAATAATATATATGGAGAAAAAAAATATATGCCAATTCGAGGTTTGAACCCCACGACCCTTTCGGGAATCGGTAATTAAATCATAGAAGTCGGCGACCTTAACCTCACGACTATTGCACCATTTACGACTGCTACATTTGTACAGAAGTGCTATTAGTATTACGCAAACATTTGAACGTAATAATTATTAAATTATTTGCAACTCCGTCTACAACGATATCGTTACAGCGATACGCTATTGAAACAACATGTATTCGTACCCATAACATAACAAAGTAATGTATCATTATATATCACAGGATATAGATTAAAACTAGAAATGTGGCCTGTCGGCACACGAATGCCCCCGCTGGCAGCCAAAGAAAACGAAGGACATTTGATTATAAGCCATTTACCCGAGCGTGAAGGTTTCAAATGCACCAAGTCTGTGACCTTGACCCTGGGCTTAGCGGGGGCGGGAAAAATGTGGATTTGTCACAGGGCAGTAGAGGAGCATTGGAGCATTGCGTGTGTGAAATGTGAGGCAGATCCGAGGAACGAAATAGAAATTATAAACCATTTACCCGAGCGTTAAGGTTTCAAACCTACCAAGTCTGTGACCTCGACCCTGGGCTTACCGGGGGCGGGACGAATGTGGATTTGTCACAGGGTGGCAGAGGACCATTAGAGCAATGCGTGTGTGAAATGTGAAGCAGATCGGAGCAAGGGAACAGAAATTATAAGCCATTTACCCGAGTGTTAAGGTTTCGGGACGTACGTATGTACATACGTACGGATGCCGGTATCACTATATGCCCCCCCTAACCATTCGGTGGCGGGGGCATAACTATATATACTAATAAACAGAACAAACAACTTGGCTCGTATGAAAATAGTTTGCGTGATAGTTGTATATATTGATTATCTCCCTTGCCGAAAGCAGTTCACTGATTTATTAATTCCAAATAAGACGTGTATGCGTAATGTTAGAAATGCCGGTAGGTTAACCGCATTGTAACTTTGAAATTTGCGGTGTATATCAGAAAATGATAGGTCGGAAAACATTTTTAATGGCTCCTCTAGCACGTCGCCATTAAACACATTTTCCGACCCATCATTTTCTGATATACACCGCAAATTTGAAAATTACAATACAGTTAACCCTATATTGACTGTTCCCCGAATCACCATGAAATAACTGTTTTATTACTCAACCTGTAAACAGTGTACGTGACACAATGAACATAAATTTGATGTGGGGCGTGTCCACTGACCGATCTAAATTACGTTGAATTTTATGACGTAATCTTCGACAAAAATCATAATGTCACGATTTTCAGGGGCGAGTTTTCAGTTTTGATTATTGACCGGGCACGCGGAACTATTAACCGGGCATGCGGAACTATTGTCCAGGCAGGTCAAAACCTAGGGAATCAGTCAAAACATATATAGGGAGTTGGGTAATAATAATAGCTCTCTATGAACACTGAAGTACAGATTTTGTTATCATACAAAGTAGTTTCATCGACTCGATAGATGTCATTCCTAACCATTAAACTGCGGAATTAAATTTTGTTGCCGGCTGTTTATTTGTTATTTGTGATTATTATCATGAAAAACATGGTTTGACAGCACTTTGAGAATCATTCTTAAGTGCTGTCAAACCAGGTTTTTATTGAGAAAGTAGGCAAAATATAAACAGCAGACAATAATTTTCGTTCCCAACATTCTAAGGGCTAAGAATCAAGGTGATGACGAGATATAACAATAGCGACAGAGCTCCAGATAAGGTGTGTATTGGCGTATTTTAGCAGAATACGCATTGATTATCAAAAGTGGGAGTACAAAATACTCACAGCAATGTGAAATTACGAATTGATTTTCAAATTGAGTAGTGAAAATAATGTAATAAAGTTGAACATTTTCTAACTTGAGCTGCAAAAAGCAAACAGTGTGAAATTTTCAATGTGTTCTATTTTTTATCATATGTTCCCTATTTAGAAAATCAATAATACATTTGTAAAAGTAAAATACTCATTTAATTTGAAATCTGGGGATATAATACTCTTTAGATACAAAACTTATCTGGAGCTCTGAGCCCAAAACTTACCATCAAATCGTCATCAATGGCTTCAACATCTTTGATGGCTACATTCAGAGTTTGGTCATCATAAATCGTTAATCGTATGATACCATCATTAGGAAGATTTGTGAAATACGGGACTTTATCATCAGGTATCCGTAGGATGGTAATTTTGACGGTTGCTACGGCACTTTGACCTCGTCCATCTGTGGCCGTGACTGAGAGCTGTGGAGAATACAAGACATGTGGACAAACAGCTAACAAAATTACACGACACGTGGCTGCCTTCATAAATGACCATTTAGTTCACATCCAGAAAATGAATAATGTTTATTAAGAATGATGACGGAATTGTGACCGCTATTTCTCGCCCACCTGTAGCCGATTTCATCAAAATTGCAAAGTGTACTTTGAGGGAGTAATCATTTATTTTTCCCGAAATGCATTATTTCATATAGAACTAACGACTGCATATATTTGATGATTAAAAGTATGCAGAATTATTATACAGAATCTAAAAGAAAATTTCACATTTATTCCACTACCATTTTGAAACGCTGGATTTATTTCCCTTGATCACTGTAAATCAAACAAAGAAATTGTGCTCCGCACTCGTTTCTTTATCGGATTTCCAGATGTCTCGAGGAAATAAATCCGGTACGGTAATTCAAAATGGTACTTGAATAAACTCTATATATAGTCACACCCATGTGAGATTTCCTTGTCTCATCCCTACACACGCTCGTCTCAAATGTAGCAATGACAACTTTCCTAATAGGGCAGGCAGTATTAGGGCTAATGTGCCTTAGAGTTTGATGTACATGTACATTGTTTTCAATGTTTATTGACACGATTATTGTCACGTCACGATGTTTTTAAATTATAAAATTTTATGTCGTCGGCAACGTGCGACATTCATTTTGGCATCGCCAGGGCTGAATGGCGAGGACATTGTACATTAATTTGATAAAAACTTTGTAAACTATCCACTCTAATGACATTATATAGCATCCAATTTGTGGGTGAAAACTTTGTTTCAACCCATTTGATGACATGAAGATCACGTTTGACGTATCAAAGTAGCATAAATTCGGTGGATAAATAGACAAGTCTTATTCTGGCGCAGATAAAAAATATATATAGTCTGTATAGGGGCAAGAAACGGTATTCATCATATGCATTGACGTGGGACAAGGGTATATCAGCAAAGCCTTGTTTCCGACAACATCTTCTAACACTCGTGTGGAATATCCTTGTCTCACACCAGTAGCCTATTTCACCAACTTTGCAAAGTATACTTTCTAGCAAAGTATACTTTGAGGGAGAAATTTTCAATTTTAGGATAAATGTATTAATTTTTATTATACTGAATTTATGACATTAACACAGCCATTTTGGCTGTGATAATGTAATAAATTCAGTATAATAATTCTGCATACTTTTAATCATCAAATATATGCAGTCGTTAGTTCTGTATGCAATAATGCATTTCGGGAAAAATAAACGATTACTCCCTCAAAGTATACTTTGCTAGAAAAGTATACTTTGCAATGTTGGTGAAATCAGCTACAGTGCATATGATGGATACTCTTAGTCTCACTTTTATTAAGAAAAGAAAGGGAAAAGAAAGGGATTACTAATGCACGTACACACATACGTTCACATCTACGCTAACAATGGCAATATCCCCTCCTATGCATTTGTGAAGGGGTGAATAACTGGATGTTACTTTCCGGACCAATCCAAGTGTCACAAAATGATTTTCAGACTAGTGCATTTATGAAAAGGGAGTGTTTTTCTTCTAAAAAATGTGAAAATTACTTGCAAAAAGTGTAGATCCTGATGAGACAGCTCATCTGGATCTACACTATTCGCCAATACCACTATACAGGCCTGTGGTGTTGAAAGGGTTAAACATTGAATAATGGCGTTTTCTAACCTCATAAACATCTAGCGTTGCCAATTCTAGAGGAGACTTCACGGATACGACACCGGTATCTGCGTCCAGCTTGAAATAATCTGTACCATCTCCATTGATAGCCGTCATTGTGTACCTGATTGCATCCTGTGGAGAGACATTGCTTATAGGTCATTTGATTTGTATGTGGATATATTTACTCTGTCCATACCTCTTTGCATGCTAGCGGCGAAAATATCCGCCAAACGAATTAGGAGTATATGTTTTATTTCTCTCTGTAAATATGTCTTGAAATTTCATTAGAATCGAGTCCTCAGGACTCAATTCTAATGAAATTACAAGTTATATTCATGATATTTACGGGGAGAAATACAAGAAAATATGATGAATTTTTGTCCGCAAGTTTTGAACTATTTATAGCCACAAGTTTCACAGCATGCAAAGAGTTAAATTCATAATGGAATCTCCCATTCAACGTATTGCGTTTATATCCCAGTACATTATATTAGCCCCAAGTGACGTCGCGCGACGTTGATTCGCTAAAGTTTGTTTGTCGTCATTAGATTGCATGATGTTCATCGTCGTTGTCAATAACGTCACGCTATTGACAGGCAACGTCGCTGTTCCATGAATTGAGACAAAACGACGTAAAACAATAAGGTTCCTAATTTTTACGCCGTATATGGTTATTTACATCTTTGAAACTATCCGAAAATGTAGAGTAAATATATATAAGTAATAAAACTATATGCACAGTTGCGTTTACTGTAGTAATAAAAACATTTGGTCTGTTTAAAGTTTGAACTCCACGCACTTTAAACAGACCAGATGTTTTTCATACTCCAGTAAACGCAACTGCCCATGGTTTTATTCCTTAAATATGCACGAGGTTCGTAGCGTGCGACTTTAGGAGCGCAATATCATTGCGCGGCGGAGCGAGTTGCATATATCCACATACAAATCAAATAACCTGTTTATTATATACATACTTAAATCATTCACAATTTATATGCACCTCGAAAAATATACAAACTATAAATGAAGTAAAACAAAATACTGGTGTTTTAGAAGGAACTATTTTACGAGGTGAGCGTAGTTCCGACACTGAGCAATATGGAAAAATATTGACTGGCTTGCATTCCACTGTAATTAAATGGGAAACGAAAGTACGTATATAATAATTACAAATACTGCAAATAGTGGATGGTTGCAGAACTGCCCCAGTGGCACTGTATGTAAAATGGGTCGCCAGCTGAGTAAAATGGCCTTTCCACATTTAAGACAAGCCATGAAATTTTATGCCTAAGAAGATGAGCGATATCTCGTGACAAATATTTCCAAAAATCATGATATTTTCTGTAAGTTATAAGGCTGATGACATTTTCGATGCAAATGCGGAATAGGATTCCGAGTTAACTATGAAAATCTCGTCAGTAAAATATTTACTGAAATTTTGATATTTTCTGTAAATGTCATCGAAAGATGACATTTACAGAAAATATCAAAATTTTAGTAAACATTTTCATGAAAAATCGCACATCTTACAAGTGATGTAGATACAAAATCACATGGTTTGTCTGATTTACAGCCAGTGTAGTTCTTGATCATTATGTTTCCTCATACAATCACAGGACTGCTATGTAGGGGCTACTACAAACTATTAAGGCCATAAAAAAATGCTCTTTGGTTCTCAGATATCGCCACTTTAGAAAAATCACTGCGTGTCAGAGAATTTTATCATCATTGACAAATAAATTATTTGCGTAAATTCCGAAAATGATCAATCAAAAACACTACCTTGCAAACATATGTTAAATCCAATCATGTCTCATGACAATCTGGTGATTTTTCACGTCTAAAGAGGTTATAGAATCTTTAGTAAGCATATTGTGAACCACACATTTAATTGACATGCAAAATGCATTTGGCAACTGGAACAAAATCAGAGATCTCGTACAAAAAAAAATCCTTCCCGCGTCACATTGCTCAAACCCGATGTCTGACAACCAAAGTACTTGTTTATGGCCTCATATGGAATTATGTTAGTTGTATAGTTATTATTATATCCACAATCACTAACCACATTTAAATATATATACATGTATGTTGCTTCTGGGAGGCATTTCACTAAACTTCGTACGACTAAAATGTTCGTAAGCTCAAATTTAGGATCGTCTGGAAATGTCAATTGATGGATTTACATTTATTAAGCATAGGCTGCATATGCAGCCTTATACTCAATAAATTTAAATTCAATAATTGTTTACAAGAAAACCTTTTTATTGTGAATTTACAGACTATCATAATTTTGCACTTACGATCATTTTAGTCGTACGAAGTTTAGTGAAACGGGCCCCAGATGCGTAAAGCTAATAAGCCATTTATATATAATGATACATGCTCACACTTAATCTACAAAACAACTTGCATACAATATCATAATGTTATTTATCACATGAAAACAATATTATGCCACGTTGTAACCCATGTCTTAAATGTGATATGAAACATGTGTAATAACACCTAGAGCGAAATTGATTGGCTGGCCGCATTACCATAATTACGGTATTCGTATTATGCGTGAACTAACGTTATGCCATATGTACAAAATGAAGATGTTCCAAATTACTAATGGAGCGACAAATCAATTGTTAGAATGTGCTCCTGTTTAGTAACATGAATGGCTTAGATAGAATGGGAACATATAATATGGCAGGTTATGATAGTTTTATTTCTAGTATTCAAACTATTTTTCTCTGTGGATATTTTCAATTAGAGAAAATTGTCACCATGGCGTCATATTGCTGAAACATATTGGATATCTCTAAGTTTTCTGCTCTTTGGAGTGTGAAGTCATGTGATAAACAGAATCTCAAAACTTGTTTTCATTTGATACAACATTTATGAAACTCTATAGCAATGTTATGCACCTTGCAAGAGGCTCAGTGTATAAATTGTGCACGACTCGTTTCAGAAATCTCATTTCAAATGTAAACTTGTTTGATATCCTCTACATAATATACATATCTAACTAATACTATTAATAGCTAGAAATATGGGGCTTATGGGTTTAGCGACCAATGTAGATCCAGATCAGCCTGTGCATCCGCACAGTCTGATCAGGATCTGCACTGTTCACCATTCCATCATGAAACACTCATCATGCTTTTAAAAGAAATCGTTATCAGGCTACAGGAGCGTGTAACTTGCTCAGGGGCTACACTGATCACAATTCCCATAGGCTCCATTTCTCACAGCCACATTTGCATGGAATCATTTTAGCAATAGTGAATATGGCTATTTCAGAAACGAATGACGAACAGTGTAGGCCATTATCAGACTGTGTGGATTCGCCAACTGATCTGGGTCTCTGCTGGAGGCAGAAGGTTTGTTTGTTTGTTTGTTTGTTTGTTTGTTTGTTTGTTTATTAGTGCTTAACGGCCTATCAACAGCATATAAGGCCAGGCAAACGGGTTCAATACCGGGTATGGAAGGTGTTCGAGCCAATTCCCACCCTTAAATATGAGCCGAATGGTTCAATCCCATTTTAACCTGCTGCATTTGGGGGAAAATCCCAAAATCAGAACGAAATATTTACATCAAGAACAAATATATTCAGCACTGAAATTAGAATAACCTGACCTGGTGCCAGGTCCATACCACACCAAGTCACTTGGCCCCTTCCCCTAAAATAGGATTACGAATATCGTAATACTCACATAAGGGGTATAACCAGATTCAACTGTCACATACAAAATGCCAAAGACGTATGTGAGGGCCAAATCAGGTCTCAAGTCGGGATTCCGGTAAGAATGAACCTCGATCGTTAAATTACCCATCGCGTACTCCCACCTGCCACCCACTGGATGCAGAAGGTATTCTTTCTCAGCCGGGATGCAGAATGCTGTTGTATTTTGCATTTAAATTATTTATTCTAATAAACGCTGACAGGGCAATGCTATTCAGGGACACATTTCACTAAACTTTGTACAACTAAAATGTGCGTAAGTGCAAATTTAGGATCGTCTGGAAATTTCAATTGATGGATTTACATGAAAACATTGTTAATGTGAAATTTACAGATCATCATAATTTTGCACTTACGAACATTTTAGTCGTATGATGTTTAGTGAAACGGCCCCCAGGGGGGTGAATAAAAAAAAAACACTTTGAAAATGTGATGTGAATATGAAAATATGGAGGGGGGAGGGGGTGCTGCTATTAGAGAGGGGGCTACTATTAAAATAAATATGGCAAGTCAAGTCCTCATTTTGACCTTTTATTTGCATAGTTTGATGGTGTCTTAATTACGTTTAGTTTTGAATTCTTTGATGAGCAGTGTAAATTTGTTTTCAGTATGAAAGGCATGTAGCTTAGCTTTCTACAGCCTGCTAGACAAAAACGAACAGTATATACATTAACAAGAGCTGTAGGAGAACAGCATAGCTCGACTACGAGGGTTGTCAATGTACACATAGCTTGACAAACAAGGTGGCTGCGGCCTGCATAAAAACCTTAACCAAGGTTGACTAAAAACCTTAACCAAGGGAAATTAAGTAAGTAATTCAAGGTTAAATGTAGGTCAGATATAGGTCAGGGGTTATTGATGTACATCACTAGGAGATGAAGTTTTCCCAGTATGGTTGATGTAGGCCAGGAGTATTCCATATACAAGCTTGACTAAAAACTTTAACCAAGGGGAAATAAGTAAGTAATCCAATGATAAAAGTAGGTCAAGGTGAAATATAGGTCAGGGGTTGTTGATGTACATCACTAGGAGATGAAGTTGTCCAAGTATGGTTGGTGTAGGGCCAGGAGTATTCCATCTACAAGCTTGACTAAAAACCTTAACAAAGGGGAATTAAATAAGTAATTCAAGAGAAAATGTAGGTCAAGGTCAAATATAGATCAGGGGTTATTGATGTACATCCCTATGACAAAAAGGTTGTCCAAGTATGGTGTCTGTATGCACAATAGTATTGCATGTACAAGCTTGACTAAAAACCTTAACCAAGGTTGACTAAAAACCGTAACCAAGGGGAATTAACTAAGTAATTCAAGAGGAAATGTAGGTCATGGTCAAATATAGATCAGGGGTTATTGACGTACATCACTAGGAGATGAAGTTGTCCAAGTATAGTGGGTGTAGGGCCAGTAGTATTCCATATACAAGCTTGACTAAAAACCTTAACCAAGGCGTGACGTGACGGTGACGCCGACGCCGGGGTGACTACATAAGCTCCAACTATTCTTCGAATAGTCGAGCTAATAACTATTCGAAATAGTCGAGCTAAAAACTGGTTCTGCCACATTTTTTGTTTTGCAGCAATTCAAGGTCAAACTGAGAAGTCAACTTAAATAACATTTACCCTTGCAGTGCTTAATTAAATGTTGTTGTCCATTTTTTCTCTCTATTTTTCTCAGATACATTGTGTCAGCACTTGAGAATCATTTCCTGGGGACTATTGAGAGATTTGACAATTTAGAGAGAAAAAACAGCCAACAACGATATTCATTTCTCGCCTTTAAGGATCTCAATCACTATCTACCGTATTAACCCTAAATATTCGGACACACTTTGCTGTGGGAAACCCCTATTCAATAGGGGTTTTCCAGAACAAATTGTATTCAAATACATTGTTAGTGTCATTAAACCTGTACTGCAATATTAATCCTACATATTGGCACGCTCACTGTTGTGGGGAAACCATATATTTTAATGAGTTTCCCCAAATAAATGGTGTCCGAAAATTTAGGGATATTACGGTATGTCATTTATGGTATACAATCTAATGTATGTGCTCAGATCCATATCACCTGATAATTTTTATTTACCGTTTCTTTTAAATCGATATTGTACAGTGGAACCTCTCCAAACCGGACACCCTGGGAGGTCCCCAGGGTGTCCAGTTTGGAGATGTTCCACTGCGAATCAGACATGTGAGCACTTCACGACACAGTCTAGTGTTTTGCAATCATGAAAATTCATATTCCACTGTACCAAATGTTTCAAATTTTGTTAATGATATTTCACCGAAAAAATAGACAATGACAGATAATGGTGATATTTCAAATCCTCACACATACAATGGCAACTGGTAGACTAAACAGCTAGCTGGCACTGTTGAACAATACAAGCAGTATTGGTCGCGACAAACCTGCACAATATAACAGGGTGATATTGTTGGAGTCTACCTTTCATCATTAATTTCGTGTTTTTTTTCTCATAAAAAACCTGGTTTGACATCACTTTAGAATCATTTCCAATGGAAATAACTCTAAAATGCTGTCAAACCAGGTGTTTTATCCAGAAAGAAGAGACACAGCAGAAATGTATCCAATAAAGTACCTCAGCATAAAAACAGCTTCACCGTCACTTACAGTCAGTATTTGCTCAGGGTTCCACAAACAAATGATTGCCTATCATTGTCACATAGCTTTAGTTTTTATATTTAGAAAACAATGTTTTTGCTGGCATGTTTAAACCAACAAACCATCGCTGTGCATGTCGAATGAGTGTTGGATGCAGTAGATAATAGGAATTAAATCTCAATAAAATGATTGATAATGTCCATGATTGTGGTTTACTTTGAAAGATGTTTGGAGAATATTGGCCGATATTGTCACAAACCAACTGCTGATAGACATACGAGATACGCCATGGGATTTTGTACCTTCGGACATTTGCGTAATTTAAATAAATACGTTTACAAAATTTATTTTAATATTTTTCATAGATTATGTCAAAAGTTGACAATAGTTTCAGAGTATATGCGGAATATAATTCTGCATATACTCCGAAAATTATGTCAACTTCTGACGTGATTTACGGAAAATATTGTAAATTTTGTAAATGTATTTCATGAAATTATGCAGCTGTCCGAAGGTACAAAATCACATGGTATGTCTCATGTGTGATTGGCACTGCAAGATAATGTACATGTTCGCGATAAATGCGTTGTGCAGTTACGGCAGCGGCAGATCTATATGTTTACCTGAGACCCCTGTGTACAAACATAAACAAGCATGAACAGTAACGTGGTACAAGATAATCCTGGAATTCATGATACCATCACTATACATAACATAGGGAATTCACACTCGGTCTCCTACAGTACTATATGTTCTATTTATATATAAATAGAACATAGTACTGCATTTTTATATAAATAGAACAATTAGTACTGTATTTATATATAAATAGAACTTTTATATAAATAGAACATAGTACTGTATTTATATATAAATAGAACATAGTACTGTATTTATATATAAATAGAACATAGTACTGCATTTTTATATAAATAGAACATAGTACTGTATTTATATATAAATAGAACATAGTACTGCATTTTTATATAAATAGAACATAGTACTGTATTTATATATATAGAACATAGTACTGTATTTTTATATAAATAGAACATAGTACTGTATTTATATATAAATAGAACATAGTACTGTATTTATGTATAAACATGATGATGATAAATAGAACATAGTATGAGACAAAGTGGGTGGGGAAATGGAAATATTTTATTGGCATTTTTTGGGAGTCACAGGTCCGAGTCTTCCACCTGTGAGAGAATCGCATAGGTTAGATGATCTACTTGTAGATCATGCTCACTGGGTTCTGAAACCAGTGTGGTGCCTACTGTCTGTTCCACGTTTGTCTTCGAATGAGATTTGAACTTTAATTGGCACGTTATGTAAAACACATTCATTCAGTAAACAAGAAAAGGTGGCCCATCGGTGCACAAATGCCCCCAGTGACAGATTAGAGCAACTCCGGCAAACAGCTTAACCCTTAAACCGCTATCTTAATTTTTTGTCGGTTGCTGTTTATTTTCTATTTTCATCACCAAAAACATGCTATGACAGCACTTCAAAATAATTTACAACATGCTTTGACAGCACTTTAGAATCATTTCCATTGGAAATGATTCTGAAGAGCAGTCAAACCATGTTTTTATTGAGAAATAAGGCAAGATATAAAAGCAACAGCAGACAACAATTGTTGTGTGTAGTGGTCTAAAGGTTAATAACACCCACGGACACACGGATGAACATTGTTATGTGACGTGACACGCCTATAGCCGATTTCATCAACATTGCAAAGTATACTTATCTAGCAAAGTATACTTTGAGGGAGTAATCATTTATTTTCCCGGAAATGCATGATTTCATATAGACCTAACGACTGCATATATTTGATGATTAACAGTATGCAGGATTATTATACTAAATTTATTACATTATCACAGCTAAAATGGCTGTTATAATGTAATAAATTCAGTATAATAAAAATTAATATATTTATCCTAAAATTTAAAATTTCTCCCTCAAAGTATACTTTGCTAGATAAGTATACTTTGTAATGTTGGTGAAATAGTCTACTAAGGAGGTACATCCTTTGTTTCCAAACAAGGGAATGACCACCTAAGACCCAAATACGATTACGTGCTGCAAAGGCACTGGGTCTCGGATAGAACATGTTTACAGGCCTTGGCAAATTCTTAATTTCTCACTCATCCAGATTGAAATTCAAGTACAGTCAAACCTGTGCTAACGACCACCTGGGAATAGCGGCTAACTGTCCACAACTGCCAGTTAAAAATACCCCCTTCCAATTTTGTTCTTTATAAGACCTTGGAATAACGGCCACCCCCGAACTGCGATCAGCTATTTTCATTCCCACACGGCATTTTTGTATGTAAACAGCGGCCATGTCAGGTTTTGTCGGCAAAATAAAAATATCACTACAATCGCAAATTTTCCTTTCACCACAATCTGGCCGCTATCAGTTGAATTGCAACTGGTCGTATCCAATTAGTCATCGATTACATTCGTATACATTTTCACAACGCTCTTTTGAAAACATTTACCTTGCCCATATCGGTCGGTGTCATTTTGGCGACATTGAACATTTTCCATGAAAAATATTGCATAACGCCATTAACGGTAATTCCTGATATGTATTCTGTGTCGTGTATTCCAATAGGCATAATCCAATTCCGCATAAGCTATAAAATACCCATCATTAGTTGGCAAATTGTGTTTACACGATGCTGATTCGTCTACAGTGACAAGACTAAAACTTCAAACACACCGTGCTTGTCAAGTTTTACTACGTGAAATTTCAACCTGTAGGGCACAAAGCCATATCAAAGATCAATACACGCGGTTGCTGACGTCAGTCAAGTAGTCGACACTAGACTGGTACCCTGTCGGATGAGCAGCCTAGCAAAATGATACTACCGGGAACCAGTCTAAAGCATAGGTGGAAGACTCGGACCTATGACACCAAAAAAAATGCATAGGTCCGAGTCTTCCACCTGGTCTAAAGTGACATGACAAACGCGTTTATGTGAATTAGGTCTCTATCTCTGACAAATCCCGGCTTATTGCATTAGCGGCCAGACCAAGCAGTGGATTCGCATAGTCTGCCCATGGTTTACAATGCTCGCCAATCTCTAATTAAAAACATCAATAATATTCGGGCTTTATCAGAATATTATACACTGGACAGAAAGCAAATAAGCCTGGTGTTCTCTGCCGGTTTGGACACCTATCTCGCGTGGGTTACTCGACTCGACACATTCAATGCATTCTTTTTGCTACACAGGCTATCGTTTTAATAACGACTATATGACCGTTATTAATTTCAACTGAACGTGTGAAATTGAGAATAAGAAAGCAAAATACTAATGGTCAGGCCATAATTAAACCGCATACATGTAATTACGACAAGCTATTAAATGCAGCACCAAAGCAAGCCGCGGGTTGTACTTATCATGAAGATAATTACTCCCCTTTGCATATAATTTCCAAAGCGAGGCCGGGTTTAGAAAGAACTAGAAATGTGACCTGTCGGCACACGAATACCCCCACTGGCAGCCAAAGAAAACAAGGCATTTTTGATTATAAGCCATTTAGCCGAGCGTTAAGGTTTCAAACGCATCAAGTCTGTGACCTTGACCCTGGGCATAGTGTGATATTCCATGCATCAGTGTAGAAGATATAGAGCGGAAGGGAATTTCAATAGGTTTGACCTTTGACCTTCAACTGTGACCCTGACCATGGCTGTAGGTGCGTGGTTATAGATCGCGACACACCTTCTCATCCTGAGAAACATTTGTGCCAAGGCATTTGATAATCCATGCATCGGTGTAGAAGATATAGAGCGAAAGGGAATTTCAATAGGTTTGACCTTCAACTGTGACCTTGACCTTGGACGTAGGTGCGTGGTTATTGATCGCGACACACCTTCTCATCACGAGAAACATTTGTGCCAAGCCATTTGATAATCCATGCATGGGTGTAGAAGATATAGAGCATATAGAGCGGAAAGGAATTTCCAACAGACCGACCGACCGACCGACAGACCGACCGACCGACCGACCGACAAGCTGACTCCTATATACCCCCTCAAACTTTGTTTGTGGGGGTATAATAACAACAAAATAAGATGACATAACAAAATAAATTTAATTGACTATTTTTGCCATTTTTATGCAATTGTTAATTGATAAAAAGCAGACACACTCCACGATCGTGCAATAGCGAATCGTCAGGTGGAAGTGCATACAGCCAAGACGTTTTCTATAGATTACAATAGAATGCGAAATACATGGCCGACTTTGTTGTGAAACCGGGAAAATGTTTTACCCTTGGAACAACGACCATCTGTCAACAACGGCCACTTTGGCCACTTCCCTTTGCAGGCCGTTGTTCACAGGTTTGACTGTAATCAATCCTATATATGTTAATGTTAATGATGCATTGTCCCTTCAAATAAGCACTAGTCCAGATCCAAAATTCACGCGTAACAAACGGACGAGTGGATATGTCGCGGCCTTGTTTATACAATGTGAATGCATACAAAGATGAAGCCTTACCCCATCTTGGTCTGTGGCACGAACAAACAGCACAGCATAACCGTTCGAAACCGTTTCATTGACATTGGCTTCGTAATACGCACTGGGCTTGAACGCTGGTCCGTCTGGGTTAATGTTCACCCTCACTACAAGGTCCTGGGTTGCGTAGTTATCCGGGTAGATGCTATCATACACACGCACCCGCAACTGCAATTTAAAGTATATTTGTGTCTGTGACTGAAGAGCAGGGGGACGTTTCACTAAACTTCGTACGACTAAAATGTTCGTAAGTGCAAATTTAGGATCGTCTGGAAATTTCAATCGATGGATTTACATTTATTGAGCATAGGCAGTATATGTAGCCTATGCTCAATAAATATAAATCCAATACTGAAATTTACAGACAATCATAATTTTGCATTTACAAACATTTTAGCCGTACAAACTTTACGGCCCCCATGTGGCTTATGGGATTTGTGACCAGTGTAGCTCCTGATCAAATCAAATAGCACAATCCTGTAGCCTGATAACGATATAATGTTTGTTGGAAGCATGACACATGTTCCATTGATGGAATTGCAAACAGTGCAGATCCTGATCAGACTGTGCAAACGAACAGACTGATCTGGATCTACACTGGTCTCAATTTCTCCAGTCACAGACACATTTGAACCACAGGTGGAAGACTCGGACCTATGACACCAAAAAAAATGCCTATTAAAAAAATCCCATTACCCCACCCACTTGGTCTCGTACAGTTCCATATGCTATATAAAGGCGAGTATAAATAGGGCTATTATAGAAAAAGCCCTCTCTTTTCCGGCTCGCACAAGATCGGCGAACGATCACAATTGGACGAACTTTGTATGGTTGGAGTCTCTAATGTATATGGTCATGGTGTACGACTTTAGTTTGAGCTGGCGATCAGCTATCGGCCAAATATGACAGATAATCCAGCCGGACGGCCTCCGATTATGTGTGAGATTCTTTCGTACACGCAAATTTCGCTTTGGATGGGGTATACAAAATGCGAATAACTGAATAAATGCTGGAAACAGCGATTTGAAGTGAGTATATTCACACACCTAATACCTTTATCGATTGCCAGAGACAGAAGTCATACATTTAATCGATGTTTATTGTGTTTGTGCGAGCCGGAAAAGAGAGGGCTTTTTCTATAATAGCCCTATTTATACTCACCTTTATATAGCATATGGAACTGTACCAAGTGGGTGGGGTAATGGGATTTTTTTAATAGGCATTTTTTTTGGTGTCATAGGTCCGAGTCTTCCACCTGTGATTTGAACAACTATTGCTGACCCAATACAGGACAGAATAATCCTTCAAATAAATTATTCTATAATTCCAGCACAAAAATATGTACACAATTCCCTAACATTTGATTGGTCCGTAGCAAGTCTCTGACCAAAATTTATATCCCAGTAAACACCCACGCCAAACTACTTTCCGTAACCGTGAGGCGCAGTTAAAATAATTCTTAAGAAAACAGAAAATAAACACATTTTCTTGATGAATTTATTTCAAATGCTGGAATTATAAGGAATGAATGGCCTTTTTGTGGAATTTATCGGGGATATAAACTTGGAAAAGTCGCGGGAATACTGGACGAGGCCTTCCTGCCTTCGTCCAGTATTCCTGCGACTTTTCCAAGTTTATACCCCGATAAATTCCATAAAAAGGCCATTCATTCCTATAGTATAACCAATAGGATAAAAATAAACAATTGGCGATAAAAAATTACAATTTTCGAAAAAAAAAATGTTATCACCAATTGTTTATTTTTATCGCCAATTGCGAAAGTGGCTTTTCCAAGTTTATACCCCGATAAATTCCACAAAAAGGCCATTCATTCCTATAATGAAATGTGAAGTAAAGTTAGGATTTAATTGCTTTGTTGATGAGAATATGCTTCTTTATTACACTCTTGCGAATTATTTACATGGGCTTCACTGTGAGAGAAAACCCGTAATCAACTCCTTACAAATAATACACAGTGAAGAGAACACCCGTAATTGCGCGCATGAGCTACCATGCAAAATGTTTGATTTTTATTACAGACAAAATAGTTATTTGAAAACTTGAAGAGGATCTCGACTAATCTACAATGTTAATGTGATTGCACACATTCAAAACAGTCACATGCGTACAGAAAAGCTATTAAAATTTCCATTATACAATCACAGGTTGAAGTAACGGACCAAGGTCTGTAAATACATTAAATACACCTAAAAGTATTCAATAAGTGTCAGAGAAAAGAAGGTAAGTCCAAGATTTTTTTTTTACTCCCCATTATAACACATTACCAATGTGCCTATGTTTTTAATGGGCCATACTGGGAGGGCCTCGGGACAATGGACTCTCACGAAACAGTTAACCGTATTATATAATTTTCGCCTATTGCAGAAGTTAGGCAAATATTAAGATGGCATCTATCTGAGCTAAGGTGAGCACATACAATATACTCATTAACCCTGTCAACCCTAAGAAACTGGAATGGACTGTGATATGCTAAATTGATCCGACCAATCCAATGGTCACAAAATGATTTTCAGATTCATCCATTTATGAAAACAGGGTGTTTTTCTTCTAAGAAATATTAAAATTACTTTCAAAAAGTGCAGATCCTGATGAGACAGCTCGTTACGAGCTGGCTCATCTGGATCTGCACTTTTTGCATAGACCGCTATAGCGGGATTTCGGGTTCAAAGGGTTAAACATGGAAAGCATATTATACTAAACAACTATTCAAAACATCTATTTTAGCTACGACTAACACATACATTATACTCATTAAACGTGCCGAGGGCACTGTCCATGATATTCCTCCTCAAGGTAATCACGCCGGTACTGGAATTGACGGCAAACATGTACGGTGCTGGAGTGAATCCCACCAACTCATACACCAAGTCACCCTGAAAGAGGCAGCAGATGCTGATTTAGGCCTTTCATGCCTAAGTAACTGGAATGGATTTAGACACGCTACTTTTGCAACCAATCCAATTGTCACAAAATGATTTTCTGACTAGTCCATTTATGAACTGAAAAGGGGGCCTTTTTGTTCTGAAAAATATGAGAATTACATGTACTTGCAAAAAGTCACGAGTCGGCTCATCTGGATCTACACTGTTTGCCAATACCACTAAACAGGTCTGTGGTTACAATGCTGAATTATGCTGAATTAATTTACATTTTAATCAACAAAAACATAGTTTGCAGCATTGGAAATGATTCTAAAATACTTGCCAAATCATGCTATTATTGAGAAACATGACAAAAAAATGAAACAACAGCAAACCACAATTTTCATACATTCCAAGGGTTAAATTAGGTCTATACATATGTATACATGACAGAATGACAGATCTGAGCGCATTATTTTACATCTATGCCACTCGCATGCTCAACATCATGATGTTTGATAAATAATTTGTTCAGTTATTGCCTGATTTCGAGTTGAATCAGTGAGGGGATAACAAGTCATGCAATAATTTCAAAAATGAACAAGAAAACGTGTACCAAATTTGGTTACAATCCATCAAGAAGTAGTCCTGAAAAAAAAAACAGGTGTATAAAAAGCTGTAGATATGTGACAGAGCAGAGAAATGCTACAAGTAGCTGATTTCACCAAAATTGCAAAGTATACTTTGCAATTTTGGTGAAATCAGCTACTTGTAGCATTTCTCTTATACTTATCTTGCTAAGTATACTTTGAGGGAGAAATTTTAAATTTATGCATAATAAATTATTTTTTAACGAAATCAAATATTTTGTAACCAAACCAATTGGCTGTGATAATGTAAATAAATACAGTGTAATAATTTTGCATAATTTTAATCATCAAAAATAAACAGTCGTTAGTTCTACAGTAGAACCTCTCTAAACCGGACACCCTGGGATGTCCCCCAGTACAGTGGAACCTCTCTAAACCGGACACCCTGGGATGTCCCCCAGTACAGTGGAACCTCTCTAAACCGGACACCCTGGGATGTCCCCCAGTACAGTGGAACCTCTCTAAACCGGATACCCTGGGAGGTCCCCAGTACAGTGGAACCTCTCTAAACTGGACACCCTGGGAGGTCCCCAGTACAGTGATACCTCTCTAAACCGGACACCCTGGGATGTCCCCCAGTACAGTGGAACCTCTCTAAACCGGACACCCTGGGAGGTCCCCGGTCCCGAGTACAGTTGGAACCTCTCTAAACTGGACACCCTGGGAGGTCCCCAGTACAGTGGAACCTCTTTTAACCGGACACCTGGGTTGGTCCCCCAGGTACCGGTGGATAATCTCTAAACCCTGGGACACCTCCCCTGGGAGGTCCCCAGTACAGTGGAATCTCTCTAAACCGGACACTCTGGGAGGTCCCCAGTACAGTGGAACCTCTCTAAACTGGACACCCTGGGATGTCCCCCAGTACAGTGGAACCTCTCTAAACCGGACACCCTGGGATGTCCCCCAGTACAGTGGAACCTCTCTAAACTGGACACCCTGGGTGTACAGTGGAACCTCTCTAAACCGGACACCCTGGGATGTCCCCCAGTACAGTGGAACCTCTCTAAACCGGACACCCTGGGATGTCCCCCAGTACAGTGGAACCTCTCTAAACCGGACACCCTGGGAGGTCCCCAGTACAGTGGAACCTCTCTAAACCGGACACCCTGGGATGTCCCCCAGTACAGTGGAACCTCTCTAAACCGGACACCCTGGGAGGTCCCCGGGAGTACAGTGACGTGATACCTCTCTAAACCGGACACCCTGGGATGTCCCCCAGTACAGTGGAACCTCTCTAAACCGGACACCCTGGGATGTCCCCCAGTACAGTGGAACCTCTCTAAACCGGACACCCTGGGAGGTCCCCAGTACAGTGGAACCTCTCTAAACTGGACACCCTGGGAGGTCCCCAGTACAGTGGAACCTCTTTAAACCGGACACCCTGGGAGGTCCCCAGTACAGTGGAATCTCTCTAAACCGGACACTCTGGGAGGTCCCCAGTACAGTGGAACCTCTCTAAACCGGACACCCTGGGAGGTCCCCAGTACAGTGGAACCTCTCTAAACCGGACACTCTGGGAGGTCCCCAGTACAGCGGAACCTCTCTAAACCGGACACCCTGGGAGGTCCCCCAGTACAGCAGAACCTCTCTAAACCTTCACTGTAAATAATGCATTTGATCATTCTGAGTCATAGCTGTGTGATATCGTATCATGAACAGACATTATCTCCGGAGATAAATGATTGAGAAACTCATCAAAAATAAGATCACAGATGTTTTCTTGTGTTCGGTTTAGAGGGGTTCCACTGTATATGAAATAAACATAAATAATAACTCCCTCAAAGTATACTTAGCTAGATAAGCATACTTAGCAACTGTGGTGAAATTGGCTACAGATCCCACTTATGACTTACAGCTCGGTCGTCATCCACAGCACTAAGCTGTTTGACCACAAATCCAGTGTCAGCCGTCTCTTCAAGTGGCTGTACAAACAGACCATTCCGGAAATACGGCTTCCTGTCAATTTTCACATCCACAATAATCTGGGTCGAATCAGTCCGTACATTTACCCGTCGCTGGTCTGTTACGTGGGCGGTCATCTATAGCAAAGAAGAGATATGGTTAATCAATTGCCAGTGACGAAAAAAAGTGAAAGTGAATGGGTTTAATGTCCCAGCAACAGCTAAGGTCATATAGAGACGGGACCACAGTTTAAAGTCTCATCCGACAGACCAGTGGGATGGAAATACTATGGAAGTAGTTTCGATGCCCTAGGCGAGATTTGAACCCACAACCTCCAGATTGGAAATCATGTGTTCTAACCCCTAGGCCACAATGCAGCCTTGATCACGGAATGGATTATGGTATGCCGGTCCGGGGGCATGCTCCCATGTGGGAATTTTTAATCCATGAATGCAACCTGCATTCATGGATTAAAAATTCCCACATGGGAGCATGCCCCCGGACCAACATACCATAATCCATTCCATCCCGACATTAATCTTAACCTAGACATGACAGCCCTTGACCACCTATCCACTCTTCATTCATCCACTATCCTTTATACAATTTATCAACAAAATGCTTTCTACAATATCTCATTGATTAGGCCATAAAAAAAAACACTTTGGTTCTCAGACACGGAAATTGGCGCGGAGAACGGAATTTTTAAATATGTTTTGTTTTGTATGAGATCTTTGTTGCCGATTATGCCAGATGCATTTTGCATGTCAATTGAACATGTGGTTCTCATATATGCTTAATAAAGCTCATTGGATTTAACATATCTTTGCATGATAATATTCTTTATCAATAATATTGGCGAATTTACGATATATATTTTTTTGTCTATGACATTTGTTCTGACAGTCAAGGATTTTTCTGATGTTACGACATCGCAGAACCAATGTACGTTTTATGGCCTTACATAGAAAAGTATGCAATGAACAGAATTATCTCCCCTTGAATACAAGCTCGTGTCCAGTAGCCCGGCTATTTCATCAAAATTGCAAAGTATACTTTATATCTAGCAAAGTATACTTTGAGGGAGTAATCATTTATTTTTCCCAAAATGCATTATGTCATATAGAACTAATCACTGCATATATGTGATGATTAAAAGTATGCAGAATTATTATACTGAATTTATTATATTATCATTTTCGCTGTGATAATGTAATAAATTCAGTATAATAATTCTGCATACCTTTAAAGCCCCAATACGGCTCAAGTTGCCGAATTTGGCCTCCTATTGGGTTTTCCCACACATAAATCCAACAGGTTTCTATTTACACATACTTTGAAACTGTTTGCATTCATTTTGGTACATAAATGAGTTTGTAGTCGATGAAAATATCAATATTTGTTGATAAACAAACAGCAGGTGCGTGTTCAAAGTCCGATCGATTTTCCGATAGACACTCGGGTCAACTGCTCAACTCCCTGATTCGCGGCCGATGAATTTCGATAGCCGGAGTTTATCGACTCGCTTCCGAGCCGAAGCCGTTGGGTTACAGAAATTAATTTGTCAATATTACATTTTGCACTGAGTGGGTACACAAAACAAGTTTTTGTTGTCTTCACATTGCAATTAAGTTGTAAATCTCAAGACTTGAGATGTATCTATTAGGCAGTATATGTTAGTTTTGTGTACTAAATCAGTTGCCAAACATGTTTTTGTGTTTGAAAAATCGGAAAATTGTAATGCTGAGCCGTTCAGGGCCTTTAATTATCAAATATATGCAGTCGTCGGTTCTATATGACAAAATGCATTTCAGGACAAATAAATGATTACTCCCTCAAAGAATACTTTGCTATATAAGTATACTTTGCCATTTTGATGAAATCAGCTACTGGACACGAAAATGGTCTCCAGTTAAGAGCTACTTGTGTACCTCTAAGACTGTGTTAGTCAATTCTTTAAACGGCTTCACGAGAATTATTTCACCGGTGACGGGGTTGATTATGAAGTAGTAGAGGACATCTGGGTCTCCCGAGAGGGAATATTTCAACACATCCTGCAATAGTAACACATTTCATGGAGATACACAATATACAGGCCTGTATAGTGGTACTGGCAAAACGTGTAGATCCTGATGAGCTGGATCTGCTTATGTGGCTGTGACTGGAGAAAGGGGGCTTATGGGATTTGTGACCAGTGTAGCTCCTGATTAAAGAACACGCTCCTGTAGCTTGATATCAATCTATTTTGCTTGTCAGAAGCATGGCGGGAGTTTCATTTGTGGAATGGCAAACTGCAAATCTTGATCAGGCTGTGAATACACAGTCTGATTGGAATACTAAGACAATGGCTACGCTGGTCACAAAATCCATTAACACCATTTCACCAGTAACATATTATTCCATTTGCTTTTAACAGGTGCAAGTATGAAATTTGATGCACATCACTTATGACTCACATGTATAAATTTACAAGCTGGACACCATACAGATTTGGCCATGGCAGCTATTTTCAAAATGGCTGCCCAGAATTAATGGCATTGTGGCATATAAAATTTACATGTATTCTGTGAATACATAGCGAGTCAACCCTTTCAACACTACAGGCCTCTATAGCGGTGTTTGCAAACAGTGTAGATCCAGATGAGCCGGCTCATGACGAGCCGTCTCATCAGGATCTGCACTTTTTACAAGTATGAAATGTTCATATTATTTACAAAAAAAAAAAGCACCCGCATTTCATAAATGCACCAGTCTGAAAATCATTTTGTGACAATTGGATTGGTCGGAAAATTAACATATCAAAATCCATTCCAGTGAAAGGAAAAAAACAACATAATTTACCACAAGCTAAGTTCAGCCTGGTTTGAATTAGCAATGTACAAAAGAAAAATTCATTTATACAGTGAAACCTCTCTAAACCGGACACCCTGGGAGGTCCCCAGGGCGTCCGGTTTAGAGATGTTCCACTGTAAATCAGGCATATGACAATTCTTGGACATACTTATGTCTTTTGAAAGCATGAACATGCTTATTTATGGTTGAAACTTCCCGAGTTGAAGCCGAGATAAATAACCAGGGATTCCGCTGGCGATCGCCACTTTCGCAATTGGCGATAAAAATAAACAATTGGCGATAAAAAATTACAATTTTCGGAAAAGAAATAAAAAAAAAAAATCGCCAATTGTTTTTTTTTTTGAAGTGGCGATTTTTTTATTTTCCCCAGCGGAATCCCTAAATAGCACGCTGGTCTATCAACTTACCCCATCCAAGTCTACAGCCTCTGTTGCTATGATGACTGATCCAGTTTGCGTGCTCTCGTGGGGTTCATAGTAATATGGATGAAGCAGGAATACTGGGCCACTTGGGTTGCGGTTCACAATGATAAGAACGTTGCCTTGACCTACGTAGTTCGGTTCTCCGGTGTCGTAGACACGTACCTTGAACTGAAGGAACAAGTTTAGACTGTTATATAAATGGTCACGGTAAAAAAATGAAAGTGAATGGGTTTTAATGTCCCAGCAACAGCTAAGGTCATATAGAGACGCGACCACAGTTTAAAGTCTCATCGGACAGACCAGTGGGATGGAAATACTGTGTTAGTATTTTTCACACCTAAGGCGTGGTTTGAACACACAACCTCCGGATTGGAAGTCAGGTGTTCTAAACTCTAGGCCACAACTCATCCTGGTTACGGTAAAGCCAGCCTCCTAATGGGCTGTTAAAATGGTCAGTATAAAGCTGTGCTGTTAAAAAATAGTGATGATAAAGCTGGGCTGTTAAAAATAGTCACGATAAAGCTAGTCTCCATTAAAGTGGGCTGATAGCGGATTGATAGATGGACAGATTTCTGTTCCAAAAGCTAAAATAGAGTTATTTGAATAAGGGTTGATTAAAAAGTGTCTGGTTACTTATAAATATAATTATTAATGGTTTCAATTTGGATGCATTATTGTAATCTACAATTACTTTTATGCATATACGCTTTTATCATTCTTGCACATGACACACCTTTACAGCAGCGCTTTTCTGCTCCTTACCTATTTGTATATACTAATATCGTATACATATCGTAATCGTATAGTATTGGTATATTTAATGAGCATATCGTATGATCATATACTATTGGTATGTTTGTACCGTATCATCGTATAGTACAAACGTACTATACAAATATTATACAAACATACGATATCCGTTCGTATATACGATATCCGTACGGATATGGTATGAATATACCATAATCTGGTATGTTTGTACGATACAAATGTACCAGAATTATACACATGTATAAAACTCGTATAAACGTACGATTTGAATGGTATATCTATATTGGTTGGTATGTAACGTACAAACATACCGTACGTTTATACTATATGCATATCGTATAGAAAACATATCGTATTGGTATAGTCAGGGGCGGCGGAAGCGGGGGGGCCGGAGGGGCATAGCCCCCCCCCCCCAATAATTTTGTTGGGGGGGGGGGGCCTAGCCCCCCCAATAATTCTGTAAATTTTGGATTTTTTATTCTAATATATTTGTGTAATCATGAGTACTGGGAACTTTGCTGAGATCTTTCACACCACTTGGATTTCAAAAATTTCCAGGGGATTTCAAAAATCCCCGGACCCCCCTAGCGCTATCGGGCCCGAAGGGCCCTTCGGGCCCTCAACATTGGGCCCCCCCCAATAATGTTCGGCTTCCGCCGCCTATGATAGTATATGTATAGTATTGGTATAGTACGTATAGTTGAACTGCAGAAAAGCGCTACTGTAGGTCGTGGTCTATGCATGTGTGAATATATGCGAAAGGGTATTTTGAGCAATCTGTAGCCTATTTCATCAACATTGCAAAGTACATGTATACTTATCTAGCAAAGTATACTTCGAGGGAGAAATTTTCAATTTTATGATAAATTTATTATTTTTTATTATACTGAATTTATTACATTATCACAGCCATTTTGGCTGTGATAATGTAATAAATTGAGTATAATAATTCTGCATACTTTTAATCATCAAATATATGCAACGGCTAGTTCTATATGAAATAATGTATTTTGGGAAAAATAAATTATTACTCCCTCAAAGTATACTTTGCTAGATAAGTATACTTTGCAATTTTGATGAAATCGGCTACATGTGTGAATCTGATCCAGAACTGTATTATTTACCACGTTCATATTTTCATACTTATGCTTTCTTTGCAAACTTATTATTTCATTTGTGCAGTCTGATATTGGCCAGTCTACTCTGTCAACCTCAATTGTATTACCATTCAGTAAGAAATAACCACAAAATACAACACAGGACCAGTAGCCTATTTCACCAACATTGCAAAGTATACTTTTCTAGCAAAGTATACTTTGAGGGAGAAATTTTCAATTTAACAAAAATATTAATTTTTATTACCGTATACTGAATTTATTACATTATCACAGCCAAAATGGCTGTGATAATGTAATAAATTAAGTATAATAAGTCTGCATACTTTTAATCCTCAAATATATGCAGTGGTTAGTTCTGTATGAAATAATGCATTTCAGGAAAAATAAATGATTGCTCCCTCAAAGTATACTTTGATAGAAAAGTATACTTTGCAATGTTGGTGAAATAGGCTACTGGGGCCCGTTTCACTAAACTTCTTGCGACTAAAATGTTTGTAAGTGCAAAATTATAATAGTCTGTAAATTGCACATTAGCAATGTTTTCTTGTAAAACAATTATTGGATTTACATTTAATGAGCATAGGCTGCATATGCAGCCTATGCTCAATAAATGTAAATCCATCAATTCAAATTTCCAGAAGATCCTAAATTTGCACTTACAAACTTCTTAGTCATACGAAGCTTAGTGAAACGGGTCCCGGATCTCTATAAATAGATTTCTGAAGGGAAATAACTGACAATGATCCCTCATTATACTGAATTACTGTGCAAAGTTTGTGATATATGGGAATGTGAAAGTTGGGTCATGTGTTTTATCCACCTGATATATACAGCTGACTCTCTTTATCTCGATATCGCTTATCTCGATATACCTGCTTATCTCGATATACGTCCGAGGTCCCGGCAGATTTCCCTATATAGTTCATATATTTTACTCCTGATAAAATCGATATCGGAAATATCGATGTTTCGGTTATGTCGAGGTGGAAATCGAGTCCCGATAGCATGTTTCTTTCTCATGTTTGTATTCTGATAACTCGATGTGAAAAATAAGCGCCTGGCATCGCCAAGTCTGATTCAGAGAGATTAAATTAAAAACGCCGCCGCTAAAATGTGTTAAATGTTTCACAAACATGTTAAATGAATTTACTTGAACCAAAATTAATCAATGTAATATCAGATCACTTTAATATCAGATCATATCAGATCACTTTAATATCGGATCACTTTAACATGAAGAGGAAATAAACGGCTTGGGTTGAATTTGTTTGTGGCCGACAAGTCTAGGTCCGAAGTGGTTTGGGGACGAAATTCAGGTTTTGCATTTTGCGATTGAATAATAACATCTTCAGAAAAGACATTTGACATTGACATTCAGACGCTTATTCATTGATGTGTACTGGGTATGATTTGCAAAACACATGTTGTGTACCGGAAGTTGTGTCGTGCATATGCGATATATTTACAATGTAGTAACAACGCATGCGCATTTCGTTAAAAGAAAGAGCGCGATTTACGAAAGCCCGGAAGTAAAGTAAAGTCGGTATTTTTTAGAGAATGGTCGCAAAATTTGGCGAATTTTTATCTCGAAGTTCGGATATGTCGATATATTTTGCAAAGTCCGTTCAACTTCAAGATAACAAGAATTATCTGTATACCAGGCTAGTGTCTTTTGATATCAAGTTTATCAGACAAAGGATAGGAAACACGTAGGAATTCCAAGGCTTGCTGATAAACTTTATATCAAGACACTATTTCTATTTAATAGGTAACATTTAAGGCTACACAATGAGCAATTATGACGTTGTCTTTGTTGAAAAGAGCGGACTTGTTTCCTTGACCTTATTCCACTGACGTCAATGAAACGTTATTTTTCATTTTGTTGTTATTCATATCAGGTCAATGCCTGACACAGCACTATGTGATCAGTCAGTATGTATTCGGCCAATAGAAAGCTCGTTACCTGATCAATTAGAATCAATAGTCACTTACTCTATACTCTAGATCGTAGTAAGAGAACACCGATTCTGCCAGGAATATTTCGCCAGTTGTTCCGTTCAGCCCGAAGAAATATGGATAAGGGATCTCCATTTCATAACGTAGTGCACCCTGAAAATAAATTGAAAATCGTATAAGGAAATGGCTAATGCAAGTGACAGGAAATAGGGAAATCTTCCGATAGATGAAGCAATAGGTGGAAAGGCATTTCAAGGCAGACGATTAATTGAGACACGCCATATGTGATTTTGTACCTTCGGACATCTGCGTAATCTCATTAAATACGTTTACAAACTTTACAATATTTTTTATAAGTAAAGTCAAAAGTTGACAAACGTTTCAGAGTACATGCGGAATATAATTCCGCATGTACCATGTGTACTGTGACAATTTTGTCAACTTGTGACGCCATTTACAGAAAATATTGCAAATTTTGTAAACGTATTTTATGAAATTAAGCAGATGTCCGTCCGAAGGTACAAAATCACATGGCATGTCCAGAGTTTTGTATCTAAAGAGTATTATACCCCCATATTTCAAATTCAATGCATATTATATTATAGTTCAGGCAATACATGTATATTTATGGCACGCCGTTCTTATATTTATTCCCGAAACAAGATATCTACTAAACTTTACTAGATATCTTATATATTATATGAGATATCTACTAAAGTTTAGTAGATATCTTATATAGTTTATAAGATATCTTATATACTTTTTTATATAAGATATCTACTAAAGTTTAGTAGATATCTTATAAACTATATGAGATATCATATATATAAGATATCTACTAAGTTTAGATATCTCATAAAGTAAGTTTAGTAGATATCTTATATAGTTTATAAGATATCTTATATACTTTTTATATAAGATATCTACTAAACTTTATGAGATATCTTATATAGTTTATAAGGTATCTACTAAATTATACAAGATATCTACTAAAGTTTATAAGATATCTTATATAAATGCAAATTAATTAAGATATCTTATATGTTTAGTAGATAGCTAAAACATTTTAGTAGATATCTTATATCTTTTAGTAGATATCTTGTTTCGGGAATAAATATAAGAACGGCGTGCCATATATATTGCATATCTCTTGGAAGCGACAGTGATTTTTTTTCATTAGATTTAACCCTTTCGACACCACAGGTCTGTATAGTGGTATTGGCAAAAGATGTAGATCCAGATGAGCTGGCTCATGACGAGCCGTCTCATCAGGATCTGCACTTTTGCAAGTAATTTTCATATTTATTTTTTTGGAGAACAAAAACACCCCCTTTTCATAAATGGGCTAGTCTGAAAATCATTTTGTGACGATTGGATTGTGCGGAAAATTGACATATCAAAGTACATTCCAGTTACTTGGGGGTGAAAGGGTTAACGGCATTTAATGGTCATTTTAGGCCGGGTCTAATCCCACGTCTTACTAGCTACAATATTTCGCCTCCGATATGTCATCTCAAAGCAGTGAGGTAGCAATTTCTTTTCTAACATCTTACCTGTTGTGATAGGGGGTAAATCCCAAAGTCGGAACAGAATATGCACAGAAAAAAATATACATTCAGCCCTGAAGTTAGAATAACCTGACCTGTAGCCTATTTCACCAACATTGCAAAGTATACTTTTCTAACAAAGTATACTTTGAGGGAGTAATCATTTATTTTTCCTGAAATGCATTATTTCATAGACGAACTAACAACTGCATATATTTGATGATTAAAAGTATGCAGAATTATCATACTGAATTTATTACATTATCACAGCCATTTTACTTAATAAATAAGCTTACTTAATAAATTCAGTATAATCAAAATTAATAAATTTATCCTAAAAATTAAAAGTTCTCCCTCAAAGTATACTTTGCTAGAAAAGTATACTTTGCAATGTTGGTGAAATCAGCTACTGGTGTCAGGTCCTCACTACATGACAGTCACTTAGCCCCACTCAATAACAGCAATAGGATTAGTACTAATCTTACTACTTTTAAAATGGGTAACATGAGTGCTGAAGGTCACAATATATGCCCGTTGAGACGTGGATTGCATAGATTACAATAAACTGCGTTCGTAACAGACATTTGAAGTGGTAAAATGAAGAACGTTTACTTACTAATAGACAAATTGATGTAATATTGACTGAACTACACCCTTAACACTTACACTGCTGAATTAAATTGTGTCTCCTGCTGTTTATTTTCGATTTTTCTCATCAAAAGCATGCTTTGACAACACGTTAGAATCATTTTCACTTTGGGGGAGTAATAAGTAAAATAATCAAATATTTTGACGTAGATACATGGGATACAACCTACTCATCAAAATTTAGAGGGGGTGTGGGCCAGACATGATCCCATTTGGATTCACATCTGGATATCACAAGTGACATCACAAGTTGGCAAAAATGTTCCCAGGCCTGGGGGCCGTTTCACTAAACTTCATACGACTAAAATGTTCGTAAGTGCAAAATTATGATAGTCTGTAAATTTCATATTAATAATGTTTTCTTGTAACCAATTATTGGATTTACATTTATCGAGCATAGGCTGCTATGCAGCATATATGCTTGATAAATGTAAAACAATCAATTGAAATTTCCAGATGATCCTAAATTTGCCCTTACGAACATTTTAGTCGTACAAAGTTGGCCCCTGAAACGGGCCCCTGGTGTTGGACATTATGCTACAGCCAACCAGTAGCTTATTTCATCAACATTGCAAAGTATACTTTAGTAGCAAAGTATACTTTGAGGGAGAAATTTTCAATTTTTTTAAAAATTTATTAATTTTTATTATACTGACTTTATTACATTATCACAGCCATTTAATGGCTGTGATAATGTAATAAATTCAGTATAATAATTCTGCATATTTTTAATCATGAAATATATGCATTTGTTAGTTCAATATGAAATAATGCATTTCAGGAAAAATAAATGATTACTCCCTCAAAGTATACTTTGCTAGTAAAGTATACTTTGCAAAGTTGATGAAATAGGCTACTGATTGCAACAGACTACATTCCTTCTATCGGAGGGCCTCATGGAAGAATAATTTGAAACTAAATGTGTTTAAAATAAAATCTACTATTGTTATTAGTATCTCAGCTTACCATCGGAACACTGTCATCTGCCGACAATGTGAGAATCCAGGCACCGGCGGTGTGGTTTTCATGGATCGTTTCTACGAATGGGTCACTGACGAAAATCGGTGGGAAGTTGTCAGATATCACATTAATAGTCATCAAACTGGAAATGCATCTTGGTGGGATGCCAGAATCGCATGCTTCAATAGTGAGCTGGAATGGAATGGAATGAAATAGGGCTTAACAAAAGAGTATCATTTAGGGCCAAGCAATTTATATGAAGAAGTAAATTATAATAACATAGAATGCTATATGCGGTAGGCAATCAAATGATTAGGGTAAAAATAAAAATATGATGAACAATATAAAAGAGCAATATATATATATATTATATACAATATGATAAAATTAGATTTTCCAATACAAGCTGGTACAGAAGCTAAGCAAACCTTCAATGTTCTCCACCTGGAATAACAACAGTGAGCTGGAAAAGCAACAGAACAAGTATTACACACTGCTGAATTAAATTTTGCTGTTATTGTTTTATTTTCAACATTTCTCATCAAAAACTTGATTTGACAGCACTTTAGAATCATTTCCAATGGAAATGATTCTAAAGTGCTGTAAAACCATGTTTTTGTTGAGAAAGAAGGCAAAATATAAATCAACAGCAGATAACAATTTCCGTTCCCATTATTCCAAGGGTTAATTTGGAAATGAGGAATAACGTTTTTTATACAGAGGGCTATAGCAGGTAATGAAGATGTTTGCTAATCGATCCAACTTACCACAAAGCGCAAGATATCCACACCAAGCACAGACTGACTGAGAATTATCTCTCCTGTTGTGGAGTCGATCATAAAGTAATCGGAATCCCCACTTGTCAGCTGTTTCTCCAGTATTTCCTTCTTTATGGAGTACACAATATCATCCTGAAAAGAAACAAAAGAGTTCAGCATTCTAACATGTTCATTAAATGAATCTGACAATTATAAGGTTCGACAATGTCCAGCCGTGGGTAAACGTTTGCCCTGGCATGTGGGAACTTTTTGAACCCCAAAGGACTGCAGCCTTGGGGTTCAAACAGGTCCTGACTGCCACGGTAAACTTTAGACAGGGTCAAACGTTATTGTTACATTTCCGTCGGAAATAACATGCAACTTAAGCATATATATGTAGTACTTTCGGTACTTTGATAATCTGCTCCATTCAAACAGCTGATTTACACATGCATGTTCCGGAGCAGCAGTACACATCGTGTGATGCAGCCAATCCAATTTCAAAAGTTCAGTGCGAACATCTCTAAAGCGGACACCCTGGAGACCGTGTCGTGTTTCATTTCGATGGGTTTCACTGTAATTTATTTCATTCCCGTGTCTGTTCATGATTGTAGACAAAAAAATTGTTCATAGAGTGCTTAATTACAGTGGAACGTCTGTAAATAGATGTGAATAGGTTGTCTTTTTTTATCTTATCAAGCTATTATAGGGTTAACTGTATTGTAATTTTCAAATTTGCGGCGTATATCTGAAAATGATAGGTCGGAAAATCTGTTTAATGGCGACGCGCTAGCGAAGTCATTAAACATGTTAACCGACCTATCATTTTCTGATATACTCCGCAAATTTCAAAATTACAAGACGGTTAACCTATTTCTAATGCACTCCTTTACTACTGGCGTAGGAATACATATTGAAATCAACAATGATATACCTGTAATGTATGACCATCAGCCAATCAGATTGTGTGATATTTATAGAGTGCATTAGAAACGGTCTACCTTGTAACCTGTAAATTTGTATATACATGTGTGTTTCTGTGTTGAAGGCCTCATGGGAGATTAGGCTTTGCCTAAATGAGTCACCCTCATTAAATAAAGTCTATTATTATTATTATTAAACCAGTTTAGAGAGGTTCCACTGTATCTACGACTAGTGTTGACTGTTACAGTTATAGACAGGACTTACATTGTGACAATTGTACCACCTTGTCTGACAATTATATGGCTCATATATATATGGTCTTTGAAAATGACATTTCCTTTTGCTGTCTCTGATAATCATAGACAAGACGTAACCCCATCCAACTTGGTGCATCTGATTAACCCTCAGACCGCTATCTTAATTTTTTTGTCGTTTGCAGTTTATTTGTTATTTTCCATTTTTATCAACATGCTTTGACAGCACTTTAGAATAATTTACAATATGCTTTGACAGCACTTCAGAATCATTTCCATTGGAAATGATTCTGAAGAGCTGTCAAACCATGTTTTTATTTAGAAATAAGGCAAGATATAAAAACAACAGCAGATGACAATTGTTGTGAGTAGCGGTCTAAGGGTTAATTATAACTATGACAATCATAGCTACGAAATACTCAATCGGACTTGTTCCATCTGATTAATAGACTGTGAAATAGTTTAAACTTTATTTAATTTACAACGATTACAAACAAGCGCGAGAACACTTATACAAATGTTTTTGTTGGCACAGATGAAGGCGTAAGGGCGGTCATTAATGTGGGAGGAAACTGGAGTACCCAGAGGAAACCCACTTGTCCGATCTAGCGACCACAGTAACATCTCGCATAATGCCCCTGCCGAGAATCGAACCGGGGGTCACATTGGTGAGAAGTGCGCTAACCGGACAACCTGTGAAATATAGTGATCTCTATGACAATCATAAATGAGACTTACTCCATCTGACAAATCCTCGGCCTGCACTTGTACAAGCACTGACACAAATATTGGATGGTCCTCTCGCATGTTTACGCTGTCCACATTGAACTTCCAGCTCGGGTAACCCTGGTTACGGTTCACATCTATGTGCACCGAGAAGCTGGCCTTGTTTCGCGGGCGGAGGGCATCGTAAGCCAGTAGTTTCAACTACAACACACAAAACACGGGGGTCAACACACACAGAGAACACAAAACACAGGGGTCAACACAGAGAACACAAAACACGGGGGTCAACACAGCTAGAGAACACAAAACACAGGGGTCAACAAGTACAGAGAACACAAAACACGGGGGTCAACACAAGGCAAGGCTGTGAAACGTATACATTGTATTTATTTATTTAATGATGTTTAACCCTTACAATATACTGAATTAAAATTTGTTTTCTCCTTTTTTTTTCATTGTCAATTTCCAATGTTTCGATCAGAAAAATTGACAATAAAAAAAAACAATAGCAGAAAACAAATTTTAATTCAGCATTGTATGGGTTAATGGCCTGTCAACAGCTATGGCCATTCTAGGTCAGTAGCCGATTTCACCAACATTGAAAAGTATACTTTTCTAGCAAAGTATACTTTGAGGGAGCAATCATTTATTTTTCCTGAAATGCATTATTTCATATAGAACTAACTACTGCATATATTTGATGATTAAAAGTATGCAGAATTATTATACTGAATTTATTACGTACATTATCACAGCCAAAATGGCTGTGAAAATGTAATAAATTCAGTATAATAAAAATTAATAAATTTATCCTAAAATTATATACTATATACTTTGCAATGTTGGTGAAATAGGCTACAGGTTAACAAGACTCAAATCCCATATTTCAGCTGTTGTGATGAAGGGAAAATTCCAAAATCGGAAGTTAACATTTACAGAAAAATAAATAGATATTCAGCCTTGAAATTAGAATAACCTAGCTGACCTGGTGCCAGGTCCTCACCATATCAGTCACTTAGTCCCACTCCCTAAAAGTATACAATTAGTACTAATCATACTACTTTTATAATGGGCATACACGGATTCACCCATTCAAATAGGTGATATCTCCCAGTCGAATATGTGATATCACCTATTTGAATCTGAATGGGTGCTATCACCTATTTGAATATGTGATGTCACACATTTGAATGGGTGTATTCACTCATTTGAATATGTGATATCACATTTTTTCATTTGTCACAGGGCGAGAGAGATGTGCACCGGCCCGGGGCTCGAACCCGGGAGCTCTGGTTAACTGTACCATCACTCTAACCGACTGAGCTAACTGGACATGAATACACACGTGATATTCTGCCCATCGTGAGTGACATACATACTGTGACATACTCATTCGCTAAATTGAAATTCTTGCCCAAATTCCTGACTTTATGGGACAGATATCTACATTGCGGTTGATATCGAAGTATAATATCAGTCACCTGGTTTACCGTACCATTGATCTAACCAACTGAGCTACCCGGGCACAAATACATACTTCCTCCCCATAGCGAGTTACATACCAACCATGACACATCAAATTAATGATTCAAATGAGTGACATCGAATAGGTGATATCACTTATTTGTTTTTAATGGCATATATCATGGGCGTTTATGTTCAATTGGTAATATCATTCATTCGAAAGGGTGATATCACCTATTCGAATAGATAATATTGCTTGCTTGAATCGGAGACATCACTGAAACGGTGAAAGTCCAAATCGAAGCCCCATAAAAACTAACCTCATAACTAGTGATGTCTCGATCTCCAGTGAGAAGCGAGTTTTTTAGATACACTTCGACGGCGCGACCGTCATCCACCACATATCGGATACCAAAGAAGTACTCCGCTAATGGCTGGCCATCCACATCGAAGGTGATCAAAGTATCCTGTAAGACAAAAAATAACAAGATATTGTCTATAATAAATAGATTTATTAGTTTGTTCCAGATATTCTATATATATATGTATATATGTTGAGCCTTTCAACACCACATGCCTGTATAGTAGTATTGGCAACAGGTGTAGATCCAGCTGAGCCGTCTCATCAGTATCTTCACTTTTTGCAAGTTATTTTCATATTCTTAAGAACAAAAACACCCCCTTTTTATAAATGGACTAGTCTGAAAATCATTTTGTGACGATTGGATTTGTTGCAAAATTAACGTATCAATTTACCTTTAGCTGTGTTTGCAAACAGTGTAGAACCAGATGAGCCGGCTCGTAACGAGCCGTCTCATCAGGATCTGCACTGTTGCACTCACTTTTCATATTAAATAGAACAAAACACCCCCTTTTCATAAATGGACTAGTCTGAAAATCATTTTGTGACGATTGGATTTGTTGCAAAATTAACTTATCAAAATCCATTCCAGTTACTTAGGGGTGACAGGGTTAAAGTATAACTTTCTATGCATTTAACCCGTAGACCGCTATCTTATTTTTTTTGTCGTCTGCTGTTTGTTTTCTATTTTCCATTTTCATCATCACAGTACTTTAGAATAATTTACAACATGCTTTGACAGCACTTCAGAATAATTTCCATTGCAAATGATTCTGAAGTGCTGTCAAACCATGTTTTTATTGAGAAATAAGGCAAGATATAAAAGCAACAGCAGACGACTATTGTTGTGTGTAGCGGTCTAAGGGTTAAAGTTGTATCTAATATATTTACTCAAACTCTACCGGCATCACTACTTTGTAGATCTACAAAGTAGTGAAACCGGTAGAGTGAGTAAATAAAAGATATGTTGGAACATTTACTCATCTATATATATATATACAGTGGAACCTCTCTAAACCAGACACCCTGAGAGGTCCCAATGGTTTCCGGTTTAGAGAGGTTACACTGTAAATCAGGCATTTCATTATTCCGAGCCATAGTTGTGTGCTATGTGAGCACGAACAGGCAATAACACCCGAGATAAATAACCAAGAAACACATCAAAATTATGATCACATATGTTTCTTGTTGTCCGGTTTAGAGAAGGTCCACTGTATATAATATGGAATGAAGATATATATGGTAATTCACCAACAGTTTAGACAAAACGTGTGATTTTGGTAATATGTGCAATTTTTTAGGAAAACTATTTACAGAAACTATGTTAATTTACTGTTGAAAGTTGAGGAAATTTTAACAGGTGAAATGGTCTGAACATTTAGTCAACTAAAATTAAACGTCATTTACAGAAAAAATAGTAAACTTTGTAACCATTGCGCACGAGATATTGCACATCTTAGGTACACTACATGGACGCAGCGAGGTATGCCTGCCAAGGTATTTGATGGTCTCAGTGTATGTACCATATATATGTAGTTAAACCTTGCAATACTGAATTAATTTGTGTCGTCTGCTGAATATTTTTTATTTTTCCATTTTTCTCATCAAAAACTTGATTTGGCAGCATTTTAGAATCATTTCCAACGGAAATGATTCCACAATGCTGCCAAACCATGTTTTTACTGAGAGAAAAGACAAAATATGAATTATCAGCAGACGACTATTTTCGGTTCCCGCATTCTAAGGATTAAGAGTCAATCAGACTTGTGTTGGGGAGATTAAAACCTAAAACCATTTTAACACATAATTTACAAAAAAAATAAAATTTAAAACAGTAATTTGACCTTCACCTTGGGCATGGGAGCCACCGAGGTCGGCTATGCAATGAAAGCATGGATCGTGATAAAGAGGTATGTGAAGTTTCAAGTCAATTGATATTAGGGTTGTGGTGATGTTGGGTACATAAACACTTTTTTACATTTTACAAAAAAATAACTTTTAACACAAATTTCAAAGTAATTTGACCTTGACCTTGTGCATGTTGACCATATGGGTGGGATATAGAATGAGAAGTATGGATGGTGATACATAAGTATGGGAAGTTGCAAGTCAATTGGACAAAAAACTTTAACACAAATTTTAAAGCAATTTCACCTTGACCGTGGCATGGGGGCCGCATGGCTATAAAATGAAAATATGGATGATGATAAGTGAAATTTGTTTGAAATCAATCCGACTTAGGGTTGTGGAGATATTTGGTACACAAATGCTGGATGAATGAACACACGTCAATCGTATACATTTTGCCGAAACGTTAACGCAAATATTTAAGGCATTAGGCCATGACCTTGGGTTGCCTGATACATTACAGAATGAAACAAGGGCATCGTTATCACTAAGCTAATCCCCTTGCTGGCAGCCTAGATAATAGGAAAACAAAACAAAAACAATATTTTTTTAACATCATACAAAGCTTTACAAACAAGGTGATCATCCGTCCTCCATAGACACACATTGTGGCAAAAAAGTTCAAAATGTGAAGCGGTTCATAAGTATTGAACTGGATGGCTGCAGCCGGCATGTCGCGCCCGCCGAGGCTTTTATAGTATTCCAAAAAAGCATTAACCAAAAACTTTAACATAGACGCATGTACATACTAATGTATAATTCCAGCACAAAAATATTTACACAATTCCCTAACATTTGATTGGTCCGTAGAAAGTCTCTGTCCAGAATTTATATCCCAGTAAACTCCATGCCGAACTACTTTCCGTAACCGTCAGGCGCAGTTAAAATAATTCTTAAGAAAACGGAAAATAAACACGTTTTCTTGATGAATTTATTTCGAATGCTGGAATTATAAGGAATGAATGGCCTTTTTGTGGAATTTATCGGGGATATAAACTTGGAAAAGTCGCGGGAATACTGGACGAGGCCTTCCGGCCTTCGTCCAGTATTCCCGCGACTTTTCCAAGTTTATACCCCGATAAATTCCACAAAAAGGCCATTCATTCCTATAATATATGCCAATGTGCCGACTATATTACGCGGTCTCCAAATGGGACCGACAAAAATGAAAGGTGTTACCAACGTACGTACGCACGCACGTTCTGCCATAAACATGGACTAACGCTATTTCTCCTCTTGCATATTGGCGCGGGGATAATTACAATAAACAACTTTCAGCAGAAAGGCAATATCCTGATCCGGTGCCAGACACTTGGCCTTGGGTGGAATGACAGTAGAATTCACCTTCAATTTATTCAAGCCCTCCCAATCAAATCCGAGAATACATACAAGAAGATCTGTGTCGATGGCTCTGATTGGCTGATTGCGCCGACTGATGGTATCATTGACTGGAGTTTTTTCACTGACAACCAGTCGTGTATCGGCAGTCGAAAATCTTGTAGGACTGTCCCGGATAACGTCAATAGTAACAAATGCGTTACGCACTTCTGGATTAAGCTCGAAGTTGTCTGTCGCAAACACGATCATCTGCAATTAAAACGTGTGTGTCTGTGACTGGAAAAATGGTATTTATGGAAAGTCTATAGCGCCTGATCAGTTAGCCGACTCTTGCAGTCTGATATCGCTTGTTGCATGCACGATGGGTGTTTCACTGGGTGAATGGCAAACAGAGTAGACCCTGAAAAACTCATGCGGAGGTGTGCAGGCTGATATGGGTCTACACTGATCACAGAAGACAGTCACTGTCGCACATATCTTTGCAACATGTGCCATCTAATCACCAACATTGCAAAGTATACTTTTCTAGCAAAGTATACTTTGAGGGAGAAATTTTAAATTTTTGGATAAATTTATTAATTTTTATTGTACTGAATTTATTACATTATCACAGCCATTTTGGCTGTGATAATGTAACAAATTCAGTATAATAATTCTGCATACTTTTAATCATCAAACATATGCAGTTGTTAGTTTTATATGAAATAATGCATTTCGGGAAAAATAAATGATTACTCCCTCAAAGTATACTTTGCTGGAAAAGTATACTTTGCAATGTTGGTGAAATCGGCTACTGGCGACCACCATACCACCTCACATACTGCTCCGGCCGAGGATCAAACTCGGGGCCACATTGGTGAGAAGTGTGCTCGTTACCAATTGCGCTAACTGTAAAACCTACATGTACATCTTTATTACGTAAGAAAATTTTAGGAGCTACCATTCAAATATGTGATCAAGGATGTGATATTTATTTAGTGTCCATATTATAAATATAACGTACAGTACGACACCAGATGGGTGGAGTAATGGGATTTATTTAAATGCCATAAAGTAACGTACCGTACGGCACGAGGTGGGTGGGGCAATGGGCTTTTTTTTAAAGGACATTTTTACACGTCACAAGTCTGCGTCTTCCACTTGTAATGAGCAACAGTAAAGTTGGATATTGCTTACGGAGTACGAGGTTAACTGTGCGGGGTGCTTGAGCACATCTCCGGCGATATACAGGATCCCAGAACGCAGGTAGCAGTCGAACAAGTCCGTCGAACTGGAGCATGTGTAAGTCACGGTGTCCTGAAAAGTGAAGCTTTTTATTGGTACAGATCTCCAGTAGCCTATTTCATCAACATTGCAAAGTATTCTTTAGTAGCAAAGTATACTTTGAGGGAGAAATTTTCAATTTTATGATAAATTTATTAATTTTTATTATACTGAATTTATTACATTATCACAGCCAATTTGGCTGTGATAATGTAATAAATTCAGTATAATAATTCGGCATACTTTTAATCATGAAATATATGCATTTGTTAGTGGGTCGTATGCAAAACAAAGCACCATCCCTAGACACACACATTTGCCATGAACATTCAACGTCATTTACAGAAAATATCACAGTTTATGTATGTTTCATGACAAAATCACATGTAGTCTCATATGTTCCGTTTTTCAAAAAGGCATATAAAAATGTAGGTCATTTCTTCACAATATTTTGTTTTCCGCATTTGAAATTTTAAATCAATACAAAATTTCAACTTTATTTATGTATGAACTCTTTCCATGTGCCCCGATGCGGCTACTCGCGATCAATGTCAGTGCTCAGAATTGATTAACCCTTACTACGCTGAATTAAATTTTGTCGTCTGCTGGAAATGTTTTATTTTCAATATTCCTCGACAAAAACCTGGTTTTGACAGCACATGAGAATCAAAATGCTGTCAAAACCATTTTTTTGTTAAGAATTAAAGCAAAAATGAAAAACAGCAGACGGCAATTTCTGTCAACAGCGTAGGAAGGGTTAAATCATTAGTTTTCAATTGAAATTATTATGGATTTATACTCACCAATTCATCATCATCAGTGGCAAATATTTGCCCAAACGAGGTATATATGCCCACTGTCTCATTTATGGTAAACCGGTACGACTCTGGGCTAAATCTGGGTGCATTCAAATTCCTTTGAATTTGAATGGAGAAATTGGCACGGACTTTGTTCAATGGATACCGAATGTCGTACACATCAGCATACATCTGTAAAGCAAATGAGTTGGTTGGTACATGACTGCCTTCGTTAATCTTGCCTAGCTTATCAACGTTTCTGAACATCTATTGGCAGCACATTCAAGCAATTTGATTATTTAACTCTTTGCATGCTGGGAAATTTGTGGGCTATAAATAGTTCAAAAATAGCAGATGACAATTCATTATATTTGCTTTTATTTCTCCTTATAAATGTCATGAATATATATGGGCCGCGCCATACGAAAACCGGGCTTAATGACAACGTCATGAAAAGCGGTAAACGACGTCGGAAAAACGACGTTTCAAATTGTCTAGCGTCGCCGTAAAAGTTCACAGTTTGCCCTCCCATTTACGTTTACTGGTGTTAGTTAAAATTAAATGTGAACAGAAAATGGAACATGATAACTTACTGAAACTTTCACTAATATGAGACGCGATACCTTGCACATTGGTACACATATTATGACGTCATGACTTGACGTCACGTACTTGTGACGTCATTGGACGTGAATACATGTTTGACGTTATGGCCATGGTATCGTGACAAAATATTATAGCAAGGATACTTGCACGAGTTCCTCGCAGCATCAATGACTTAGAAATACTTCAGGCGCTGTACATTGTCGCCTAACTGTCGTTCTTTGACATTTTTACTCTTTTTCGTCGGTTGTCCTTATGAATTCAAAATGGTGAACTCATAATTTAACTGGCTACATATCAGCGAAGTCTTCGCTTACACTGCACTTTGATTCCTAAATAATCTTAAATATGAACAACCTAGTGTATGCCAACGATATTACCATCTATTATCTTGGTAAATTGAGACTTTTGAACAATTATATCCAGTACTTAGCGAACGATATGCCATTTAATGTCACTCATTTTATCATAAATGGAGGTAGACACGCAGCTATATAATGACATAAATATCCGGGGTTTGTATTGAATTTAAAATAAATGCATCAACATATTAATTGGAAATGTGATGGTCATAAACTTGCTTTTGTAGTCGAAAGTGCTTGTGTAGTATCAAATCATCAGTTTATCACTTGATAAACTTGCACTTGCATACTAATGTAGACCAGGCGGTGGTAATGAGATCCTCAAGAAAGACACACGGCGACAATTATAAGGTATCACGCTACCAAATCTGCCCAGTATCGTGTTTTATCACAAAGTTAATGTTATAAGCGGCCTACTGTCTACTTTAAAATATGTCGTCGCATACGAAATGTTAAATGATGTCGCTATTATTCCCCAAAATTATTTCAGACAGCAGCAAACAACAGGGAAACGCCTCACTCTGCCTTATTTGAAACTTATTCATACGAAATTACGTTACTTGGGCCGCAATCCAAAACATAACGTTACATTAGCAACTGCAACACGAGCCATAAACATTATTTTCATACTTTGTCTTGGCCTAATGGGAGACACTTGGCCAGGCTACGAGATATCCAAAGTTGGTTGACATGCGATCAAAGATGACACATATATAGGACTTGTCCGGACCAACACCCCATGTATACGCCGTTGATAAAAACGTTGTAATTTCGACGTCATTGATCTAAAACGTCATATAAGTTTTTACCACGCGTCATAAAACTACTTCTAAAATGAAACATAATTGGGATACATTGATAATTCTGGCGGAATATGGCTTTTAAAAGATGTACAATTCAGAATACGCGAAAAAGTAAAAACTGAAAATGTTGTCATTAAGCGCGGGTTTCGTACGGCGCGGCTCATATATTTTTGGCGTTCGTAGTTGTGCAAAAAGTACACACAAGATAATGTTGAATTTGCCCAAGGTTACGTGTCGTTTGTCAATTATTCACTAATAGTATAAAATTATACATACACTACTTAAAATCAACCTACATGGCAGGCCTATTCGTTTACTACTCCATTACGCTTAAACGTTCTTATTGACGTTGAAGTCGCCCGTTAGTGTTAACGTCGTAATTGTGACATCATTGAGCTAAAACGTCGTTTGCGATTCTACCACGTGTTACAAAAATACATGTAACATGAAAAATAATTGAGATACAGTGATAGTTTTTGTGGTATATGACTTAAAAGATGCGGTATTCAGAATATGCAAAAAAGTGAAAAATGATTGTTTTGTCATTAAGCCCGGTTTTCGCATGACGCGGCCCATGTCTTGGAATTTCATTAGATTGTGTCCGGAGGACACAATTCTAATGAAATTTCAAGACATATTTACAGAGAGAAATAAAACATATACTCCTAATTCGTTTGGCGGATATTTTTGCCGCTAGCATGCAAAGAGTTAAGCCTGAGCTGCAGCACAGCTGTACCGACAAACAAAAACATTAATCCAAATTTCAAAATGTTTTCAGGCTATGGACAGGCGGGCGAATGGACGGATGGAAAGGCAAAAACTCATCAGCCGCGAGTATACTAATGCTAGGTTGGTTTTTAAACGTAGAAGATATTTGGCTGCAGCTACCTTTGTTATTACCTCTCTTATCATATCAAAGCTTTACTAACCCTGAGAATGTGGGAAACTTAAATTGTCGTCTGCTGTTGCTTTATATTTAATCTTATTCCGCAATAAAACATAGTTTGACAGCACGTGAGAACCATTTCAATGGAAATGGTTCTCATGTGTTTTCAAAGCAGCATGATTTTAGTGTGGAAAATGTAAAATAAACAGCAGACGACAAAATTACATTCAGCATTGCAAAGGGAGATAACCTCGGAGTTGGGTTCATTTATGAAAATGTTGTGATGACCGATTATACGTACGTAACAAGTTTCGATGCGCCTCATAGCGACAGACATGTTCAGTGATTCTGTGGTCCTTAGTACATTGTCGTCAAGTCTGAAGGACGCGTCACAGTTGCCGCCCAGAACAATGTCGTATTTCAGCTTTCCCTGAAAATGTAGACGTCATGTGTATGATACAACATGATTCACATGGGTGATAATTTAACCCTTTCACCCCTAAGTAACTGGAATGGAATTTGATATGTTAATTTTGCAACCAATCCAATCGTCACAAAATGATTTTCAGACTAGTCTATTTATAAGAAGGGGGTGTTTTGTTTTATTTAATATGAAAAGTGAGTGCAACAGTGCAGATCCTGATGAGACGGCTCATTATGAGCCGGCTCATCTGGATCTACTATGTTTGCAAACACAGCTAAATTGGAAAAAAGAGAATAAACAGCAGACGACAAAATTTACTTCGGCAGGGTAAGGGTGAACATGATATTGATTAACCAAATTCAGGTCTAAATATACAAAAAGAAATTCTGTCTATTACACTAGTGTAATACAAATTTTATTACACCCGTGTTAATACACTGCGAGCGCCCATTTTATGCAATAAACATCGTAAAACGTACCTCGCCGTTCTGTGTAATGTCCACATAGCTGCTGCTGATCAAAGCGACAGACGTGCTGATGAACATTTTTTTCTCTTCCAATGGACATTTCTATCGTACAAAGTTTTAGTGAAAGCGGGCCCCTGGTTGAATAAATATTTTATCAGGTAACCTGCCATGTATTGACCGAATACGTACCGACTGATAACATATTGCTGTATCAGGCATTGACCTGTAGCCTATTTCATCAACATTGCAAAGTATACTTTAGTAGCAAAGTATACTTTGAGGGAGAAATTTTAATTTTTTTTTTAAATTTATTAATTTTTATTATACTGAATTTATTACATTATCACAGCCATTTAATGGCTGTGATAATGTAATAAATTCAGTATAATAAATCTGCATACTTTTAATCATGAAATACATGCAGTGGTTAGTTCTGTATGAAATAATGCATTTCAGGAAAAATAAATGATTACTCCCTCAAAGTATACTTTGCTAGTAAAGTATACTTTGCAATGTTGATGAAATAGGCCCCCGATACAAACATCCGGGTTACAACAAAGTGAAAACTGACGTTCCATTGGTCGGATGACGTCACATGACGTCGGTGTAATGACGCAACATAGACAAGTCCGCGTTCTGTCCATATATAACAGCGTCATATGTGGTCAATTTAGAGCATAAATAGTTACCTGGGCCCGGTTGTTCAAAACATCCGTTAGCTTAACAGTCCGGATTTAACAGTCCGTTAAGCTAACTGGTGTTTTGAACAACCGGGCCCAGGCTAGTATTTAGATATCAAGTTTATCAGGCTCGGCTCAGAAGTGGTAGGACACGTTTCCTAGCCTTGCCCGATAAACTTGATATCAAAAGACACTAGCCTGGTATTCTCTATGTATCAAATACCTCTCCATCCTGCGCAATGTCCCTGTCGCTGGCACCAATCACAGCGACAGACGAGCCGATGTTTATGTTCTCTGTGATGACGAGGTTGATTGGGTTGCTCGCCAGCTCGGGCGCGAAGTCATCTCTCTCCACTATGACCTCTATGACACCGACACCCGACTTCTCAGGTACACCCTGGTCACGTGCGGTCACAGTCAACTGAAATGGAGTTTGTTTGTTGGTGTTTAACGGCCTATCAACAGCTAACTTCAATTAAGGCCGGGCCAACGGGTTCGATTTCATATTCCACTGGCCGCATTGGGGGAAAAATCCCAAAATCAGAACAGAATAATTACATTGAAAAAATATATATTCAGCCCTGAAAATAGAATAACCCGACCTGGTGCGAGGTCCATACCACACCAAAGCCACTTGGCCCCTTCCCCTAAAAGTAATAGTATTACGAATAATCACATTACTCATATAAGGGGTATAACCAGATTCAACTGTGAAATACAAGAATGACAACGACATACGTGAGGGCCAAACCAGGTCTCTGGTCGTGATTCCGGTACGGATGAATCCTGATCGTTGAAATAGGGAGAATTGTGGCTGTGACTGGAGAAAAAGTGAATGGGTTTAACGTCCCAGTCCCAGTCTAAACAGCTAAGGCCATACAGAGACGCGACCACAGGTTAAAGTCTCATCTGACAGATCTGTGAGATGGAAATACTGCGTAAGTATCTTTCACGCCTCAGATGAGGTTTGAACTCACAACCTCCGGTATTGAAGTCCAATGCCATATACCCTAGGCCACGGCCAATCCTTTGTGACTTTTATGGATTTTGCGACCAGTGTAGATCCAGATCAGTCTGCGCATCCGCACAGTCTGATCAGTATCTGCACTATTCGCCATTCCATCAATGAATCCTGTCGTGCTTCTAACAAGCAATGTAGATCATTTTCATGTTATTGGTGTGTGGTATTTGATCAGGAGCTACACTGGTCACGAACCCCAAAAGTCCCATTTCTCCAGTCACAGCCACAATTGAGATGAGAATTACGCCACATAAGCGGTTTCGCGCCTGCCGAGCCATTGTACCGTAACATGCAAAAAATGGCTCAGTGTTTCCGCAAAAATGTGAAGGTACAAAAGTTCAAGGTAATGTTAATGGGGGCATGAGTGTGCTCCAAATGCTCACATGTATCAAGTGTCAAAATATGGAAGCAATCTTTAAAGTAATATAAAGTTAATTATCATGATGAAGAAACTTATACAATCTTTTTGACGCCAAAAGATGGCTAAATGTTTCTGCAAAAATGTGAAGTTAAAAAGGGTCAAGGTCATGTTAATGGCTTACATGTATCAAGTGTCCAAATATTGAAGCAATCCGTCAAGTAACATTAAAGTTATACCATGATGACGAAGCTTGTACAAACTTTTTGACATTTCGAACAACGACGGTGACTACGGAAAAAAACGGCGACTATAGTCGTACCATCAGCTATGTAGGCGCGACAAACATACTCACCGTAAATTTTCTAGCAACAGAGGATTGTAAATCACCAATCAGAGATATACGGCCACTATTTCCATTGATGTCAAAATAATCGTCAATGCTACTACTGGTCATCGAGAAGATCAGGGAATCCTGCAACAAATAGGGTTTATACAACTATAGTTATTTATTTAATGATGTTTAACGGCCTGTCAACAGCTAAGGTGATTTCAGTCTAGGCTAATGGGGTCAAATAAAGTAAAGTGAATGGGTTTAACTTCCCAGCAACAGCTAAGGTCACATACAGACGGGACCAGTCTCATCCGACAGACCAGTGGGATGAAGATACTATGTTAGTTTTGTTCACGCCTAGGGCGAGGATTGAACTGAAAGCCACCAGTATTGAAGTCCAATGTCATATCCCCTAGGCCACGGCCCATCCATTTACAGAATAAAATATTTAAGTTTTAATACACTATTACACTTCAAGTCGATTTCATACAATAAAAGCTATTATATTGATGACACTCTGCATGGAGAGTCTAAGAGATCTAACAGATGTACTTACCCCATTATGGTCAAATGCATTGTCATTGTAAACAAGACTCAGACAGACATTAGTCGCAGATTGTAAGAAACAGAGGTTTGCTTAATTGTTGGGGTTTAACGGCCTATCAACAGCTAAGGTCATTTAATGCCGGCCAATAATTCCAGCACAAAAATATTTACACAATTCCCTAACATTTGATTGGTCCGTAGCAAGTCTCTGTCCAAAATTTATATCCCTATAACTCCCATGCCGAACTACTTTCCATAACCGTCAACTGCAGTTAAAATAATTCTTAAGAAAACGGAAAATTAACGCATTTTCTTGATGAATTTATTTCAAATGCTGGAATTATAAGGAATGAATGGCATTTTTGTGGAATTTATCGGGGATATAAACTTGGAAAAGTCGCGGGAATACTTCGTCCAGTATTCCCGCGACTTTTCCAAGTTTATACCCCGATAAATTCCAAAAAAAGGCCATTCATTCATTCCAGATTAAATCCCATACCTGTACAGATGGGGTGAAAATCCGAAACCAGAACTGAATATTTACAATAAACGAGATGGCCGTGGACCGCATGTCGAGCCCGCCGAGGCATTTGATGGTCTCGGAGTGTATTTATTTGATGTTTGATGCCCAATATGCATACAAAGTTTCAAGCAAATCTGATATGTATGTGAAAACTTTAACACAAATTTTGACAGAAACTTTAACACAAACTTCTAAGTCATTTGACCTTGACATAGGGGCACAGGGGCCACATGAGTGGGACACAGAATGAATATATGGATGATGACTAATAAGTATATGAAGTTTCAAGTCAATGTGACTTAGGACTGCAGAGATACAAGGTATTTAAAAACTTTAACCCAGATTTCGGAACGCAAACTTCTAAGTCATTTGACCTTGACCTTGGGCACAGTGGCCGCATGAGTGGGACACAGCACAAATATATGGATCATGACTAATAAGCATATGAAGTTTCAAGTCAATGTGACTTAGTAGTGCAGAGATATAAGGTATTTAAAAACTTTAACGCAGATTTCGGACGGACGGATGCACGGACACCCGGACGTCATTGTGATCACTATCACTTGGCCCTGTCCCAAAAGCAGTAGGATCAGTAATAATCATACTACTTTTATCATGGGCAATAACCCAATTCAACTCCTAGGTAACAAAAGAGCCAAAGATAAAAACGTACCCGAGGGCCAAACCAGGCAAATCGTGATTCCTATAAGGTGGAACCCCCACCGTTAATTTACACCGCCACGTTCACCCGACCAACCACCCGCGTAAGAAACAGATGTACCATAATAACCCTAAATATTCAAACACAATATGTTTTGGGAAATATGCTTTCAGAATAACAATGTATTTGGAAGCAATTTCTTTTGGGAAAACCCCCTGGGGTTTCCCAAAAGAAATTGCATCCAAATATATTGTTATTCTAATAAGCCAATGCAACCGTAAGGAAACCCCTATGAGTTTCCCAAAACAAATTGCATCCAAATACATTGGAATTCTAATAAGCCAATACAACCGTAACTAATCCTAACAATTAGAACATTCATTGTTGTGGGAAACCATAATATTTGTATGTGTTTCCTGGAATAAATTGTATCCAAATATTTACGGTTATTACGGAACTTACGCCATCGAGGTCAAATGCATCGACACTAAAAATGACACTAGGAAATTGATGGTAGTCGAAGATTCGGATGGTGTCGCTCTGCACACTTGGACGATTGATGTTACGTAGGACAGTGATATGTAACTGCGCCGTAGCCCTCTTGTCTGGGAATTCAACATCGTATACTTCAATTATCGCCTGAAATGGAAAAAAAAGTGAAAACGGTTTATAGATTGATTGATTAGTTGGGATTGTATATCTGTTCCAACAGCAAAGTCATAGACAGAAAGGAATTTGTACTTGGATGGAGGTGATACCATACATTCATCATTGAAATTACAACAAGAAATGGCATGGTTAAACGAAGCTTATTCTCTCGCTGGCAGCCTTGATACTGAAAAATGAAAACAAAAACTTTAACAGTTTTGCTTTACAAATTTGCCTTACGAACAAGGTGAACACAAGTCCTCAGTGACATTGACCTTGCGCGGTCGGACGTGGGTCATATGCAAATGAAAGCACCATCCCTAGACACACATTGTGGCCAAATATAATCAAAATCGGTGAAGTGGTTCATGAGTTATTGAAAAATGTAATGTGTTACTAATGCACGTACATACATGGACTAACGCTATATCCCCTCTTGCCTATCGGCGAGGGCATAATGACAAGGGCATCGTTATTATGATAGTAGAAGTGTTCCAAGTTCATTATAGGAATGAATGGCCTTTTTGTGGAATTTATCAGGGTATAAACTTGGAAAAGTCGCGGGACTACTGGACGAAGGCCGGAAGGCCTCGTCCAGTATTCCCGCAACTTTTCCAAGTTTATATCCCCGATAAATTCCACAAAAAGGCCATTCATTCCTTATAATTCCAGCATTTGAAATAAATTCATCAAGAAAATGTGTTTATTTTCCGTTTTCTTAAGAATTATTTTAACTGCGCCTCACGGTTACGGAAAGTAGTTCGGCGTGGAAGTTTACTGAGATATAAATTTTGGACAGAGACTTGCTATGGGCCAATCAAATGTGAGGGAATTGTGTAAATATTTTTGTGCTGGAATTATAAGGAACTTACACCTCTTCCACAGAAATGTGGCTGTGACTGGAGAAATTAGGCTTATGGGATCTGTGACCAGTGTAGATCCTGATCACATCGTACACTCCTGTAGATTGATAACATTCTATATTGCTTGTTAGAAGAATGCCGGGTGCCGGGTGTTTCATTGATTGAATGGCGAAGAGTGTAGATCCTGATCAGACTGTGCGGATGCAGAAGCTGATCTGGATCTACACTCGTTGCAATACCCATAAGCCCCATTTCTCCAGTCACAGCCAGAAATGTGTCAATGGGACACGGATGCCCCCACTGGCAGCATGCATCAATGAAAGCTGTAGGACTAGTGGGCCGTCAGCACATGTGACATGACATGAATACCCCAGTGTGGTACTCCATACAGTATTGTACACCAACACGGTGAAAAGCAGTGATAAGTTCTAGCAATATCCCTACTATTGCAGGGCTCCAGATAAGGAATTAGTAATTGAGTATTGTCACTCCTATCATTTCTGAAGAAATTCGGTATTTCAAATAGGGGTTTTGGCAATTTTAATTCGCTATTTAAGCAAATATGCAGCTTATCTGGAGCTCTGCTATTGCACTGAGTGGCCGAGGAATAGAATTAAATGCTAAAGTTACGGAAAAAGTAGGTCAAGGTATTATGAAGGATAAACGGTGCATATCAATTTCTGATGTAGATCAGTAGCCGATTATTGAGTGCAAGTTCAGCAGCTGTAGGTGTTATAGTGGCCGACGAACTGAGTGGTCCAAAGTGCTATGGATTTGACCGACAGATGGACAAAGTTAAATTATAATGTGCCCTAAATAAATTTGCGAGCGCATAAAAAATAGTGCCCAATCTTGCAGAAATATGACAGTGTACTCACAATAAACTCATTGCGTTTTTCTCCAATCAGCGACTTGTTTAAGTAGACATAGCCATTAGACTCGATATAGAAGAATTCTGGTGCTGCCAACTGTCCAATGATGTTGTACACGAATCGATTCTGAAGGAGAAACAAAGTGAAACAGATTAATTTACTATCAACAGCTACAGTTGTACAAGACGAGCTATGTGATTTCATACCTATTTAAAGAAATTGTGATATTTTCCATCTATGACGTCGAAAGTAGGCAGACTTTTGCAAAATTCTATTCTGCATTTGCTCCGAACATGTCAACTTTTGACGTCATGTATGGAATATATTGTTGATTTTGTGAATATTTTTCATGAGATAGCACACATCTTAGGTACACAATCGCATGGCATGTCTCATATATGTAGATTCAGATTGTTAACTCTTTGCATGCTGGGAAACTTGTGGGCTATAAATAGTTCAAAACTAGCTGACAAAAATTCATCATATTTGCTTTTATTTATCCTTGTAAATATCATGAATATGTCTTGGAATTTCATTAGAATTGAGTCCTCAGGACTCATTAGAATTGAGTCCTCAGGACTCAATTCTAATGAAATTCCAAGACATATTTACAGAGAGAAATAAAAAATATACTCCTCATTCGTTTGGCGGATATTTTCACCGCTAGTATGCAAAGAGTTAAGGATCTGTGGGGCGCCTGATCATCTAATGATTCATGCAAAAGTGCTTCATAGATGTGTCTAATGATTCATGCAAAAGTGCTTCATAGATGTGATGGGATATAAGCATAACATATGTGAACATGTGAACATTCTCTTTTTACTAAATCCTACTCAGTGCATGGAATTGCCAGTGTGTACAAGCCATCAGAGTTTTACCTCTTATTGCGTTTGACACATACCACTAATAATATGACAAACACATGAATAAAATTTGGTGCAACATGATGGGGAGACATCTGACTACAGCAAGCTATGCATTGTTTTCATCAAATGTATATACAAGTTTGACCCTTTGTTAAAATGTTTGAGAATTCAGTAAGACTGTGTAACAGTAAGAACAATACACGGTGCTGTAGATATATACCTGTATTACCATAAATACTGTATCGAATCCAGTGACTTGTAAACAGTTATCTGAGTGTATTGTCACTACTGTCTACTTGCCTGCTATGCAAGTAAATACATGTTTTTACCTGTGGCAGATGCGCTTCTAAAACTAGACAGTGCATCAGTTTGACATTTTACACATTGAAAACATGTCCATTGTACATTTTGTGAGTGATGGTATAAATGCTTAGATATCTAGCTTTTTGTGCAGTCTGCTGGAATAATATTCCTAGGACGTTGTCATCCTATATATGTGGGACGTATTGCACCAAATTTTATTAGATTTTCTGCCATATTATTTACTGTAGGTGTCAAGCCCTACAAGTGGTGAAACTGTCCGAAAACATGTACAAACTAAAATGGCGGAGATGGCAACTCAATGCTCTGTATAATATACTCTAAGAAAAACAGGGTCAGATATACTTTAAAAAGATATTCAGTCACATGTATGATTCCACTAACATTTGAAACAAACGGTCATATTCTATATACGGTAGTCAGTCCTTAATAACAGAATGGGGTTACCAACGATGTCACATATACCCGACAACAAGATAATCGATCTCCGGCGAGTGTGAAGGTCAACCAAGATCAAGAGCGACTCAAGGTCAACTGAATAACACTGGGTGGAATAGCCATCAATCTGAGGAAGCTGTTGAAGAAGTTTGGAAATGATCAGACTAATGTATCGGGAGATACCTAACATTTGGACATACGTCCAAATTGTGGACACGATACGCCGCCACTGACGCCAGAACTGTCACCGTAGATGTAATAATATTACCCCATTATCAGTGTCTGGGAAGGTTGCTCAGTAGCCGATTTCATCAAAATTGCTAAGTATACTTTTCTAGCAAAGTATACTTTGAGGGATAATCCTTTATTTTTCCTGAAATGCATTATTTCATATAGAACAAGAAATGCATCTGTCGAACGCGGATGCCACCTGCAGCATATTTGAGAAACTGTGACAAAGTGGTTAACCGAAAAGTGTGACGGACGGACAGACGGACGGACGGACGGACGAACTTACATTTCGGACCTTAGGGGGTACTTGCTATATAAATGATCAAAGGAAATACCCCGTAAGACACAATAGGCTTACGGGGTACGGAATAAGTTCCATTGTCTTCTATTGTCTTAGGCCACGCCCCCTACCCCATAAGTATCCTAATGTGTGCCCGGACGGACGGACGGACGGACGGACGGACGGACGGACGTTGTTACATTACTATACTTATGTGGCTTATCACATGTTAAATATTAGCCACATAAAACGATTTTTAGCCACATAAAACGATTTTTTAGGTGGCTAATTGTAACCAACCCTATCCTACAAGTCCATAACCCTGTGGGGCTAGCCACATAAGTATCCGAATGTGTGCCCGGACGGACGGACGGACGGACGGACTTACATTTCGGACCTTAGGGGGTACTTGCTATATAAAAGATCAAAGGAAATACCCCGTAAGACACAATAGGCTTACAGGCTACGGATTAAGTTCCATTGTGTTCTAACCCTAACCCATTGTCTTAGACCACGCCCCCTACCCCATAAGTACCCTAATGTGTGCCCGGACGGACGGACGGACGGACGGACGGACGGACGGTCCAAACACTATATGCCACCCGTTTCTTCGAAACCCGGTGGCATAAAAAGACTGCATATATATGATGATTAAAAGCATGCATAATTATTATACTGAATTTATTACATTATCACAGTCATTTTGGCTGTGATAATGTAATAAATTCAGTATAATAAAAATTAATAAATTTATCATAAAACTGAAAATTTCTCCCTCAAAGTATACTTTGCTAGAAAAGAATACTTTGCAATGTTGGTGAAATAGGCTACAGATCTGATTAGTTTGATTAGCCGTGAAGCTTCAAGCTTCCCGATGTTGAGCATGTGCTCGGGTGCAGTTATCTTACCGGATTATTAACGTCCGGGTCTACCGCTGTGATCTGATCGTATACAAGGTTGCCAACATCACGGTTTTCCGGAATTGTTACGAAGTAGTTCTGAGGATTTACAAAACTTGGAGGGGTGTCGTAGGTAATGGTGATCTCAACATCAGCTGTGGCAGACCCACCATTCTGGTCAGAGGCTATGACGTCAAACTGAAACACGGTAATACATGGACAGTATTTTGCAATACTTCACCTGATAATTCACCTATTAGGGTCAGACAATATGAGGTCAAATTGAAACTCGGTAATACATGGTCAGTATTTTGCAATAATTCACCTGATAATTCACCAATTAGGGTCAGAGGATATGACGTCAAATTGAAACAGGGTAATTAATACATGAACAGCAAAAATTCTCCTATGAGAACATTCAGAAGAATATTTCAAATAATTCCTTCTAAGCTGTCCCTAAAAGTATATGTTACGTCATATCATTATAGTCGGGGGGAAATAACCTCAAGCTTAACTCTTTTTGCATGCTGGGAAACTTGTGGGCTATAAATAGTTCAAAACTAGCGGACAAAAAAATCATCATAATTATTATCTTTTTATTTCCACCCTTAAATATCATGAATATGTCTTGGAATTTCATTCGAATTGAGTCCAGAGGACACAATTCTAATGAAATTTCAAGAAATATATACAAAGAGAAATAAAACATATACTCCTAATTTGTTTGGCGAATATTTTCACCGCTAGCATGCAAAGAGTTAAACACGGTAATAGACAGGAATTTGCAATAATTATATTCTGAAGAACGGGCATTTTGATGAGTGGTCACAACTTTGTTTTCAAAATAAAAAATATTTGAAAATTAAAAGTATATTTCGCAGAAATGTGTCAAATTCAGCACTGGAATAAATAAATCTGCATCGTAAAGTCAGATTACAATGAGGCATGTAGCAGATCATGTGGTTATCTTGCCAACAGAACTGCAATTCTCAAGTACAGTCAAACCTATGAATAAAGGCCAGCCATGGAAAGAGAAAAATCTGGCCTTTGTTCACAGGTGGTGTTAGTTCATATATGTAGTAATTGAATAATTTGGAAAACAAGAGTGTGGTTGCTATTGACAGGTAATTGCTATTCAGAGGTGGCCTTTAGCACAGGTTCGACGAGACGGTTCAACTGAGTGGTAACAACATACACATTGGGTGAACAATAATCAGATCTTTCCATATAAAAAAATACGGGTTAAAATGTAAAACGAGGAAAATTTCAGAGGGCGAATGCACCGGACATGACCCAGTCTGGAACCATGCCCGAAAGTGAATGGGTTTAACGTTTAAGCAACAGGAAAGGTCATATAGAGACGATACCACAGTTTAAAGGCTCATCCGACAGACCAGTGGGATGAAAATACTATGTAAGTATTTTTCACACCTAGGGTGAGGATTGAACTCACAACCTCCGGTAGTGAGGTCCAATGCCACATGCCCTAGGCCACGGCCCATCAGTGGGTGAGGATTGAACTCACAACCTCCGGTATTGAGGTCCAATGCCACATGTCCTAGGCCATCCCTGCAATCACACCCGAATGCGATGCAACATACCCGATATTGGGGGAAGTCGACCGCGTCGTTGATTTTGCGGTTCAGCAGGATCACTCCTGTGGTTGGAACCAGGTAGAATGTTCTGATATCCTGAGAATCCCAGCCATTGCCTCGAGCGAAGACGACGGTGTCCTACAGAGTAATATACAGGGTAATATACCAACCAGTTGTTATAGGCCTTGTTCAGTGAAACCTCTCTAAACCGGACACCCTGGGACGTCCCCAGGGTGTCCGGCTTCGAGAGGTTTCACTGTAAATCAGGCATTTGATCATTCTGAGTCATAGCTGTTTGCTATGCGATCATGAACAGCCATTATCACCTGAGATAAATGACCAAGAAATTCATCAAAAACCACTATATGATGAAAAAGATTGTAAGAATTTTTTTATTTTTTATTCATTTGCCTCTCACATTAACGTGGTTCTCAAATGCTACCATTTCATACCTATATGTAGATGCAATTAAATGCAAGCACGTCCACGAAAGATTTGCGAGTATCTCTGACATTAAATTTCATGGCAAAGAATTGGTAAAATGGTGTCTGTTTGGCAGTATATTGCCTTAGCTTGAACTAAGCCTGATCGACATCATTGACGTAAGAATTGGTAGAATATGTCTGTGTGATAGCACGTTGCTTAGCTTGAACTAAGCTTGAACGACATCATAGGCGTTAGTATTGTCAGACTATGTCTGTTTGACATGTTGAATATGTAGTTTGAACTACAAAGTAACATGAAGTTAAAACAACATTTTTCGCCAATTCTATTGTGATGTCCAAGAAGTAACTCTGTGTGGGAAGTTACTAGATTTTCCGGATGCACATACTGATCTGGATCTACACTGGTCGCAAAACCCATAAGCCCCATTTCTCCAGTCACAGACACATATTAGACCTGTCTATATATGTGGTTGTGACATGAGAAATGTGGTTTATGGCATTCACAACCAGAGTAGTACCAGATTAGCAGCCTGCACTGTTCGCTATTCGATCCACAGCGTGTGCATCAATCGGAAACGTTTAACCATTTTTACATTACTTTGCAAGCGTTTTTTTTTTAAATTCCCAATAATTTCCAGGCGATTTATAGGTATAATTGGATTCAGAAATACGATACAAATCTAAAGTGAAACTATTTTTTCCAAATCTTTTTCATCACTCTCTAGGCATATCTGCCTTTAACACTGCATGCTGGGAAACTTGTGGGCTATAAATAGTTCAAAACTAGAGGACAAAAATTCATCATATTTTCTTGTATTTCTCCCCGTAAATATCATGAATATGTCTTGGAATTTTATTAGAATTGAGTCCTGAGGACTCAATTCTAATGAAATTTCAAGACATATATTTACAGAGAGAAATAAAACATACATACTTATAATTCGTTTGGCGGATATTTTCGCCGCTAGCATGTAAAGAGTTAACACATCTACTTATACATACCAGGTCTGCATCTGTGGCATTAACGTCCAAAACTGGATTTCCTATGAGATGAGTTTCAGAAATTATTTTTCTGTAGCTGTTTCCAAATGTTGTGTCATCGAAGGAAGGTACACTTGGGTTCCATGCAACAGTCACGAAAACAGTCAACACGGCTTTGTCGTTCGGATAGAAGGAATCATAGGCTTCGATCTCAAACTGGCAACAAACAAGAGAAATGTTATTTTCCTAATGAATTGCATACTAAAAAGTGAACTAATAGTTTTCATGAAATGTCTTTTTTAACCCTCACTACGCGAGAGACGAAAATTGTCGTTTTCTGTTTTTCATTTTTTCCTTAATTCTTAACAAAACCAGATGGCCGTAAGGTATGTAAAAGCTTTAATGCAAACTTTAGTCATTTGACCTGGATCTTGGGCATGTGGGCCACATGGGTGGGCTATAGAATGAAAATATGGATGATAATAAAGAATTCTTTGAAGTTTGAAGTAAATCGGAGTAAGTATAGTGGAGATATAAGGTTTGTTTTTTTGTTTATTAGTGTTTAACGGCCTATCAACAGCTAAGGTCATGTAAAGCCGGGCAAACGGGTTCGATCCCATTTCAACCTGCTGCATTGGGGGGAAAATCCCAAAATCAGAACGGAATATTTACATCGAGAACAAATATATTCAGCCCTGAAATTAGAATAACCTGACCTGGTGCCAGGTCCATACCACACCAGTCACTTGGCCCCTTCCCCTAAAATAGGATTACGAATATCGTAATACTCACATATTAAGGGGTATAACCAGATTCAACTGTCACATACAAAATGCCAAAGATGTATGTGAGAGCCAAACCAGGTCTCCATTCGGGATTCGGGTAAGGATGAACCCCGATTGTTAAATTACCCATCGCGTGCTCCCACCTACCACCCACCGAGATATAAGGTATGTAAAAACTTTAACACAAATTTCAAAGTCATTTGACCTTGGCATTGGGCATATGGACCACATGGCCAGGCTATCAAATGAAAATATGGATGATGAAAAGGAAGTATTGGAAGTAAATTGGAGTAACAATTGTGGAGATATAAGGCATGTAAAAACTTTAACGCAGATTTTATAATATCACAAAGTCATTTGGCCTTGACCTCGGGGCACAGGGGCCGCATGAGTGGGACACAGAATGAATATATGAATGATGCCCAATAAGCATACAAAGTTTTAAGCAAATCTGACTTATGGTTACAGAGATAGTAGGTATCTAAAAATTTTAACGCAAATTTTGACAACAAAATTAATGCAAACTTCTAAGTCATTTTACCTTGACCTTGGGCACAGGGGCTGCATGAGTGGGACACAGAATGAATATATGGATGATGACTAATAAGCATATGAAGTTTCAAGTCAATGCGACTTAGTAGTGCAGAGATATAAGGTATTTAAAAACTTTAACGCAGATTTCGGACGGACGGACGGACGGACGGACGGAACGGACGGACGGACGGACGGAGGACGGACGGACACCCGGACGTCATTGTGATCACATTGTCTCGCTTTCCGCAAGCGGTCTCGACAAAAACTGTCCAGTGGAGACGATTCTCATGCGCTGTTAAAACAGGTTTTTTATCGAGAAATATTGAAAATAAAACATTTCCAGCAGACGACAAAATTCAATTCAGCATAGTAAGGGTTAACCCTAAGTAACTGACATGGACTATTTCATGTTAACTCTTTGCATGCTGGGAAACTTGTGGGCTATAAATACTTCAAAACTAGCGGACAAAAATTCATCATATTTTCTTTTATTTCTCCTTGTAAATATCATGAATATGTCATGGAATTTCATTAGAATCGAGTCCTGTGGACTCGATTCTAATGAAATTCCAAGACATATTTACAGAGAGAAATAAAACATATAGTCCTAATTTGTTTGGCGGATATTTTCGCCGCTAGCATGCAAAGAGTTAAGCTGGAGACATTATGCAGAATGGGGTCATTTTGTAAACATTAAAAAATATCCACAAAATTAATGGTCTCATCATGATCTATACTATTTGAAAACATTAGGAAAGAGGTATCTAGTGTCGAGTTAATCAATTGACACTACAGTGAATTAAAGGTGCATGCCCACTCAGTAGGCACAAACTGTTCTTTATAGGAATTAAATAAGTGTATAATTGTGTCAATATTCAACCAGTTATAAAACTTGCAAGTGCCCGCTCTAATCATTTAGTAATATTTATTTTACTGATAGTGACGCGCGGCGGTATCAGGCTATTTTCATATGTAAGTGGGGCATGATATTTTTTAATTATTTATACTAAATTAAATGTGTAACCTGAAAAAATAATATTTTCGACAGATTATGATCATTGCATATCACAAAATAAATACAGAGAATAAATATTAATGTCCGTTAACATTTTAAGGAAACACAGCTATCGCCCCTGATATCAGTATGGACATTTACGTCCGATATAAAATTTATAATAATGCCAATAAATATGTGGGGTAATGGTGAATGAATGTTTATTTTGCCAGAAAATGGCATATCTACAGAATATACAAAGCATCTGTCTCTCTATATTATAACCTACTGAGTGGACATATACCTTTAAATGTTTTGGGAATTTAACATTCAACTATTGGACTTGAAGCTGTAAGCTATATTGTTGGATTTTAAATGTTTATACTCGGCAAATTCTCAAAATTTATTGTATATTCCTTATCATTCTGACTCATGGCAGTGCTATTTCAAAGTGACAACAATCATTTTAAATCCATATCTACAGAATCCAACAAATGCCAACAATACTCACATGAATTTATTTTAGGACTTTTCATGTCAAAATACTTGATTGATAACAATATGGTGGAGTGACTGAGAGTGAATGGGTTTAACGTCCCACCAACAGCTAAGGTCATATAGAGACGGGACCAGTCTCATCCCACAGACCAGTGGAATGAAGATACTATGTTAGTTTTGTTCACGCCTAGGGCGAGGATTGAACTGAAAGCCACCAGTATTGAAGTCCAATGTCATATCCCCTAGGCCACGGCCCATCCATTTACAGAATAAAATATTTAAGTTTCAATACACTATTACACTTCCAAAGCCGATTTCATACAATAAAAGCTATTATATTGATGACACTCTGCATGGAGAGTCTAAGAGATCTAACAGATGTACTTACCCCATTACCAGTGGTATGGAAATACTAGGAAAGTATTGTTGATGCGTGAGGCAAGGTTTGAACCGACAACCTCTGGATTGGAAGTCGGGTGTTCTAACCCCTAGGCCACGACCTCCAGGATTGGAAGTCGGATGTTCTAACCCCTAGGCCACAACCCCCAGGATTGGAAGTCAGGTGTTCTAACCCCTAGGCCACAACCCATCCCTACTAAGAATTTCAAATTTGTTCATGTCTACGTTGGGAAAAATTTGAAGTCCAGTATTCGACCACTAGACTATGCAGCCATCTCTCACCCTGTATTGAAGATTTTGTCGTGTATCTTCGGCAATATTCTCAGTGAGAATGATAGTTCCGTTGTCACGATCAATTCTAAAGAAGGAGCTGGCTGAGTTATATTTCCCTGTGGCGACGTACACCATTGCCTGAAAAAAAGTACATCATAAACGAGGGTAATTACATGAAGAACATGGCCATTACATCATATACGAGGGCCATTACATCATATACGAGGGCCATTACATCATATGCGAGGGCCATTACATCATATACGAGGGCTATTACATGAAACACGAGGGTCATTACATCATATATGAGGGCCATTACATCATATACGAGGGCCATTACATCATATACGAGGGCTATTACATGAAACACGAGGGTCATTACATCATATACGAGGGCCATTACATCATAAACGAGGGTAATTACATGAAGCACGATGGCCATTACATCATATACGAGGGCCATTACATCATATACGATGGCCTTTACATCATATACGAGGGCCATTACATCTTATATGAGGGCCATTACATCATAAACGAGGGTAATTACATGAAGCACGATGGCCATTACATCATATACGATGGCCATTACATCATATACGAGGGCTATTACATCAAACACGACGGTCATTACATCATCTACGAGGGCCATTACATCATATACGAGGGCTATTACATCAAACACGAGGGTCATTACATCATCTACGAGGGCCATTACATCATATACGAGGGCTATTACATCAAACACGAGGGTCATTACATCATATACGAGGGCTATTACATCATATACGAGGGCCATTACATTATATACAAGGGTCATTCAAAAAGTTCCAATATGTACTGGTTTGCATTTATTGAGCTATCCATCTTGATTTTTTGATCGATTTGAATACAGGTGTATCAATTTGATTTGATTTATTGTTGTTAACGGCCTATCAACAACTATAGTCTGTTTCGCGAAAGCTGCCCAAATTTTAGTATTAAATTAAAGGAAAATTTAAGAATGAGCCTTCTTTTTATTTCGTGAAATTTTGTCAAATATTGATTTTATTACGAAAAAGAGGTAGAGTCGATTTCCAAATTTTTTTGTTTTTTTGAAGAATCAAAAAACAAAAAATTTTGGAAATCGATTCTAGCTAGATAGCTTGGAAATTATCTAATTAAGAAAAAAAAAGTTAAAATTTTGAAAATTCTAAAACATTTCCCCATCTTAAATCCCCATAGACATCACGAAATAAAAAGAAGGCTCATTTTTAAATGTTCCTTTAATTTAATATTATTGAAAAAAATATTGTTTTTGAATTGTTTATATGGCCGTAAAATTTGGGCAGCTTTCGTGAAACAGACAGTAAGGTCATTAAGGCCGGGCCAACAGGTTCGATCCCGTATATAACCTGCTGCATTGGGGGGAAAATCCCAAAATCAGAACGGAATATTTACATCAAATTTTTTTTATATATTCAGCCCTGAAATTAGAATAACCCGACCTGTTGCCAGCTCCATACAACACCAAAATCACTTGGCCCCTTCCCCTAAAATACGATTATGAAGAATCGTAATACTCACATAAGGGGTATAACCAGATTCAACTGTCACATACAAGAATGCCAACGATGTACTTGAGGGCCAAACCATGTTTCCTGTAGGGATTCCGGTAAGGACGAATCTCTATCTTTAAATTACCCATCGCATGCTCCCACCTGCCACCCACACAGGTGTATCGAAAATGTTCCACAAGTTTCCAGAAAAACAGACACACAATGGCAACTGCTGTTTGGACAATATGGAGCAATTCCATGTTCAATCATAATATACAATGTACATACCGGTATATAGTTCGCCCTACTTTCTAAGCCAATCGCAGGCAGTATCGAACTACATTTATTTCACATATTGCAAGATCTAACCCCAATAATATTAATTGTTCGACAAGAAATGGAACATCAATACTCAGATGGGAGATGCATAGTAAAATTTGGTTGAACTATAAATATGTTATTGTTCACATATTGGACTTTTCAGGAAGTAAATGCTGCGGTCGCTAGCGCTCCCTCGCATTTAATTCCCTAAAAATCCAATATGTGAACAATAACTTATACAAATTATACAAAATGAATCTAACAAAAGGTGCTCCAAAATCCAGTTAAATATGTGGATCGACGAGTTGTATTGGTGTATAACTGGATGTCGAAATATGAACTTGTACATGAGCATTCAAAATTGATATCCTCTGTATTGGAACTTTTCGAAAGCCCCTCGTATATAAACAGATCTTTCTTTTTCCAAATATTTACAAAATTTACGATATATTCCTTAAACGATGTCGAAAGTTGACGAAATGTTCAGAGCAAATGCAGAACAGTATTCCGCATTTTCTCCAAAGATCAACATTCGACAGCATTTACAGGGAATATCAAAGTCTTTGTAAATATTTTTCACGAAAAATCTGACATCTTCTAATACATATACAAAGGTACATGCTATTTACAGGTACTCATATTTTACGGTACATCATATACAAATCATTATTTATCAGGTACATCATATTTATACATCATATTTACCGGACATATATACAGGACATCATATTTTATCTATTTATAAGTACATCATATTTATACATCATATTTATACATGGTACATCATATTTATACAGGTACATATTTATATACCGGTACATCATATTTATACAGTACATCATATTTATCAATCATATTTACATATCATCTATATTTACAATTCTACATCATATTTATATCATATTTATACAGGTACATGATATTTATAGGCAATCATATTTATACAATCATATTTATACATGTACATCATATTTATACAGGGTACATAATTATTTATACAATCATATATACAGGTACATCATATTTTTATACAGGTACATCATATTTATATTACAATCATATTTATACAAGGGTACATCATATTTATACAAATCATATTTATACAGGTACATGATATTTATACAGGTACATCATATTTATACAATCATATTTATACAGGTACATGCTATTTATACAGGTACATCATATTTATACAATCATATTTATACAGGTACATCATATTTATTTACAATCATATTATAGGTACATGGATATTTACAGGTACATTCATATTTATACATCATATTTATACAGGTACTGGCTATATACAGGTACATATATTTATACATCATATCAGGTACATCATATTTATACATCTATTTGGATACAGGTACATCATATTTTATACAGTAGCTCATATACAACATATTTATCAGGAATCTATTTTCAATCATATTTATCAGGTAATTCATATTTATAGTAGTGGATAGGAGTTATAATTTCCGAGGTCAGAAGGAATGATGATTTGATTTGTTGGTGTTTAACAGACTATCAACAGCTAAGGTCATTTAAGGCCACGCCAACGGGTTCGATCCCGCATTTAACCTGCTGCATTGTGGGGAGGGGGAACGCAAAATCAGAATGGAATATTCACATTGAAATAAATGTATATTCAGCCCTAAAATTTGAATAACCTGACCTGGTGCGTGCTAGGTCCATACCACACCAAAGTTACTTGTCCCCTTCCCCTAAAAGTACTCTGAAACGGGGTATAACTAGATTCAACTCTCACATACAAGAAAGCCAAAGCCGTACCTGAGGGGCAAACCAGGTCTCCGGTCGGGATTCCAGTAAGGAAGAATCCTGATCGTTAAATTATCCATCGAAATATGTATGCGGTTGCTTTATATTTTGCCTTATTTCTCAATAAAACATTGATTAACATCAGATTCTTAAGTGCTGTCAAAACATGGTTTGTGACGAGAAAAATGGAAAATTGAAAATAAACAGCAGACAACAAATTTAATTAAATCAGCAGTGTAAGCGTCAACATGCAAGGCTCGAAAACAATGGGAAATTGAAGGCATGCACTAGACTCCCTTATTAACCCTTTCACCCCTAAGTAACTGGAATGGATTTTGATACGTTAATTTTGCAATCAATCCAATGGTAAACAAATTATTTTTAGACTAGTCCATTTATGAAAGGGGGGTGTTTTTATTTTGAAAAATATGAAAATTACTCGCAAAAACTGCAGATCAAGATCAGATGGCTCGTTATGAGCCAGCTAATCTGGATCTGCACTGTTTGCAAATACCGCTATAGCGGGCTTTCGGGTTCAAAGGGTCAAACTTGCGTCTGATATTCCTCAATTTATCACTTAACCAAACGTACCCCACGCATATCGTCATCTCTCGCCTCTGTGTCAATGACAAATCTGCCTGAAACCGCGTCTCGCGGAATGCTGGTGGAATACGTAGATATGAAATATGGAGATCGCTTGTTTCTCAAAATATCAATCCGTGCCGAACTGGTCGCACATTGCATGTAGTCCCTGCGGTTGTCACAAACACTTAGGAGGAGCTGCAAACAGAAAACAGAAAGTGATAGTGAATGGGTTTAATGTCCCATCCAAATACATTGTTATTGTGGTGAAACCAGTACTGCCATATTAACCAAGCCAAGCTACCATAATAACCCTAAATATTCAGACACAATTTGTTAAATAGAGGTTTCTCAAAACAAATTGTATCCATATATATTGTTACTGTGATGAAACTAGTAATGCCATACTAACCCTATGCGTTTCCCCAAATAAATGGTGTATGGATATGTATGGTTATTACGGTACTTACAGTATGGCTGTCTAGTAGAGTGTTCTCCAGGGACTGTGTAATGGTGATGACTCCGGTTGTCGGGTTGATATAGTACGGACCTGGTATAGGTTCAACCATCGAGAACGTCAGCCTATCACCCTGCAAACAACAACATTTATTATAGGAATGAATGGCCTTTTTGTGGAATTTATCTGGGTATAAACTTGGAAAAGTCGCGGGAATACTGGACGAAGGCCGGAAGGCCTCGTCCAGTATTCCCGCGACTTTTCCAAGTTTATATCCCCGATAAATTCCACAAAAAAGGCCATTCATTCCTTATAATTCCAGCATTTGAAATAAATTCATCAAGTAAATGTGTTTATTTTCCGTTTTCTAAAGAATTATTTTAACTGCGCATCACGGTTACGGAAAAGAGTTCGGCGTGGGAATTTACTGGGATATAAATTTTGGACAGAGACTTGCTACGGGCCAATCAGATGTTAGGGAATTGTGTAAATATTTTTGTGCTGGAATTATTACCATATACAAACTAGAAACTACTGTCCGTTTCATGAAAACCTGCCCAAATTGTATGGCTTTATAAACGATGCAAAGAGTTGTCTTTCTTCCACCCGAAACACTTTTGGCTCATGGTCTATCCATTCAGTGGCGGGGGCATAAAAGGGGCTTCCCAAAACTTATGGGTATGGAAGGTGTTCGAGCCAATTTCCACCCTTAAATATAAGCCGAATAGAATTGAATTGTTTCCCATAACAAATTGTATCTAAATATATTGTTATTGCATAAAATCAGTACAAGCATATTAACTCTAAACATTGGGACACTCTTTGTTGTGGGAAATCCAATATTTATAATGGAATGGTGCTTAATGGCCACAAGAGTGTATCATTTAGGGCCAAGCAATTTAGATGAAGAATAAAAATAATAGTAAAATATTATGTTAGATGTGGCAGTATTTTGACACCATTTATTCTAGGAAACCCAATATTTATAAGCGTTTCCTAGAACAAATTGTGTCGAAATATATTGTGACTATAGCACGCCCCTTCTATTTACTTACCACATCAGCATCGGTAGCATTCACGTCCAGAATGGGCACACCCTCAGGGTAAGTGTCCCAGATCTGCCTGTAGTAGTCGCCCACATCGATGAAGCTCGGACCATTCAAGTTCCGCGTCACCCGAATAGTCAACAGCCCAGACACAGCATGGTTTTGGTATTCAGAATCAAACGCCTCCACTTCAAGCTGTTGGACACAAATAGTATGTACCATATTTACTCTAATAAATGGGGGCTACTATTAGAATAAATACGTTATTACACCACCGTCTGCACAGATGCCAGCGTTTCTGATTGATTTATTGGTGTTTAACGGCCTACCAACATCTACGGTCATTTAAGGCCGGGTCCAGAGTTTCAGAACATCTAGTGGCAATATCAACTCGCAATCAAGCAGTTTGATTGGCTGTGTCGGAGCTGTAGTACAGCTCAGCCAATCAAGCTGCTTGCTTTCAAGTACAATATTCAAGTATTTTTTAATAAATTAATTGACAAATATGAGAAAGATTAACGTAGGCGGTAGTGTATCTGTCAAGCTGACCAACCAAAATCCGCAGAATGACAAATGCTTACGAACCTGGTAAACGTTGCGGGAGTCTTGTCGTAGGCTGCTGTCCGCCCGCACGACTACCTCCATCGAAACTCCAGTGGCCGATGGCTGAAGCTCGAAGAACGACGAAGCTAAATCCCTACCAATGACGTTGTACATCATATCACCTTTCAGGTCCAGATCCGTAGCGGTCACCGTGAAAAACGAACCATCTGCATCGGTCCTCGTCTCGAGAATATCAACAGTAATCGGTAGGTTGATTTGCGGAGAATATGTGTCTCTTAGGACGTTCACAAGGATAAAGGCGGTATCTGTCTTCACTGGTACCCGCTGGTCACTAGCCATAATAGAGAGATTATACACCAATGCGGTCAAACCTTCGAGCTCCTTGACTAAGATGAGTCTACCCGTGTCGGGGTAAAGATGGAAGTTATCGGCACCAGCTCCCCCAGTTACCGTGTACTTGATGTCATCACCATCGACGTCATGTGCAAGAACGGTGATAATCAACGAGGCCAATTTATCCTTTTCATTAATAATGGCATCGTATATCTGCTCCGTGAAGATTGGCGGGTTCTGATTGCGTATAACCGTGATGCTCACGTTTGCGGTGTCACTCTGCGTCAGTCCCATAACAGTTCGCGATGCCTGCATTTGGAACTGAAAAGCACGCATGTATACGGTCTTATAAATCGGTCACAGTTGATAATTAAGGCACATGGGCATTGGTATTTATCAACAGTGAAATGCTGAATTAAATTTTGTCGTCTGCTGTTTATTTTTTGTTTTCCATTTTTCTCATCAAAACATGATTTGACAACACTTTAGAATCATTTCCATTGGAAATGATTCTAAAGCGCTGTCAACTCATATTTTTTATTGACAAAGAAGACTTAAACATGAACCGACAGCAGACAACAATTATGTTTCCCACATTCTAATGAAATTTAAATTTCCACTGTCCCCCGAAAGTAAGTCAACTTTACACAATGGTTCCTGTACTGTTTTCGTATATTTACATGTGTAGTTTGGGCTGGCGGCCTATATACATGAAATAAACAACTTGAAACTTGAAATGGATTACAGAATGTGGAAAATCATAATTAACTCTTAGAACAACGTCTGAAGCAGCATCAGTGGCAGAATCGCCGGGCAGGGTTTGTCAGATTGACAGATTGCTTCGTTTATTTGATTTGATTTATTGGTGTTTAACGTCCTATCAACAGATAAGGTCATTTAAGGCCAGGTTCCTAGTTTAAAACGGCAAATTCCGCCAATTCCAACATCAAATGTGACTGCAACTGGCAAACTAGGGCCAACTGGATTTGTAACAAGTGTAGCTCCTGATCAAATAGCACTCCTCTCGCCTGCAACATCACAGTTGCAATGTATGCCTTTTCTCGCATTCCTGTTCGGCGCTGATCATGGATTGCTTATTTGTATGTCATGTAATTTATTGAACTTGTTAACTGATTTCATAGGAAACTTAGCATAGCCTCGTTTTTTTGTGATTGTAATGAACTCATTTATAACTATCATAGTAAATTAAATCGGCACTCAAGTAATGAAAAGTGAAAGTGAATGTGTTTAATGTGCCAGCAACGGCTAAACCATGTAGTTTCAAGTCTCATCGAAAAGACTATCTAGCTAGTGGGACAGAAACACTATGAAAGTTTTATTCGTGCCTAGGTTGGAGATTGAACCCACAACATTTGGTAATGAAGTCCAGTGCTCTAACCTCTAGACCGCACCCCATCCATATTCATACAAGAACCTCAATTTCTAACATTCAAAAGGCGAAAATACTACCGTAATAACTACACGATTTATTCCGCGAAACACATAGAACTATGAACCAACAACAATGAATGATATTTAGTGATAGTATCATTGTATTCGCTTAATATCACAATAACAATGAATTTGGATACAATTTGTTTTGGAAAACCCCTATAAAATAGAGGTTTTCAAAAACAAATTGTGTCCGAATATTTAAGGTTATTACAGTAGCCCAGGAATGTGAGCTTACCTGATATAGTGTAGCTTCGGTAACATCCGCCGTCAGACCAACCGCTAAAACGATATCACCGTTTGCTTCAACTCTGAAGAACTGCTGTATAATGCTTGGGTCTCGGACATAAGAGTACTGGACATTGGCCTGAAACATTTATGATTATACTGTCTGTTCCACATTTTTCATTTCAAAATATTGATTTTATTGCGAAAAACACATTTTTCCTATGGGAATTTAACATGGAGGCTAAACATAGATTTAAAAACCGACTGATTTTCAAAATCTAGCTTTTGTTATCTTAGTTACATGTTTCCAAGCCAGTTATAATATAGCCAGTTATAATATAGCCAGTTATAATATAGCCAGTTATAATATAGCCGCCAGTTATAATATAGCCAGTTATAATATAGCCAGTTTTCGGAGCCATTTTCCTCTTTTTTTTCGACCTTCCTGGTCACATCCTCCTTTTTGCCACATGTTAAATTCCCATAAAGGAATTGTTGTTTTTTTCCCATAAAATCAATATTTGATGGAATTTCATTAATAAAATAAATTGGGGAGTGCGACTTTTTTGTTATTGATGAAAAAGTACTTACACTTAATATTTTTTTATAAATAATTTGTTTAATAGCCAAAAGTTCATCGGCAGAAAAATGTGGAACAGACAGTAGTTACTTTTCTGTATTAACACATGTTCAACAAACAGAAGTTCTTTAAATTATTCCCTGCTGCATATCGGTTCAACCCTACAGCCCATAAAGGCAACATGTACAAACACTGCAGATCCAGATGAGCTGGCTCGTAACGAGCCAGCTCATCTGGATCTACAGTGTTTGTCAGTGTGTGCCTAGTGTGAGGTCTGAACTCACAAGCTCAGTAGCCTATTTCACCAACATTGCAAAGTATACTTTTCTATCAAAGTATACTTCGAGAGAGAAATTTTCAATTTTAGGATAAATTTATTATTTTTTATTATACTGAATTTATTACATTATCACAGCCAATTTCAGTATAATAATTCTGCATACTTTTAATCATGAAATATATGTATTTGTCATTTCTATATGAAATAACGCATTTCAGGAAAAATAAATGATTACTCCCTCAAAGTATACTTTGCTAGAAAAGTATACTTTGCAATGTTGATAAAATCGGCTATTGATCGCGAAGTTCAATGCAATATCTCCTAGGCCACGGCCCATCCCTAGTATGGACTTAATGCAAGTGAATGGGTTTAACCTCCCAGCAACAGCTCAGGTCATATAGAGATGGGACCGCAGTTTAAAGTCTCATCTGACAGACCAGTGGGATGGAAATACTATGAAAGTATTTTTCACGCCTAGGGTGAGGGTTTAAGTCCTAAACCCCTAGACCACAACCTCGCGCTCGAGAAATTTAAAATCATTCACGCCAATGTTGGAATGGTAAAACTTACCCCGGGAGTAGCCCTTGGCGATAGCACCGTGGTTCCTATTTGTGTATTCTCAAAGATTGTCTCAGAATAGGAAGGCAACGTGAACGATAGTTGACCGTCAAGTCTGCTCACGCTGATGAATATGTCGATCATGTCTTGCAATTGTGGAACGCCTTTGTCTTTAACATACGCTCGTAACTGCAATGAACATCGGTATCCGGATTCAATGACAGAACATAGAGAATACCAGGTTAGTGTCTGTTGATTTCAAGTTTATTAGGCAAGGCTAGGAAATGCGTAGGAATTCCTACCATTTTCGAGCCGAGTTTGACAAACTTGGTATTAACAGACACTAGCGTGGTATTCTATTTATCAAGTAATATGTTACGCTACAGAATGAGCAATTATTACATGGCTTTCATTGAAAAGAACGCCGACTTGTTTACGTTCCGTCATTTCACCAACGTCATGTGATACCGTTCGACCAATGAGACGTCAGTTTTCAATTCATTGTAACCCGGATATTTGTATCAGGTCAAAGCCTTAGGAAATGGCCTTTGATTGGACCATGTTCACTTCTGGGCCCGGTTGTTCAAAACATCAGTTAGCTTAACAGACTGTTAAATCCTTAACTGAATGGTTAAAATCTCTGTTAAAACAGAGATTTTAACCATTCAGTTAAGGATTTAACAGTCCGTTAAGCTAACGGATGTTTTGAGCAACCGGGCCCTGGTTGCCAAGCACGTGCTGCTGTACGGTATACTGGACAGAACTATCAAGTTTACCTTTCCAAAGTGGAAAATGTAAATTGTCGTCTGCTGTTGTTTTATATTTTATCTTCTTTCTCAACACAAACATGTTTTGAAAGTACTTTAGAATCATTTCCATTGGAAATGATTCTAAAGTGTTGTCAAAAATGTTGCTGTTGTTGAAAGTGAAAAGTGAAAGTGAATGGGTTTAACGTCACAGCAACAGCTAATTGTAAGGTCACAATTTAACTCTTTGCATGCTAGCGGCGGAAATATCCGCCAAACTAATTAGGAGTATATGTTTTATTTCTCTCTGTAAATATGTCTTTAAATTTCATTAGAATTTCATAATGAAATTCCAAGACATATTCATGACATTTATAAGGAGAAATAAAAGAAAATATAATGAATTGTCATCTGCTATTTTTGAACTATTTATAGCCCACAAATTTCCCAGCATGCAAAGAGTTAACAGACCAGTGGGATGGCAATACTATGTAAGTAAGTTTCACGCCTCTGATAAGGTTTGAACTCACAACCCCCAATCTTCTGTTGTTTTTCAAAAGAATATTTTAATGAGAAATAATATAAAAGGCAAACAGCAGACGACAAAATTCAATTCAGCATCGTAAGGGACGGGGAATCAGAACAGGTCCAGCTGGTCAGGCGACTGCCGGACCAACTAGAAAATTGTTTATTACAACAGTAATCATTGAGTGAGTGATTGGAGAAAAAATAAATTTTAGAGTCGAAAAAGGGGCATACTGCGGATGGATTGGTGGGACAGAGAAAATTTGACATCACACACAGACAGGGTAAATACTATATACCATCGACAACTATCATTGTGGTGGCATAACTTTGACAAAAATATGACTTTTTATTGAAATATTTAGAATTCATAAATTGAACAAAAAAAAAACGGTAATTAATATTATCAATAGGTTTATGTTGTTACCACTCAGTTGAACACTCGATGAGACCATTCAACTGAGTAGTAATGACATACACTTTGAGTGGGTGAGTGGAGGAGGGGGGGGAGTGGGGTTCCATATCTTCGCCGGACCAATCTTACAATGCTTCCGACGCCCCTGAGGGATAATGACGGACGACATACCTGGAATACTCTACTTGGCGGCTCATCTAGTACGGGTAACTCCAGAATGAGTACACCGGTGTTTGGGTAGAGGAAAAAGAAACTAGAATCATCACTGCCGGCTATTCGGTCTTCCATCGAAAATTCAAAATCTTTATTTGGCAACTGAAATAAAAAAAGTTTTACAACGATTACAAACAAGCGCAAGAGCACTTACGCAAATGGTTTTGTTGGCAAGGGTGAGATAACAAATGACGACAGTTCTTGTATGTAGCTGACAATCAGCAATAGTTCTCGGTCTGGTTGATTTGATTTATTGGTGTTTAACGGCCTATCAACAGCTAAGGTAATTTAATACCTGACCAACAGGTTCGATCCTGCATTTAACCTGCTGTATTGGAGGGGAAATCCCACAATCAGAACGAATATTTACATAAAAAAAATATATTCAGCCCTGAAATTAGAATAACCCGACCTGATGCCAGGTCCATACCACACCAAAGTCACTTGGCCCCTACCCCTAAAAGTAATAGGATGAAGAATGATCATATTACTTTTATAAAGGGTATAACCTGAATCAACTCTCACATACAAGAATGCCAAAGGCGTACCTGAGGGCCAAACCAGGTTTAACCCTTTCAACAATACAGACCTCTATCCTAATGTTAACAAACAATGTAGATCCAGATGAGCTGGCTTGTTTAGCCGGCTCGAAACGAGCCGTCTCATCAGGATCTGCATCATTTGTAGACTGTTTCTGAACTTGTACAAAACTATGCCTTTTCTAACTAATGGAACAAGTCTATAATGTATTCAACACAGGCCGATCTGGATCGTCCAGTATTCCCGCGACTTTTCCAAGTTTATACCCCGGTAAATTCCACAAAAAGGCCATTCATTCCTATAATACGTCTTTATCCCGTGCAGATATATTAATGACTATCTCTGCTTTGGGCGAGCTCTCCTGTACGATAATCAAGATCCCTTGTATGGTAATTAAATGCTCTAAAATAAACTTACATATATGTCATCATCCCGGGCAGATAGATCAAGGATCACCTCGCGTATGTTCATGCTCTCTTCTATGACTTCCGATATTTGGCTATTGTCAGGAATGCCGTTCTGCAGGAACTGCGGACTGAACTGATTTCGCTGTACAAACACCTCCACGACTGCAGTGTCCGACATGGCCGTCTTCCCCAAGTCCTCCACCTTCACCCTCACCTATCATGGCAATAGTTAGCTAGTTAATGGTGTTTAATTTGAGACACGCCATGTGATTTTGTACCTTCGGACATTTGCATAATATCATCAAATACGTTTACAAAATTTACAATATTTTCCATAAATGGCATCAAAAATTTGCAAAACTTTTGGAGTACATGCGGAATGATATTCTGCATGTACTGTGATAATTTTGTAAACTTTTGACTTTATTTACGGAAAATATTGTAAATTTTGAAAACATATTTAATGAAATTACGCAGATGTCCGAAGGTACAAAATCACATGGTGTGTATCATTTTAGGCCGGCTTAATGGGGATTGAATTCTATATGTTACCTGTTGTGATAGGGGGTAAATCCTATGATCAGTAGCCGATTTCATCAAAATTACAAAGTATACTTAATATCTAGCAAAGTATACTTTGAGGGAGTAATCATTTATTTTCCCCGAAATGCATTATTTCATATAGAACTAACGACTACATATATTTGATTGATTAAAAGTATGCATAATTATTATACTGAATTTATTACATTATCACAGCCATTTTGGCTGTGATAATGTAATATATTCAGTATAATAAAACTTAATAAATGTATCCTTAAATTAAAAAATTCTCCCTCAAAGTATACTTTGCAAGATAAGTATACTTTGCAAGATAAGTATACTTTGCAATGTTGGTGAAATAGGCTAAGAACTGAATATTTACAGAAAAAAATATATTTTCAGCCCTGAAATGATTTATTTACTTATTTAATGGTGCTTAACTGTCTGTCAACAACTAGTCATTTTTAGGGTTAATGTCGTATGTGGCGACTTACGGAAAACCTGATTTCGCTAGTTTCCGTCTCCAGGAATCGATTTTCTTTGACAAGCACGTCTCCCGCCTGGTTTATATCGAAGAATTGCTGGCTGTCACCATCTCCAATCACTGAGTACACGAGATCTTTGAAAGGGCTCTGGAAATACATCAACAAAAGTGAAAAGTGAAAGGATTAACGTCCCAGCAACAGCTATGGTCACACAGAGATGGGACTACAGTTTAAAGTCTCATCCAACCGACCAGTGAGATGAAAATACTATGAAAGTATTTTTGATGCCCAATGCGAGGTTTGAACCCACACCTCCGGATAGGAAGTCAGGTGTTCTAACCCCTAGGCCAAAAACCCATCCCTCAACAAAAGTGAACAGGCTTAGAGGTGTCAGATATGCATATAAGGCCATCAAAAAAGTACTTTGTTTCTCAGATATCGCTGCGTCAGAAAAATCCCTGCGCATCAAGCATTTTATCGTCACCGAGAAATAAAATTGCATTGTAAATTAGCCACATGATCATTAAAAAATAATTCCGTGCAAAAATACGTTAAATTCAATCATGTGTAATGAAAATCTGGTGATTTTTCATGCATATATAAAGAGGTTATAGAAATGTTGCAGAACATATATGCATCTGGCGACTTTGAACATCTCAAACAACAAATATATATTAACCCTTACACCGCAATCTTATTTTTTTTGTCGTCTGCTGTTTATTTTCTATTTTCCATTTTTATCATCAAAAACATGCATTGACAGCACTTTAGAATAATTTATAACATGCTTTCACAGCACTTTAGAATCATTTCCGAAGTGCTGTCAAAACATGTTTGTATTGAGAAATAAGGCAAGATATAAAAGCAACAGCAGACCATAATTGTTGTGTGTAGCGGTCTAAGGGTTAAAAAAAATCCACCCTCCCATCACATTCCATAAACCCCCGTGTCTGAGAACCAAAGTACTTATTTTTTATGGCCTATAGTGATGAAACCGATTAGGAAAAATTCTATAGGAATGAATGGCCTTTTTGGGGAATTTATCCGGGTATAAACTTGGAAAAGTCGCGGGAATACTGGACGAAGGCCGGAAGGCCTCGTCCAGTATTCCCGCGACTTTTCCAAGTTTATATCCCCGATAAATTCCACAAAAAGGCCATTCATTCCTTATAATTCCAGCATTTGAAATAAATTCATCAAGAAAATGTATTTATTTCTGAACAAATAGTTCAAATACTGAACAATAACAAGCGTTTGCAACGCTGTTTTTTCGCCTCATTTCTATAAACATGTTTTGTAACAGATAGTTACAAATTTATTTTATTTTTTAATCACACTAGTTTCCATATTAAAGGACATTTCTAAATGGTATAAAAAGATCAATTCACAAGAAGAAATAAAGAAAATACACCATTGTAAGGGAAGTTACTAGAGATGTTGCAAGTTTGATTGGCTGAGCCCGAGCTGTAACACAGCTCAAGCTCAGCCAATCAAGCTGCTTTCTTTCATGCGCAGTATTTTGTCATAAAGGAAGTGTCACAATATTGCCAAGATTAGCACAGGCAGAGTGGTGTAGAGCTAAAGGATCACTTTTTGTTAAAGTCTCATCCGAAACACCAGTGGGATAGAAATAATGTGAACATACTTTTTCATGCCTAGGGCGAGGATTGAACCAACTATCAACTATTGAAGTCCAATGTTCTACCGGCTAGACTATCATGCCATCCATTGGTGAGGAGGGTGCAGGAAAATTCAAGAAACTCGTACAAAAACTTCCATAAAATAAAGGATGGACAGACGGACGGACAGACAGACAGGGCAAAACCTATAGGGCAGCGCCGAATCTCGGTGGGGCCCTAATAAACAGGCTATATAGCTGCATTAAACATAACTAGAAGGTTGTGGCCCGTATGTTGTGCCCACCAAGGCTTTGATAGTATACCGAAAAACTTTAACCCAGACGCATTCAGATGCATGTACGTACGGACGTACATACACCAATGTGCCGACTATATGTCTGCAAGCTGTCTGCAAGTGGGAGCGACAAAAATTAATTTGTGACTGTGACTGGTGAGGAAAGGTGGCTTATGGGATTTTCTACCAGTGCAGCTAGAGATCAAATAACAAACTTGTGTCGCCTAATAAAGATCTATATTGCTTGTTTGAACCAGGACATGTGTTTTATTGATGGAATGGCGAACAGTGCAGATCCTGATCAGACTGTGCGGAGGAAAACAATGGTTACAAAACTCATAAGCCGCACTGCTCCCATCACAGCCACATTTACCCACAAACCCCCGGGAAACTTACGACGCTGTCAAAGTTATTGACTGTTGGGGTCGTCACGTAGCTGCCGTTGGCCGAGCTCATCGCAATGTTCACCCGATAAATGTCCTGGGTAAAGACTGGGGCCGTATTCCGCAACACACGCACTGTCGCAAGGAGTGGACTAATCGATGTTTTTTGTGGATATCCTTGGTCTATTGCCATAATTGACACCTGGAAATAAAACAAGGTTGTTAACCCTTTCTATACATTCATATGCGGGTAGGAAACAATAGGAATTCCTCGGCAAACCGTGGAATGTCTACGCGTTTCCTAGCCTTGCCCGATAAAACTCAAAATCAATTTATTTATTTATTGCCTATCGACAGCTAGGTCATTTAAGGTCGGGCCAACGGGAATGATCCCGCATTTAACCTACTGCATTGGGGGGAAAGTCCCAAAATCAGAACGGAATATTTACAACTTGATATCACTAGCCTGGTATTCTCTAGTTACATAACTTCAAATGTGACTTGAAAACGATACAAATTGCTCGACAATCCTCAGAAATCCTACACGTTTCCTTAACTTGATACCAAAGGGACCGAGCCTGGAATTCTCCAGTTACATGCCTTCAAATGCAGCTCGGAAATGGTAGGAATTTCTCGGCAAACATCGGAATTACTAAGTTTCGTAGCCTTGCCTGATAAAACTAACGATATACTAACCTGTACTGAGAAGCTGACTGCTTGGTCACTGTAATCAGAAATGGACTGTTTTAACTGTAGAACACCAACGTCCTTCTGCTTGTTATCATCGTATCTTGTGACAATGTCGAAGAAGTTCAGTACTTCGTTGGAATTTCCAGGATGCAGGTAGTACGTGAACGCTGTATTAGGTCTCTGTAAGGGATGAAATGATTTATTACTTGGCTCGTTGGTTGGCTGGGCCCAGTTGTTCAAAACACCAGTTAGCTTAACGGACTGTTAAATCCTTAACGGACTGTTAAATCCTTAACTGAATGGTTAAAATCTCTGTTAAAACAGAGATTTTAACCATTCAGTTAAGGATTTAACAGTCCGTTAAGCTAACGGATGTTTTGAGCAACCGGGCCCTGGCTGGCTGGTTTGTTTGTTGATTATAGGAATGAATGGCCTTTTTGTGGAATTTATCAGGGTATAAACTTGGAAAAGTCGCGGGAATACTGGACGAAGGCCGGAAGGCCTCGTCCAGTATTCCTGCGACTTTTCCAAGTTTATATCCCGGATAAATTCAACAAAAAGGCCATTCATTCCTTATAATTCCAGCATTTGAAATAAATTCATCAAGAAAATGTGTTTATTTTCCGTTTTCTTATGAATTATTTTAACTGCAGATGCACCACATATCGCTTCGGTAGTAAACGAGGAAAAATTCCAAGTCCAATGGGGAGATAATCCATGACCCGGGGATCAAATTAAAAATAAACTGTGCGCATCTACTCATCATAAGGCAGCTACATACCAAGTTTCAGGTCTGTAGCTATTATGGTTTGAAAGTTTTACGAGTTACCAGGCAAAATTCTAAGTCGAAAAGGGGGAGATAATCCATGACCCGGACGGACGGACGGACGGACGGACGGACGGACGGACGGACGGACGGACGGACGGACGGACGGACGTTCTTACAGTACTATACTTATGTGGCTTATCACATGTTAAATATTAGCCACGATTTTTCATAAAACGATTTTTAGCCACATAAAATAATTTTTTACGTGGCTAATTGTAACCAACCCTATCCTTTACCAAGTCCATAACCCTGTGGGGCTAGCCACATAAGTACCCTAATGTGTGCCCGGACGGACGGACGGACAGGACGGACGGACGGACGGACGGACGAACTTACATTTCGGACCTTAGGGGGTACTTGCTATATAAAAGATCAAAGGAAATACCCCGTAAGACACAATAGGCTTACGGGGTACGGATTAAGTTCCATTGTGTTCTAACCCTAACCCATTGTCTTAGACCACGCCCCCTACCCCATAAGTACCCTAATGTGTGCCCGGACGGACGGACGGACGGACGGACGGACGGAGGGACGGACGGACGGACGGACGGACGGACGGACGGACGGACGGACGGACGGACCCTAAGGAACAATAGGCTTAAGTGGTCAACGGAATAAATCTATTGTATTCTTTTGTCTTAGGCCACGCCTCTAACCACCTAAGACCCTGTATGTGTGCCCGGACGGATGGACGGATGGACGGACGGACGTTCTTACATTAGGGTACTTATGTGGCTTATCATATGTTAAATATTAGCCACATAAAACGATTTTTAGCCACATAAAACGATTTTTTTAGGTGGCTAATTGTAACCAACCCTATCCTTTAACAAGTCCATAACCCTGTGGGGCTAGCCACATAAGTACCCTAATGTGTGCCCGGACGGACGGACGACGGACGGACGGACGGACTTACATTACTATACTTATGTGGCTTATCACATGTTAAATATTAGCCACATAAAAGGATTTTTTAGATGGCTAATTGTAACCAACCCTATCCTTTACCAAGTCCATAACCCTGTGGGGCTAGCCACATAAGTACCCTAATGTGTGCCCGGACGGACGGACGGACGGACGGACTTACATTACTATATTTATGTGGCTTATCACATGTTAAATATTAGCCACATAAAACGATTTTTAGCCACATAAAAGGATTTTTTAGGTGGTTAATTGTAACCAACCCTATCCTTTACCAAGTCCATAACCCTGTGGGGCTAGCCACATAAGTACCCTAATGTGTGCCCGGACGGACGGACGGACGGACGGACGGACGGACGGACGGACGGACGGACGGACGGAGACTGACGGAGAATTGACTGACGGACGGACGGGACGGGACGGGACGGGACGGGACGGGACGGGACGGGACGGGACGGGACGGGACGGGACGGGACGAAGGGTAACATGAAATGCCCCCTCCACTATCGTGGTGGGGCATAAAAATATGAAATTACTTGCAAAAAGAGCAGATCCTGATGAGACAGCTAGTCACAAGCCGGCTCATCTGGATCTACCCTTTTTGCCAATACCACTATACAGGCCTGTGGTGATGAAAGGGTTAAATCGTCACTCATGTAGGATCATCTATTTACCTCGCTATCATTGTCAAAAGCCTCTACGGTCAGGATGGGCGCGCCCAATGATTGGATTTCCAGGATATCGGTCGAGGGTTGGTTAGTAAAGAAGGGGGGGTTCAGGTTACGCAGAATCGTCAATGTCAACACCTCTGTCGCCGAGAGAGCTGCGGGTGACAAGTCTGTCACCTTGACTAATACCTGAAATATTTATCGCAAGTATTTATTTAATTGTGTTTATTACCCAACTCCATATATAAGTTGATATTGCGTAGTTTTTACTAATTTCCTGGGGTTTGACATGCCTGGGCAATAGTTCCGCGTGCCCGGTCAATAGTTCCGCATGCCAGTAGAATAGTTAAAACTGTTTCACCACTGAAAATCATGACATCATGATTTTTGTCGAAGGTTACATCATAGAAATTAATGTAATTTAGATTGGTCTGTCAATGCACCTCACGCCAAATTTACGTTCATTGTGTCACATACACTGTTACAGGTCGAGTAATAAAACAGTTATTTCATGGTAATTCGGGGAACAGTCAAAACATATTGGCCCTCGGTGCTGTGGATGACCCGAGAAACTATTGCCCTCAGGCAATATTTCCTCGGGTCGTCCACAGCACCATGAAATAACTGTATATTAACAGTAACTTTTGTGCAGTATGCAGCTACAGTTGAACCTCTCTAAACCGGACACCAATAAAACATATGTGATCTTATTTTGATGGCTTCCTTGGGTCATTCATCTCAGGTGACAACGCCTGTTCGTGATCGCATAGTACAGAACTATGGCTCAGAATGATCAAATGCCTGATTTACAGTGAAACCTCTCTAAACCAGACACCCTGGGAGGGTGTCCGGTTTAGAGAGGTTTCGCTGTATTACGGTTTAAACTGTTTCACAGACACCTGTGACAAAAACAATTTACTGTAATGATTCTAATAGACGGTTAAACGCCCCAAAATTCAGAAATTTCATTATTTTTCCATAGGACACGCCATTTTTTTTTTAAGAAGAAACCAATTTGACACACCAACTCAAAATGGTAGATAAAACAATGGGTATTGTTCTGAAATTTGCAAATGAAACTAGATTTGTCAGTAAGCGAGGCTTACCCTGGCCCTTGACCTTGACCCTGGGATCAGCGGGGGTCGGACGGTTATGGATTTGTCACAGCATGATAGGAATACATGTGTGAAGTATTAAGAATGTTCGATGAAGTTATAACCAATTTCTCCAATGATAAGTTTTGTAAAGAGACTTAAGTATATGACCTTCACTGTGGGATCTGCGGGGATTGGACGGTCGTGAATTTGTCACAGCAGGATAGTAGAGCCTTAGAGGAATGCATGCATGAAATATTAAGAATTTTCGGAAATACAAGTTATAAACATATTTCTCTGATATTAAGTTTAGTGATGTACGGACAGACAACCCGACTCTGGTGGTATACACCTCCACAACATGTTGCAGGGGGTATAATGAAATGAATGGCATTAGAAAAGTGAAAGTGAATGAGTTTAACGTCAAAGCAACAGCTACTATCATATAGGGATGGGACTACAGTTTAAGGTGCGATTCGACATACCATTGTGATGGAAATACTATGAAAATACATTGTATTTTTCATGCCCTAGGGTATTGAAGTCCTGTATTCTACCCCTGTAGCCTATTTCACCAACATTGCAAAGTATACTTTACTAGCAAAGTATACTTTGAGGGAGTAATCATTTATTTTTCCTGAAATGCATTATTTCATATAGAACTAACAAATGCATATATTTGATGATTAAAAGTATGCAGAATTATTATACTGAATTTATTACATTATCACAGCCAAATTGGCTGTGATAATGTAACAAATTCAGTATAATAAAAATTAATAAATTTATCATAAAATTGAAAATTTCTCCCTCAAAGTATACTTTGCTACTAAAGTATACTTTGCAATGTTGATGAAATAGCTAGGCTACTGAGCCACAGCCGATCCTACAGTATTTGCAAATGTTTGCTTATAATTTGTAGGGTTAACATGTACCGTTTCTCCGTTTGCGGCCCATTATAATAAGAACAAGCTGGTGCACCTACTTGTAAGTTGTAAAAACTTTTGTCTGTGCTTAGAGGCCCCTGTAGGAATATTTGGCCTGTGACTGCATCAATCTGCACGTACGACGATGCGAAGCCAATTCCGGTAATCGAAAATCTGTATTCGTTGAATGGTGACTGAAAAATAAAGTTTAATTATCCCTTTCACCCCTAAGTAACTGGAATGGACATTGATATGTCAATTTTCCAACCAATCCAATCATCACAAAATGATATTCAGACTAGTCCATCTATGAAAAGGGGGTGTTTTTGTTCTAAAAAATATGAAAATTACTTGCAAAAAGTGCTGATCCTGATGAGACGGCTCGTCACGAGCCGGCTCATCTGGATCTACACTTTTTGCCAATACCACTATACAGGCCTGTGGTGTAAAAAGGATTAACCCTTAGACCGCTATCTTATTTTTTTTGTTTATTTTCTATTTTCCATTTTTATCATCAAAAACATGGGTTGACATCACTTTAGAATAATTTACAACATGCTTTGACAGCACTTCCGAATCATTTCCATTGGAAATGATTCTGAAGTGATGTCAAAGCGTATATGGCAGTGACTGGAGAAATGTGGTGACCAGTTTTGCGACAAGTGTAGATCTGCACAGTCTGATCAGGATCTGCACTGTTCTCCATTCCATCAATGCAACAACCATCATGCTTCTAACAAGCAAACTACGTAGATCGTTACAGGAGTGTGTGATTTCATCTGCTCAGGTCACAAATCCTGTATTAACTCTTTGCATGCTAGCGGCGAAAATATCCGCCAGACAAATTAGGAGTATATGTTTTATTTCTATCCGTAAATATGTCTTGAAATTTCTTTAGAATTGTGTCCTCCGGACACAATTCTAATGAAATTCCAAGACATATTCGTGACATTTATAAGGAGAAATAAAAGCAAATATAATGAATTGTCATCTGCTATTTTTGAACTATTTATAGCCCACAAATTTCTCAGCATGCAAAAAGTTAAATAAGCCCTGTTTCTCCAGTCATAGCCACATGTCGGTGAATTCTGAAATGGACTAAATGGACTAAATAAATGCAAGAAAATGCTCACTTGTTCATCAGCATCCGAGGCATTGACTGCGTAGACAAGTTGTTGAGTTAAATGATCTTCTTGAATTTCTAAGGTGTAGGGCAGGTTGTGAATCACAGGCGCGTGTTGATTTCGTCTCACAAATATCGTCACAGTACCTGCCCGACATCTCTGGCTTGGCTCACCGTTATCGCAGGCTTCTACGTCAATCTGTTGGTTAAATACAGGGTATTTGTGTCCTTTTCTGTGTAATATTTATTTTTCATCGAGTGAACACCTAATGTCATGGGTTATTTTATTTATATGTGGATACATGCACAAGTTCCAAAGTTTTCGATATTGCGAGACTAGGAGCACAATATCGTTGCATGGCAGAACGAGTGGTATATATTCACATAAAATGAAATACATGTAAACTTTTTATTATATACATAAATCACACACAATTTGTATGCGTAGAAGGAAGTATTTTACAAGGTGAAACGTAATTCCGGCACTGACCAATATGAAATCACGAGATGTCAATATGGAAAAATATTGACTGCTTGCATTCTATTGTGATTCAATGGGAAGCAGATGTACGTATAAAATAAATAGAGGATATTCATATTTTTGCAACGAATATGACATATATGTTCATCTCGTGGTGTGAAATGTCCATATTTCACTCGTGAAATATGGACATTTCACACCACGAGATGAACATATATGTCATATTCGTTGCAAAAATATGAATATTCTATTTATTATATACCACTCCATGGAAATTAGCAGTTTTTTAGACTGTATACGGTAATGAATGTGTATTTGCAGCCTATTTGCAGTCCGGCACTGCAGGTGCACGTTATTAATATAGATAGCGAAAGTAGTTGTAATTTCACCGGAAGATGTTTATTTCATCGATGGGAACATAATTATGACTTTTATTTACATTGTATAACTATGTATTTCATGGGTAGGTATATACTAAAGTACCTTACTTTATTCAGTGTTCATAAATGAGAAACATATATATATATATATATATAAATATATTGTATGAACCATTATGAAATGTATCTAACAAGAAAATGTGCCCTCGATGGCAGATTGGAGAAACTCGGACAAACTTCTTAACCGAACATGCACACGGACAGACACACGGATGGACAGACAGTCAAAACACTATATGCCTCCGGGCTCTGCGAAAGAATTAATTTGTCAGTAGCGCTCATATTTACGAGGTCACATCAACGAAAACTGCATTTACTGCCATTAATAGCAATGTACAAATAACAGAGGTGGGAACAGGTCCAAAGGCCACATCCTGAAAATGGCTAAACAAACATATTTTTGAAGTGGCGATTTTTTTATTTTCCCCAGTGGAATCCCTGCATCTGGATCTAGTGTTTGCAAATGTTTGCGTTATGATCCGTAGGGGTCTGTAGTGTTGAAAGGGTTAACCCTCAGACTGTGGGAAACGTTAATTGTCGTCTGCTGTTTTACATTTTCTCTTGTATCTCAATAAAAATATGACAGGACTTTAGATTAGTTTCATTGGAAACAATTCTAAAGTGTAGTCAAAGCATGTTTTTGATGAGAAAAATAGAATATAAAAAATGAACAGCAGACGACAAAATTTTATTCAACATTGTAAGAGTTAGTAAACTTACGATAAATTGTGATTCTGTCCTCTTAGACTGTGAGCTTGTTAGGTATATGCCACCAGTGTCGGCAAGTACATCGAAATACAGAACGTTCGACAGAACAGCATACCGCACTTCATTATGTGGGGCCTGAAAACAATATACAGAACAATGATTTCATATGACATTTATCATTTAATTCAAACTGGCATAAAAAAAACAAACACCAACCTTAGAGTGGAAGGGAATGGGTTTAACGTCCCAGCAACAACTAAGGTCATATAGAGACGGGACCGCAGTTTAAAGTCTAACCCGACAGACCAGTGGGATGGAAATACAATGGAGGTACTTTTGATGCCCTAGGTGAGGTTTGAACCCATAACCTCCGGTTTAGAAGCGAGTTGTTCTGACCCCTAGGCCTCAACCCATCCCTCAACCTTAGAATGAGCAAGGATAATTGATAAAGAAACAAACAGAACCCTTAGAATAGGCAAGGATATTTTATATAAGGAAGCAAACACTAACCTTGGAATCAGCGTCGTCGGCTCGGATAGAGAAGAACACTGTACGAGGCAATTGTGTTTCGTCGATAGTGTACTCGTAATGGTCTGTGCTGAATGTATTTCTCCAGATGGGAGTATTGAGATTGCGGCCTACAACCACCGTGATCGTTGTTTCTTCACCACACGACGAAGGACCCAGATCTTGCACCCCAACACGGAGCTAAAATAGTTCAAGGGCTCAGTGATATAACAGGCTAACTCCCTCATGGTGTCAGCGGAAGAAAGGGGCTGTGAGAAACCATAGATCAATAATTCCAGCACAAAAATATTTACACAATTCCCTAACATTTGATTGGTCCGTAGCAAGTCTCTGTCCAAAATTTATATCCCAGTAAACTCCCATGCCAAACTACTTTCCGTAACCGTCAGGCGCAGTTAAAATAATTCTTAAGAAAACGGAAAATAAACACATTTTCTTAATGAATTTATTTCAAATGCTGGAATTATAAGGAATGAATGGCCTTTTTGTGGAATTTATCGGAGATATAAACTTGGAAAAGTCGCGGGAATACTGGACGAGGCCTTCCGGCCTTCGTCCAGTATTCCCGCGACTTTCCAAGTTTATACCCCGATAAATTCCACAAAAAGGCCATTCATTCCTATAATAACCAATAGGATAAAAATAAACAATTGGCGATAAAAAATTACAATTTTCGAAAAAACAAAAAAAAAATTAAAAAATAAACAATTGGCGACAAAGAATTACAATTTTGGAAAAAAAATAATTTTTTTTTTAGTTTTTTCGAAAATTGTAATTTTTTATCGCCAATTGTTTATTTTTATCGCCAATTACAAAAGTGACTTTTCCAAGTTTATACCCACATAAATTCCACAAAAAGGCCATTCATTCCTATAATGTTTCCCAGAATAAACTGTGTCCGAATATTTAGGGTGATTATCATTTGACAACGTGCTTCTAAATGTTCAAGTCATGCAACTAACATAAGTCTTCATGAAATTAACTGTGAAACAATTACAGCTATGGGGACGTCATCATTTGAAGCTAATGCCATACCATTGAAGGGGTCAATGGAAAAAGGGGACTAAATCCCTATCTAAGCCCCGATCTGGTGTCAGTACCTCATCACACCAGTCACTTAGCTACTCATTAAAAGTAATGGGATTAGTTGGTGAATTCCGGTTCATCTAGTAACAGGTGTAAATACTAGATGAAAAATGTGTATATGCAGTGCTCCAGATAAGCTGTGTATTTGCGTAAATACCCAATTAAAATTGCAAAAAACCCAATTGAAATCAGAAGTAGTGAGTATCAAAAAGCAATGAAAAATTTGAGGTATCTTTATCATGCTACAGAAAACAATAAGCAGACGACAAATATAGCATATTTTCTTATTTTTCCATATCTTGGTATTTCATTATAATTGTCTCCAAAGAGACAATTCTAATGAAATACCAAGATGGGTTTTCATTTAAAATAAAACTATTCAATAAGTGCGGTCTGCTGATGTCTAAACAGTAGTGTGATTCTATTTTACACAATTAAAATTTTGAAATACCCAATTGATTCAGAAATGATGGGAGTGACAATACTCAATTACTAATTTCTTATCTGGAGCCCTGTATCATCATCTAACGAGAGCCGAGTATCATCTTGTCAGGAAACTGGTGCATATTTTTACGTGAAGCATTTTACGCCGGTGCAGAGTGCAGCAACAGCCAACTTACTGTGTACGATAAGCCAGTGTGGCTGAAGAGATTGGCGTTCGGTTTCAGCACTCCAGTAGACGACGCCAGGTTGAATAAATTCATCGCCGTCTGGTCGCCCAACAAAGTGAACGTGTGTTGGCCAAACAAGTATGTCTGAAACATTATACAGTCAAACCTGTGTTAACGACCACCTGGGAATAGTGACCACCTAACCACAACGGCCAGTTAAAAAGCCCCCGTCCAATTTTGTTATTTATAAGACCTTGGAATAACGACCACCCCCGAACTGCGACCAGCGACCAGCTATTTTCATTCCCACACGGCATTTTTGTATGTGAACAGCGGCCATGTCAAGTTTTTGTCGGCAAAAAAAAATGCACCACAATCGGTATTTTCTTTTCCATCACAATCTGGCCGCTATCATTTGAATTGTAACTGGTCGTATCCAATTAGTCATCGATTACATTCGCATATATTGGCACAACGCTCTTTTGAAAACATTTACCTTGCCCGATATGGTCGGTGTCATTTTGGCGACATTAAACATTTTCCATGAAAAATATTGCATAACTCCATTAACGGTAATTCCCGATATGTATTCCGTGTCGTGTATTATGCAATTCCGCGTAAGTCATAAAACTCCATCATTAGTTGAAAAACTGTGTTAACACGATTCTGATTTGTCTACAGTGACAAGACTAAGACTTCAAACACACCGCACTTGTCAAGTGTAAATTTCACACCGCGGGGCAAAAGACCATATCAAAGATCAATACACGCGGTTGCTGACGTCAGTCACATAGTCCACACTAGACTGGTACCCTGTCGGATGGTGCAGCCTAGCGAAACAATACTACCGGGAACCAGTGACACAACAAACGTGTTTATATACATTGGGTCTCGATCTCCGACAAATCCCAGCTTATTGTTTATTAGCAACCAGACCAGGCAATGGATTCGCATAGTCTGTGCATGGTTTACAATGCTCGCCAATCTCTAATTAAAAACATTAGTCATAGGCTGCTGAAATATTCGGGCTTGATCAGGATACATTGGACAGAAAGCAAATAAGCCTGGTGTTCTCTGCCGATTTGGACACCTATCTCGCGTGGGTAGGTAGGTTGACACAGTACATTCAATGAAATATTTTTGTAACAAAAAAAACTCGCGATTTTCACAGGCCGCACCACATATCGTATCAACTGATTGTGTGAAATTTAGAATAAGAAAACAAAATACTAATGGTAATGCTAATTAAACCACTTCCATGTAATTACAACGACAAGCTATTAAATGGTGCACCAAAGCAAGCCGCGGGATATACTTATCATGAAGATAATTACTCCCCTTTAAGATGACATAACAAAATAAATTGACTATTTTTGCCATTTTCATGTAATTTTTAATTGATAAAAAGCAGATATACTCCACGATCGTGCAATAGCGAATCGTCAGGTGGAAGTGTATACAGCCAAGACGTTTTCTACGCATGCATATAGATTACAATAGAATGCTAAATACATGGCCAACTTTGTTGTGAAACCGGGAAAATGATTGACCCTTGGAACAACGACCACCTGTCAACAACGGCCACTTTGGCCACTTCCCTTTGCCAGTCGTTGTTCACAGGCTCGACTGTACAGTTATTTCATAGTCATTCGGGGAACAGTCAAAACTATTGCCCCGAGGTGCTGTGGACGACCCGAGAGGCCGAACAAACAGTTTGATGCAAAAAATGACGGCACGAGGGTGTTCCGAATGATCACATGTATCAAGTATCCGAATATTGAAGCAATCTGTTAAGTAATATTAAAATGTTATACTATGATGAAGAAGCTTGTACAAACTTTTTGACAGAAAAAAGTGTTTCCACAAAAAATGTGAAGGTCGAAAAGGTCAAGGTCATGTTAATGGCAGCATGAGTGTGTTCGAAATTCTCACACGTATCAAGTGTGCAAATATTGAAGCAATCAGTTAAGTAATATTACAGTTATAGCATGATGAAGCTTGTACAAACTTTTTGACGCAAACAAAAATGGCTAAGTATTTCCACAAAAATGTGAAGGTAAAAAAGGTCAAGGTCATGTTAAAGGCAGCAGGAGTGTGTTCCAAATATTGAAGCAATCCGTCAAACAATATTAAAGTTATACCATGATGACGAAGCTTTTTGACATTTCCGGACGACGACAACAGAAAAAGCGGCGACGATATTCGCGACTTATGCTAAAGCAGGCGTGACAAAAAAAACAACCACTTTTCTAGCAAAGTATACTTTGAGGGAGTAATCATTTATTTTTACTGAAATGCATTATTTCATATAGAACTAACGACTGCATATATAATTATATTTGATGATTAAAAGTATGCAAAATTATTATACAGAATTGATTACATTATCACAGCCAAAATAAAAATTAATAAATTTCTCCTAAAATTGAAAATTTCTCCCTCAAAGTATACTTTGCTAGAAAAGTATACTTTGCAATGTTGGTGATATAGGCTGCTGGTTACTTATATCAACATCTACCTAGTTTATTTTGACACACGCACAGCAAAAACTGACATGAATTGTGCATTAGCCGTTGTGCAGAATTTTAACAGCCGAAATGCATAAACTAGTAATAACACGGTGTATTGAAATATGCAAATTAGGTCGCTACAGAACACATGCTATATGGTCATTACACCTTCAACATATTGTGCTGTGCTTATGCAATAAATATAATCTAACATTTGTGATGATTTAATATGGTATATATATTAAACTAGTTGACTGATTTCATAAGAAACTCGGCACAGCCTTGTTTCTTATATCAGTAAACTCGTTTATTAATATCATTTTAAATCATCACTCCTCTAATATCCTGTATATACTTACATCAGGATCAAGATCAAACACTGCAAATGTGAGCAATGTGTTGGCACTTATAATATCTGTCTCCTCAATGCTGATGGGGGAAGATGGCAGGTTACTGAAGGTCGGGCAGTATTTGTTGCGAACGACGTTGATGACGATGTTAGAAGTGTCACTGGTCAAGCCGCCACCGTCTACCGCACGCACAGACATCTGTAAAACAACAGTGAAAGTGAATGGGTTAACGTCCAAGCAACAGCTAAGGTCATGCAGAGACGGACCACAGTTTAAAGTCTCATTCGAGACCAGTGGGAACGAAATACTATGAAAGTATTTATGATGCCCAAGGCGAGGTTTGAGACCACAACCTCCAGATTGTAAGTCAGGTGTTCTAACCCCTGGACCACATCCCATCCCATTCAATGCATTGCGTTAATATCCGAGTACATTACATTAGCCCCACGTGACATCGCGCAACGTTGTTGACCAGTGGACCAGTTTACCAGTGTAGCTCCTGATCAAACAGTACAATCCGGTAGCCTGATAACGATCTATGTTCCTAGTTAGAAGCATGATGGGTGAGTCATTGATGGAATGGCGAATCAGTGCAGATCCCAAACACCCATAAGACGTTTCCATGCAAGTCTAGCGAGGTCATATGTGGCTGTGACTGGAGAAATGGGACATATGTGTTTTGCGACCAGTGTAGATCCAGATCAGCCTGTGCATCCGCACAATCTGATCTGCATCTGCACTGTCCACCAGTCCATCAAGGAAATACCTGTTATTCTTCTAACAATCAATATAAATCGTTATCAGGATACTGGAGTGTGCGATTTGATCAGGAGCTACATTGGTCACAGATCCCATAAAAAAAGTGACAGTGGATGGGTTTAACGTCCCAGCAACAGTTAAGGTCACATAGAGACGGAATCACAGTTTCATCCGACACACCAGTGGGATGGAAATGAGATGAAAGCATATTTCATGCCTAGGTTGAGGACTAAACTCACAACTTAGGCCCCTAGGCCACATCCCCTCCTCGACAGAACCTACAAGCCCAATGAGGTATCGTAGCTATTTATTTACCTTTGGAAATGTTTTTATAGAGATCCAGTCCTATTTCTGCATTTTATTCCTTACTAATAACAGCACAAACATTGAGTTTTACAAACAGAGTAGACCCAGATCAAACTGCACACACGTGCAGTCTTATCTGAGTCTACACTGATTGCAATACCATTAGTAATCTGAACATATGAATTTGGCATATAATGCAATCGCGGATCAGATTGTGTAGATATGTAGATGATCTGATTGCGTAGATATGTAGATGATCTGATTGTGTAGATATGTAGATGATTGATTGTGTAGATATGTGATGATGATTGCGTAGATGTAGATGATCTGATTGTGTAGATATGTAGATGATCTGATTGTGTAGATATGTAGATGATCTGATTGTGTAGATATGTATGATGATCTGATTGCGTAGATATGTAGATGATCTGATTGTGTAGATATGTAGATGATCTGATTGTGTAGATTTTGTAGAGATTGATGTGTAATATGTAGAGATGAGATATGATGATCTGATTTGCGTATATGTAGATGATCTGATTGGTGATAGATATGTATGATGATCTGATTGTGTAGATATGTAGATGATCTGATTGCGTAGATTGATGTATGATCGATTGGTAGATAGAGATGATCTGATTGTGTAGATATGTAGATGATCTGATTGTGTAGATATGTAGATGATCTGATTGTGTAGATATGTAGATGATCTGATTGTGTAGATATGTAGATGATCTGATTGCGTAGATATGTATGATGATCTGATTGCGTAGATGATCTGATTGTGTAGATATGTAGATGTGATGATCTGATTGTGTAGATATGTGATGTGATCTGCTGTAGATATGTAGATGATCTGATTGTGTAGATGATGTAGATGATGATGATATGTAGTAGATTATGTAGATGATCTGATTGTGTAGATATGTAGATGATCTGATTGTGTAGATATGTAGATGATCTGATTGTGTAGATATGTAGATGATCTGATTGTGTAGATGAGATCTTTGTAGTATGTAGATGATCTGATTGTGTAGATATGTAGATGATCTGATTGATGTAGATATGTAGATGATGATCTGATTGGTATAGTAGATGATCTGATGATATGTAGATGACGATTGATATGTAGAGACTGATTGTGTAGATATGTAGATGATCTGATTGTGTATATAGTGTTAGATATGTAGATGATCTGATGTGTAGTAGATAGATGTAGATGTATGATGTTCTGATTGTGTAGATATGTAGATGATCTGATTGTGTAGATATGTATGATGATCTGATTGTGTAGATATGTAGATGATCTGATTGTGTAGATATGTAGATGATCTGATTGTGTAGATATGTAGATGATCTGATTGCGTAGATATGTAGATGATCTGATTGTGTAGATATGTAGATGATCTGATTGCTATTGCATTGTGTAGATATGTAGATGATCGATTCTGATTGTGTAGATATGTAGATGATCTGATTGTGTAGATATGTAGATGATCTGATTGTGTAGATATGTATGATGATCTGATTGTGTAGATATGTAGATGATCTGATTGTGTAGATATGTATGATGATCTATCTGTATAGATGATAGTGTAGATATGTAGATGATCTGATTGGTAGATATGTAGATGCTATGTGAGATATGATCTGATTGTGTAGATATGTAGATGATCTGATTGTGTAGATATGTAGATGATCTGATTGTGTAGATATGTAGATGATCTGATTGTGTAGATATGTAGATGATCTGATTGTGTAGATATGTAGATGATGATTATGTAATGATCTGATTGTGTAGATATAGATATCTGATTGTGTAGATACTGATTGTGTAGATATGTAGATGATCTGATTGTGTAGATATGTAGATGATCTGATTGTGTAGATATGTATGATGATCTGATTGTGTAGATATGTAGATGATGATTGCTGATGTGTAGATATGTAGATGATCTGATTGTGTAGATGTATGTATTGATACTGATTGTGTAGATATGTAGATGATCTGATTGTGTATGATGTGTAGATGATCTGATTGGTATGTAGATGATCTGATTGTGTAGATATGTAGATGATATTGGTATATGTAGATGATCTGATTGTGTAGATATGTAGATGATCTGATTGTGTAGATATGTAGATGATCTGATTGTGTAGATATGTAGATGATCTGATTGTGTAGATATGTGAGACTGATGTGTAGATAGTAGATCTGATTGTGTAGATGAGTTGTGATTGTGTAGTATGTAGATGATCTGATTGTAGATATCTGATTATGTAGATGTGTATGTTAGATGACTGATTGTGTAGATATGTAGTGATCGATTGTGTAGATGTAGATGACTGATTGTGTAGTATGAGATGATCTGATTGTGTAGATAGTAGATGATCTATTGGTATAGTAGGATGATTGTGTAGATATAGATGATGATTGTGTAGATATGTAGATGATCTGATTGCGTAGATATGTAGATGATCTGGATCAACACTAGTCGAAATCACTATAATTGCTCTTTTTCATAGCAAATCATACTACAATCTATATTGCAACACCACCTTTGTTCTATGATTGGAAGCGGCAGCCCCCCTCACAGCGTGGATTTTATTTGATTTATTAGTGTTTAACAGCCTATCTAAAGCTAAGGTCATTTAAGGCCGGGCCAATGGGTTTGATCCAGCTGCATTAGGGGGGAAATCACGAAATCAGAACAGGATATTTACATCGAAAAAACTAGAAAATGTGTTCATAGAACACGGATGCGCCACATATCGCTTTGATAATAAATGCGGCCAAATTCCAAGTAAAGTTTTTTGTTTTACCTGAGCGTTTTTGAAGCACCAAGTATGTGACCTTGACCCTGGGCTTGGCGGGGGCAGGATGAACGTGGATTTGGCACAGGGCAGTAGAGGACCATTAGAGCAATGTGTATATGAAGTATGAAGCTGATCCGTGAAAGGGAACAGAAATTATAAGATATTTACCCGAGGGTTAAAGTTTTTGAAGCACCAAGTTTGTGACCTTGACCCTGGGCTTGGCAGGGGCAGGACAAACGTGGATTTGGCACAGGGCGGTAGAGGACCATTAGAGCAATGTGTATATGAAATATGAAGCCGATCGGTCGAAGGATGAAGAAATTATGAGACATTTACCCGAGCGTTAAAAGTTTTGTGACGGACGGACGGACGGACACGTTTACTTTCAGGTAACTATGTGGCTTATCACATGTTAAATATTAGCCACATAAAACGATTTGTAGCCACATAAAACGATTTTTTAGGTGGCTAATTGTAACCAACCCTATCCTTTACTAAGTCCATAACCCTGTGGGGCTAGCCACATAAGTACCCCAATGTCTGCCCGGACGGACGGACGGACGGACGGACGGGACGGACGGGACGGACAAGGGTAACACTAATTGCCCCTTCCACTATCATGGTGGGGCATAAAAATATATTCAACCCTGAAATTGGAATAACCCGACGTGGTTCCAGGTCCATACCACAACAAAGTCCCTTGGCCCCTTCCCCTAATAAGTAATAGGATTAGGAATAATCATATTACTTATTTAAGGCGTTTAACCAGATTCAACTCTCACAAACACGAATGCCAAAAACTTACCCGAGAACCAAACCAGGTCTCGTGTCGGGATTTCGGTAAGGATGAATCCCAATCGTTCAATTAATGTTCCCAACCAACCACCACACTCACAGCCTGGACAGATGGTTGGTAAAAACCCACAGTGGAGTGTGATTTTTTCGCAATACAAATGGGGGTACTCCACGTCAAGGATGCTTCAAAGTCACATGTAATTGTCCACGTTTGCTAACCTATTTACAAGACCAATTTATTGCTTTACCGTGTATTGTTCCACCTCACTGTTCTGGGAGTAGAGGTACGATTGAAGTCTGAGATTGCCAGAGGAATCGAGGTCGAAGTAGACGCCACCACCATTATCAATTCCAATGGTCTTGAACGTGAAAATATTCCATGGTGACTGAAAATTGAGAAATCATAGATAATTTGGATATGTAGGCACAAATATATTCTGGTAGAAAATCAGAAAATGTCTGGGAATTTTGTTTTACTTGGCGCGGAATATAATTATGTTGTACTAACTTTGGCCGTAAAAAAATACTTTGGTTCGCGTCAGAAAAATCCCTATGCATCGAGCATTTAATGTCATGGAGAAATAAAATGTACTGTAAATTCGTCACATGATCAATAAAAAACACTACCATGCAAAACTATGTTAAATCCAATCATGTCTGACGAAAATCTGGTGATAATTCCAGCACAAAAATATTTACACAATTCCCTAACATTTGATTGGCCCGTAGCAAGTCTCTGTCTAAAATTTATATCCCAGTAAACTCCCACGCCAAACTACTTTCCATAACCGTGAGGCGCAGTTAAAATAATTCTTAAGAAAACGAAAAATAAACACATTTTCTTGATGAATTTATTTCAAATGATGGAATTATAAGGAATGAATGGCCTTTTTGTGGAATTTATCGGGGATATAAACTTGGAAAAATCGCGGGAATACTGGACGAGGCCTTCTGGCCTTCGTCCAGTATTCCCGCGACTTTTCCAAGTTTATACCCCGATAAATTCCACAAAAAGGCCATTCATTCCTACAATATTTCACGTCTATAGAGGTCATAGAGACATTATAGAACAAAATTATGTATGCATCTGGCGATTTGAAAAAAAAACCAGAGACAAACATCTGAAACAAAAAAAAAATATATTAAAAAAATCTGACCCTTTTATGGAATCAAAATAGACGAACTGCAAGTCATTTTGTTTCGCATACTTTTATGTCCAGGTCAATAACGATAATTTCTCGGAAATCAAAATCAACAAATTGCGTGGAATTTTGTTACGCATACCTTTGTGTCCAGGTCATAACCAGTGATGGTGAGGAGAACACCGTTCAATCCCCTATCCTCGTTGATTTCTACAGTGTAGACGGACTCATTTATCGCCGGTCTATGGAGATTCCTGTTCACGATAATTGTCAGCTGTTTGTCATCACGGTTAGGGTTGTGCCCACCATCTTTAACTGTCATGAACAGCTGCAATACAACATAAAATAAATGAAATGAATGGGGTTTAATGTCCCAGCAACAGCTATTATAGGTCATACAGAGACAGAAGATGGACATCTGCGTAATTTCATGAAATATGTTTACAAAATTTACAATAGTTTCACTAAATGGCGTCAAAAGTTGGCAAAAGTTTCAGAGTACATGCGGAGTTATATTCCGCATGTACTCTGAAACTTTTGTCAACATTATGAAAAATATTATGAATTTTGTAAACGTATTTAATGAGATTACGCAGATGTCCGAAATCACATGGCGTGTCTCATATACGTACCATGTAAGATGTCCTTGTATCAAGCTGCAGTCCTGGTTGTTGTATTGACACAATGCCACTCGATGGATCAACGGCAAACAGCTGGCTGTTGCTTGCTTCTTGTAGACTGTACGTCAGCTCATCAAATGGTGACTGAAAACGATGAATAACTAGAATAGATATGACCGTGGTCAGATTATCCCGTCAATCGGATAAGGAGGTATGTGAAGTTTCACGTCAATCGTACATAGGGTTGTGTAGATATTTGGTACTTAAAAACATTAATTGCAAATGCCGGACGCACAGACACACGTTTGCACGCTGTTATTTATTTTCCATGCACGGATTTGTAAGGGGGGATACCATGTTACTTCGAATTTTCCAGCCAACAAGGACATGATAAACAGATAAATATAGCGTGTGTACGAGTTGCGCCAGGCTAGCACAGTACCGGCAGTCAGAGTTCCAGTTAAGGTGCTTAATTTGGAGGTAAATTTCTTATTTCTCCATCAAAAATGGCAAGTTGGGAGTGCTTTAGAATCGTCTCAATGAGACGATTCTAAAGCACTCCCAACTTGCCATTTTTATGAAGAAATAAAAAGAATTCACCCCAAGTTGGTCAAATTACGCACCTTAACTGGAGCTCTGAAGACTGCTTTTGTTCCGAATGTACAGATGGTGTTTTGAGTTGACATATGTTCCGACTACTTAGGATTATTATTACGGATACATACCACTGTGTCGGCGTCGTCAGCAACAACGGTTGTTACGGGAAAGTTGGCCGACACATCCTCATTGATGTTCTCTGTACGCGGTAGGTTTCGGAATATTGGCGGGAAGTCGTTCCGCCACAGTTCCAGTGTCACGCCAGACGAGGTAGAAGACAAAGAAGGCTTGCCGCCATCAGTCGCAATCACTTCCATCTAGACACATATAGATCATCTTCAATCATTAATCATTTAATTATATGAGACTCTCTATGTTATGTTGTACCTATAAAGAACATGTGCAATATCTCATGAAAATTACATTTTCCGCAAATAACGTCAAAAGTTTATGAAATTTTTGTGATCTTTCGACGTCATTTACAGAAATATATGTGAAAATGTTTCATGAAAAATCACACATGTTCTTAGGTACAAAATCACATGGCACGTCTCATAATAATATAAATTACTAGTACGAATTGTTTGAGCAGTAGCCTATTTCACCAACATGGCAAAGTATACTTTATATCTAGCAAAGTATACTTTGAGGGAGAAATCTTCAATTTAAGAATACATTTAATAATTTTTATTATACTATCACAGCCATTTTCGATTTTAATGCGATAAATCAGTCAGTATGCCATAAGAAATATACGACCATACGTGTGGTAACGTTTTACTAATGCATTGTGTATTTCTATAAATGTTTTCTTGACGAAAACCTCATGTTTTTACCAATGTATTTTTGTGGTCGCTCATCAACTTGATGAGCGACCACAAAAATACATTGGTAAAAACATCAAGGCATCATGAGGCTTCACGAATCTGATGCCGACGTCACGTGATGATGATATATAAATATATAAATCAATATAGCGGTATGCCAATTACTTTGATGAAGATATATGCAATATATATCAACTTACATATTTGTTTTCACCATTTATTGGATGACCCTCGTACATACTCTCCCACAAAGTAAATTAGATAGAAAAGTGTACTTTACAGTTTCAGTGAATTCTGGTCCAGTAGCCGATTTCACCAACAGTGCAAAGTATACTTTTCTAGCAAAGTATAATTTGAGGGAGAAATCATTTATTTTTCCCGAAATGCATTATTTCATATAGCACTAACGACTGCATATATTTGATGATTAAAAGTATGCAGAATTATTATACTGACTTTATTACATTATCACAGCCAAAATGGCTGTGATAATGTAATAAATTCAGTATAATAAAAATTAATAAATTTATCCTAAAATTGAAAATTTCTCCCTCAAAGTATACTTTGCTAGATAAGTATACTTTGCAATGTTGGTGAAATAGGATACAGGGGGCCAGCGCAATGTGAGTAAGCGCAACTTTAGGATCGTCTGGAAATTTCAATCGATGGATTTTGCACATTTTAGTCGTACGATACCAGAGCTCCAGATAAGCTGCATATTTGCGTAAATACCAAATTAAAATTTCCCAAAAACCAATTGAAATCAGAAGTAGCGAGCATAAAAAAGCAATACAAATTTTGTGGTACCTTTATCATGATGCAGAAAAAATAAACAGATCACAATTATAGCATATTTTTATTATTTTCCATGAAAACACATTTTTTTATTTCGAAGCAAACTATTAAATTATTGCTGTCTGTTGATGTGTAAACAGTAGTGTGATTTTAATTTACCCAAATAAAATGTTGAAATACCCAATTGCTTCAGAAATGATGGAGTGACAATACTCAATTACTAATTCCTTATCTGGAGCCCTGTGATACGAAGTTTAGTGAAAGGGTCCCCAAGTCCTGTAGGCTATACATGTACTATGAAATGCTGTTTTGGATTTCAATATGCGAATGAGTGATAACACGTATTCATCGGGTGATATCACCCACTTGGATGGGCGATATCGCATATTGAAAACTGAAAACAGTGATATCACTTGAATACTATTTGAATAGGTGATATCACAAAATGCTATTGAAATCCAAAACGGTGCCCCATTTTATACAAGAAATACAATGGCCGTAACCATGGCCAGGGCTCCAGATAAGGAATTAGTAATCAAGTATTTTCACTCCACCATTTCTGAAGCCATTGGGTATTTCAGTATTTTAATTGGGTAAAATAAAATGATACTACTGTTTACACATCAACCATTGAATACTTTGCTTCGAAATGAAAACATGTCTTGGCATTTCCTTAGAATTGTCTCCTTGGAGACAGTTCTAATGAAATACCAAGATGTGTTTTCATGGAAAAATAAGAAAAATATGCTATATTTGTTGTCTATTTATTGTTTTCTGCAGCACGATAAAGATACCACAATTTTTTCATTGCTTTTTCATACTCACTACTTCTGATTTCAATTCATTAAATTCATTTTTGAAAAACAATAGGCTTCTTCATCTTGCCGTGATAAACATGTATACCGAATTTGGTTAAAATCTGTCGTGTAGAACTCTAGTTAATGTGTGGACAAGCTGTGCCCGCCCGCCCACCCGTACAAGATGAACACATAATACGTCCCGTTTTTTCAAACGGGCGTATATTAAGAAAAACAAGAAATGCGTCTGTCGAACGCGGATGCCACCTGCAGCATATTTGAGAAACCGAAAAGTGTGACGGACGGACGGACGGACGGACGGACGGACGGACGGACGGACGGACAGACAGATGGACGGACGGTCCAAACACTATATGCCACCTGTTTCTTCGAAACTCGGTGGCATAAATATGCTATATTTGTGGTTTGTTTATTGTTTTCCTTAGCATGATAAAGGTACCACAAATTTGTTATTGCTTTTTGATACTCGCTACTTCTGTTTTCAATTGGGTTTTTGGCAATTTTAATGGGGTATTTACGCAAATACGCAGCTTATCTGGAGCTCTGCATGGCAACACGAATTAAACTTACATTGTACGGGTCTCCCAGGCATTCTGTGAGCGACTTGCTGGCATAGATAGAGCCAACATTATTCAACGTCCTGATGAAGAAGCAATCCTGTGGCTGGGTGAAACTGATGGTAAGCAGATTGTTTGGTGACTGAAATAAACAGATTGATCGATTGAGTGATTGATGGTGGTTGAAATTATAATCTATTAATTGATTAATTAATTGATCGATTGCTTGTAGCTGAATTAAATATAGGAATGGCCTTTTTGTGGAATTTATCGGGGTATAAACTTGGAAAAGTCGCGGGAATACTGGACGAAGGCCAGAAGGCCTCGTCCAGTATTCCCGCGACTTTTCCAAGTTTATATCCCCGATAAATTCCACAGAAAGGCCATTCATTCCTTATAATTCCAGCATTCGAAATAAATTCATCAAGAAAATGTGTTTATTTTGACAGACGGCAGCCATTTGTTAACATTGACAGCACTGACAGCGCACCTGTAGAAAGTAGTTCAGCGTGGGAGTTTACTGGGATATAAATTTTGGACAGAGACTTGCTACGGGCCAATCAAATGTTAGGGAATTGTGTAAATATTTTTGTGCTGGAATTATCAATTGATTAATTGAATGATTGCTAATGGCTGAAATAAGCAATTGATTGATTTAAATGTGGCTGGATTAAACAATTGACTGATTGATTGATTTAACATAAGTGAAAGAGAATCGGTTTAACGTCCAATCAACATAAAAAGTCATCTACAGAGTGGACAATGGTTTTAAAGTGAACATGTGAACATGAAAGTGAATTGGCAACAGCTAAGGTCATACAAAGACGGGACCACGGTATAAAGTCTCATCCGACAGACTACTGGGATGGAAATACGGTACGAGATGCTACTATTTCCGATCCGAGCTTAATATAAACCCGGGTTATCAGGTGATGTGTTATGTGAAGATGTATGTGGCTGTGATTAGAGAAATGGAGCTTATGGGATTTGTGATCAATGTAGCTCCTGATAAAATAGAACGTTCCACTTTTTACTTTATTTATGGAAAATATTGTAAACGTATTTCATGAAATTACGCAAATTAAGCAGATGTCCGAAAGTACAAAATCGCATGGCGTGTCTCGTATGTAAAACATTGTTAAAAGAAAATGAGTCACTGCAAGGTCTTGCTGAACCCTTTCATGTTGACGATTTACCAGGTTTCTGACAAAAAATATAAATAATTTCTTCATTTTCTATCTAAAGTATACGTTGTTACCACTCATATGAACCGTCTCGTCGAGACGGTTCAAATGAGTGGTAACAACGAATACGTTCCTGAAGAAATAAAAGAAATATAGATAAATATCGGTTGAAAATTTTGACACAATCATGTGTATCTGTATGCCATAAAAAAGTACTTTGGTTCTCAGACACGTTGTTTGTGGAATGTGACACGAAAGGGCAGATTTTTTAAAAATATTTTTATAATCGTATCTGATTTTGTTCATGTCGCCAGATGATTATATGTTCTATAAAGTTACTATAACCTATTTAGATGAACTAAATAGGTTATATCACCAGAATTTCATCAGACATGATTGGATTTAACATATTGTTGCCTCTGGTAGTGTGTTCTATTGATCATGTGGCGTACTAACAGTCTGATGACGATAAAATGCTTAACCCGCATGGATTTTTCTGATGTACCGATATCTGAGAACCAAAGTACATGTACTTTTTTATTATGGCCTAAGGTTTCACTGTATGTGGAACTTACAAAGTCATCACTGTCAGTGGCCGAGACAATGAACAGTGGTTCATTGATGTCATACGTCTCCAAGACCTTCCGATAATAGCTGCTCTGAGTAATCCTTGGGCTCTGGAAGTTTGACTTCAACACCACGGTCAATCTGGACACGGCGGACAACGATGGAATGCCTTTGTCGGCAACTTTCACAATGACCTATGAAAATTGAAGGGTAATGGGGTTTGACGTCCCAACAACAGCTAAGGCCATTTAGGGACGGGACCTCAGTTTCAAGTCTCATCCGAAAGACCATGGAAATTAATACTATGAAAGTATTTTTGATACCTATGTTGAGGTTTGTACCCACAACCTCCGGGGTCGTTTCACTAAACGTTGTACGACTAAAATGTGTGTAAGTGCAAATTTAGGATCATGTGGAAATTTCAATTGATGAATTAAGATTTATTGAACATATGCTCAATAAATGTAAATCCCATAATTGTTTACAAGAAAACATTGTTTATGTGAAATTTACAAACTATCATAATTTTGCACTTACGAACATTTTAGTTGTACGAAGTTTAGTGAAACAGCCGCCAGGTATTGAAGTCCAGTGCTATAACCTCTTGCCCACACCCTATCCCTACAAGGACCTACGAATCACAATCACTTAACCCTTACACCGCTATCTTATTTTTTTTGTCGTCTGCTGTTTATTTTCAATTTTCAATTTTTATCATCAAAAACATGCTTTGACAGCACTTTAGAATAATTTACAATATGCTTTGACAGCACTTCAGAATCATTTCCATTGGAAATGATTATGAAGTGCTGTCAAACCATGTTTTTATTGAGAAATAGGGCAAGATATAAAAGCAACAGCAGACGACAATTGTTGCGAGTAGCAGTCTAAGGGTTAATGTAGTGTTTCTCTCAGGATTAAAAGAAGAAACAAAATTGCTACCCCGCTCCATACCTATCGCGAGGGTAGCAATTTAACCCCATCTCTTTAATGTAACGCATGGAAGAGTGAATTTTTGCAATCGGTTATCCGGCGTGTTTGATATGTTAGCGATATAAAACTGTCAAAGCTGTATCATTAAATTATTAATAAAGAACATACACATGCAGAAATTGGTTATTGTACGGTGTCGAGGTGTTTATCCGACATTTACATGTATATCTTGTAAATTTGAAAACCTTCATTGCGTTATGTTGAATGTTGAACAACAACTAGAGAAAAGATGGCTTCCATGGGAAAATGATTCCCTTGTTCTATATTTTTGGTAATTTACTAGTTTTACATCAAAGATTATTTGTTTAAAGGTATAAAATATACAGTTTACTAAATTTTGACCTACATGCAACAGGTTTGGGTACGCACTTCGGTGGCTCCCATTTTTTGAATGGGTAAAATTATAGCCGTAGATAACATATCGGAGGCGAATTATTGTAGCTAGATTAAAAGTGGCATGGTAATGCCAGAAAAAGGGCACATTCAGCACGCGAAACAAACTTGTTTTTAATATTACTTGAAAATCATAAAAAAAGGTGCACGTCAGTAAAGAAGTGGAAATGAAGGGGTTTAACATCCCAGGAAGGGAAGGGACCTCACTTTCAAATCTCATCCGAAAGACCAGTGGGATGGAAATACTATGAAAGTATTAGTACTACTTACGAACCTTTTAGTCGTACGAAGTTTAGTGAAACGGGCCCCGGGTGTTCTAATTTACATGTACGTACCGGATATTCATCCAACAGTTGTGGGTTGGATACTGCATTGAAGGAAATGAGTCCGGAAGTTGCGCCAATCGTAAACACATTCTCGTCGGATAGTATTTGGAACTCGTACTGATCATATGGCGACTGCAATAGAAATGAGGCTGTGACTGAACAAATGGGGCTTATGTGCTTTGCGATCAGTGTAGTTCCTGTAGCCGATTTCACCAACATTGCAAAGTATACTTTTCTAGCAAAGTATACTTTGAGGGAGTAATCATTTATTTTTCCTTATTTCATATAGAACTAACAACTGCATATATTTGATGATTAAAAGTATGCAGAATTATTATACTGAATTTATTACATTATCACACCCAAATTGGCTGTGATAATGTAATAAATTCAGTATAATAAAAATTAATAAATTTATCCTGAAATTGAAGTTATACTTCGCTAGAAAAGTATACTTGCAATGTTGGTGAAACAGGCTCCTGGTCAAATAGCACATTACTGTAGCTGGATACTGATCAATATTGCTTGTTAGCAGCGTGACAGGTGTTTCATTGATATTGCAAACAGTGGAGATCCTGATAAACTGTGCGGACGCACAGGCTGATCTTGATCTACACTGGTTGCAGAACCCGTAAGACCCATTTCTCCAGTCACAAATAATCAAACATGACTATTGTCTGTTCTTCGAGTTTAATTTTTGTTTGTGTTTTTACAGTCAAAGTATATACTCTTGAGGCTTTAACGAAAATCACATATGCATAGCACATGGCTTGACTGTACTAATCGATCAGGGGCCCGTTTCACTAAACTTTTGTATGACTAAAATGTTCGTAAGTGAAAATTTACAATCGTTTGGAAATTTCCATTGATGGATTTGCATTTATAGAGCATAGGCTGCATATGCTCAATAAATGCAAATCCAATAATTGTTCACAAGAAAACATTGTTAATGTGAATTTTACAGACTATCATAATTTTGCACTTACAAACTTTTTAGTCGTACGAAGTTTAGTGAAATGGCCCCTAGGAGCTTCATCGGTCAAAAAAAAACTCCCTTGTAAAAAAACCCTAAGGTCGTTACGAGTCAGGCGCGGATCCAGGATTTCTGGTTAGGGGGGGGGGGGAGTAACTATTTTGCAATACTTTTAATCGGCGAATTTTAGGGGGGGGCGTGCGCCGGGTCCGCCCCCCCCCCCCCTGAATCCGCCCCTGCGTTGCATACATACCACGGTGTCGTTGTCACGCGCGAGGACTCGGAAGAAATTTGTGGGCGACGTGTTCTGGTCAAATTCGAACGTGTTTTTTAGATTGAGGAACTCCGGAGGGAACTTGTTTCGCAGTAAGTTGAATGTACACTGGAGCGGAGTGTCGGTGATGAGATTACCACCGTCTGTCGCAGTCAAAGTAAACTGAAACACAAGTGACCGGCAAAATCAGACTTTATTATATAAACTATAAATAGAGGATCTTACATGAGTGATGATTTCATATGATATTTATTAAACAAGTTCAGAGCTCCAGATAAGGTGCGTATTTAATTACCCAATTAAATTTGCCTAAAACCCAATTGAAATCAGAAGTAGTGAGTATCAAAAAGCAATGAAAAAATTGTGGTATCTTTATCGTGCTGCAGAAAACAATAAATAGACAACAAATATAGCATATTTTTCTTATTTTTCCATGAAAACACATCTTGGTATTTCATTAGAACTGTCTCCAAGGAGACAGTTCTAAGGAAATGCCAAGACATGTTTTCATTTTGTAGCAAACTATTCAATAATTGCGGTCTGCTGATGTGTAAACAGTAGTGATTTTATCCCGTCAACACAGTGCGTATGTGCCGTGAAACATTTTTGATATCCAGTCAATACTATTTTTGCATTTTACAGCCATTTGTAGGTGTTGACGGGATAAATAGAATAGTAGGTTAGTGCCGTGAATGGGAAAAAATATCTGGCGCGGCACGGAAACGGGATGTGCTCGGCATAGCCTCGCCCATCCCGTTTCCTGAGCCTTGCCAGATATTTTTTCCCATTCACGGCACTAACCTACTATTCTCTATCTATTTTCATTATTTATGAACCAAAATATATGTTGTGACCACTCATTTGAACCGTCTCAGCGAGACGGTTCAAATGAGTGGTCACAACATATACTTCTGATGAGAAATAAAGAAATTCTTGAGCCTTGCCGGATATTTTTTCCCATTCACGGCACTAACCTACTATTAAAATTGTTGAAATGCCCAATTGCTTCAGAAATAATGGAGTGACAATACTCAATTACTAATTCCTTATCTGGAGCCCTGCAAGTTTACTGATTTCATAAGAGATGAGGCTATGCCGAGTTCTTATGAAATCGGTCAACAAGTTTAATAAATAGAGGATCTTACACGAGTGATGATTTCATATGATATGAGTTTACTGATTTCACAAGACACGAGGCTATGGAAATTAGTCAACAAGTTTAATAAATACCATATTAAATCATCACAAATGTTAGATTCTATTTATTGCATAAGCACATTGTCATACCTTGAAGATGTACTGGTCACTGAACCTGTTTTCTGTAACAAGCTAATTTTGCATATTTATTACACAAGTGCAACATCATTTTTATTACACCGTTCTTTATTAATAATTTACACTGCGAGCGCCCATTTTATGCAATAAATAGAGGCGATCTTATTTGCCCATTTGCTATTTTACATCAAAAGTAACACTATACTTACTGTAAACTAAAAGTAACAGTATATTGACCAGTTTTCGTTTTATTGACCTGATGGCCGAGTCATAAATCTCAATTTTGTATGAAGTCGGTTAAATAAGAAAACAAATACAGACTTTTTAGCTGGTGTATATGTCAGATGTGATATGCACGGAAAAATCAATATTTAATATTATCGAAAAAAAAAATTGTTTCCGGAATATTTATATAACAGTAATATTTGGGCATGTTGCATCATCAAACACACTGTTTTGTTTGTTTGTTTCTTTGTTTCTTTGTTTGTTGGGGTTTAATGGCCTATCAACAGCTAAGGTCATTTAAGGCTGGGTCAATGGGTTTAGTACTAAATCCCATATATTACCTGTACAAGAAGTACATGTACATGTTGAAGTACATGTACAAATGGGGTGAAAATCACAAAATCAGAACTGAATATTCACAATAAAACAACTATATATTCAGCCCTGAAATCAGAATAATCCTGATCTGATGCCAGGTCCTCGCCACACGAGAATCACTTGGCCTCCTCCCAAAAGCAGTAGGATCAGTAATAATCTTATTACTTTTATAATGGTCAGTAACCCAATTCAACTCCCAGGTAACAAAAGAGCCAAAAATAAAAACGTACCTGAGGGCCAAACCAGGCAAAGGAGGAAACCCTACCGTTAATTTACGCCGTCACATTCACCCGACCAACCACCCACTGAAACGGACTGTAGTTGTACTCACGGTGTACTGGTCACTGACAGTGTTCTGCAGCTGCGAAATGATCTCAATGCCACAATTGTCATTCAAGTTGAAGTATGACGAGAAATCGCCCACCATGCCGCTAATGCTGCACGTCACTTCATTGTAAGGTTTCTGTGGATACAAGAAAATCATCGGTGTTAACCCTTACACTGCTGAATTAAACTTTGTTGTCTGCTGTACTTTTTTTATTTTCTATTTTACGTATCAAAAATATGATTTGACAGCACTTTAGAATCATTTCCAATGGAAATGATTCTTTAGTGCTGTCAAACCATGTTTTTATTGAGAAAGAAGGAAAAATATTAAACAAAGCAGAAGTTTTGTTCTCAGCATTGTAAGGGCTAATCCTTTAATCCTTTCATCCCTAAGTAACTGGAATGGTCTTTGATATGTTAATTTTGCAACCAATCCAACTGTCACAAAACGATTTGCAGACTAGTCCATTTATGAAAAGGGGGTGTTTTTGTTCTCAAAACAATGAAAATTACTTGCCAAAAGTGCAGATCCTGATGAGACGGCTCATCATGAGCCAGCTCATCTGCATCTACACTGTTTTCCAATACCCGTATACAAGCCTGTAGTGTTAAGAAGTTCATCATCTCTGATGCCATATTTGTGTTTTTAGATTTACGCGGGAGCCTTCACTAGATTTTGAAATGAAAAGATGATCTAGCTCTTTAGAGCTATTTTTTATAGCGTAGTAAGACCCCAAAGTTCAACCCGCAAAAAAAGTGTACTGCGACCGACATATGCCTCATTTGCATAAATCGTATAGACCTCAATTTATAGTGTCAGGACCATAATCCTTCGCTATCACTCGAATAAAAACAAAATTAAAATTTATGTCTGTGATGGTAGAAATAGGAATTTGTGACAAGTGTAGCTCCAGATCAAAAATCCATTATGAATTTATGTAGTGTGAATATTCTCGAGTAAGCACTTACAAATTGGTCTTGGTCGATGAGCTGAGCAGTGTACAAGACGGAGCCTGGCAGTCGTGTCTCTAGTATGTTGACCACACAGTCCCGGGTTGGGTCGAACCGCGGGCGGTTAAGGTTGTAATTGAGTACCACTCGCACCATCTCCGTGCTGCACAACTGTACTGCGCCGCCGTCATCACACACCGTCACATACAACTGCAATATAACATGGATTGATTGGTCGGTTGGGTGGGTGGCAGGCTGGCTGATTTGGTTGGTTGGTTGGTGATTGGTTGGTTGATTGAATGATTAGTCGGTTAATTGAATGATTGGCTGTTTAATTTGGTTGATTGAATGATTGATTTGGTCGGCTGGCTGGCTGGCTGAATAATTGATTGGTTGGTTAATCAATTGATTGAACCCACAACATCCCAAATGGTTCAAACGTAGACCATAAATCCAAAAATAATCAAAGATTTACAGTAGAAATCTACATTCAGTCCTGAAATTACAATACACACTTAGTCACTTAGCCCCACTCCCAATTTTATGATAAATTTATGAATTTTTATTATACAGAATTTCTTACATTATCACAGCCATTTTGACTGTGATAATGTAATAAATTCAGTATAATAATTCTGCATAGTTTTAATCATCAAATATATGCAGTCGTTAGTTCTATATGACATAATGCATTTCAGGAAAAATAAATGATTACTCCCTCAAAGTATACTTTGCTAGATAAGTATAATTTGCAATGTTGATGAAATCACGTACAGGGATATCGGGATTCCGGCAAGGATGAATGTCATCGTTAAATTAAATTAACATTTGCACGCTCCCAACCAATCACTTGTTAAGGGTTAACAAATGAAGTCTTACTCTGTAAAAATCTTCAAGGTTTGCCTCTGAGATAGTATTAAGCAAATAGATATCTCCCGATGTGGTGTCAATTCTGAACAGATCTACGTCTTGAATTTCTAAGCTGTAGCGGACTCGCTGGTAAGGTATCTGAAATGATGTAAATTTGAAAGATAATAGATAATAGAGTAGAATGTGGCCTTAGATCATCAAATAAACTGGGCCGATTGGTTGTTATAGGTCATACAGTGCACAAGCTGAAAAACCAGATCTCGAATATCCGAGACATCATCGGATTTTTCTTAAAAAGGAAAAGGTTACTTGCAAAAGTGCAGATCCTGATGAGACGGCTCGTTACGAGCCGGCTCATCTGGATCTACACTGTTTGCAAACACTACTAAAGAGGTCTGCAGTGTTGACAGAGTTAATCCCCCCTCCACTAATTGTGGTGAGGCATAAAAAATATAACATATTCTCACATACATTAGACGACAAACATTTAGTAGCTTAAAATTCATTCATATAATAATTCCAGCACAAAAATATATACACAATTCCCTAACATTTGATTGGTCCGTAGTAAGTCTCTGTCCAAAATTTATATCCCAGTAAACTCCCATGCCGAACTACTTTCCGTAACCGTCAGGCGCAGTTAAAATAATTCTTAAGAAAACGGAAAATAAACACATTTTCTTGATGAATTTATTTCAAATGCTGGAATTATAAGGAATAAATGGCTTTTTTTGTGGAATTTATCGGGGATATAAACTTGGAAAAGTCGCGGGAATACTGGACGATGCCTTTCGGCCTTCATCCAGTATTCCCGCGACTTTTCCAAGTTTATACCCCGATAAATTCCACAAAATGGCCATTCATTCCTATATTGTTTATACATACACCGGTGTTAATCTTTTTTACTGATTCATATGCAACAATGTCCCAAACAATAATAATGTACCTTGAATCCCTTAATGTGAATAAAACTCCTATTAATTCATTCTTTAGAACCACTGTTCAATCATATACCTACTACAGAATAATAGGGAATTATTTCACATGAACAAGTTTACTTATTTCATAAGAAATGAGGTAGAAACAGATACCCCCGACCGATGCCTGAACCAACAAACAAAAGCTGTAATGCGAATTTCAAAATATTAAGTTTTTATGTTAAGGACGGATTGGCAGACATACATTCACCCCTACGTTACACCCCTGAGGTGGTACATCCATTTTTTTTAAACAAAAGAATGACCACCTTAGAAACAATAGGTTTAAGTGTTTACGAAATATTGTTTTCTTTTGTCGTAGTACACACCTCCAACCACCTAAAACCCTGATTGTGCACCCGGAAGAAAAGACGGACAAATGGATGAACAGACGACCGGACGGAAAGGCGAAAACAATATACCCCTCGGCATACTTTGTAAGATGAAGGTATATTAAACTTACGTAATCATTGGAGTCACTATCAGCAGCCTCAATGACGTTGGTGACCAATGCACTCTGAGAGTTCCAATCAATGGTCGCCGTGTACTGAACAGTATTTTGGAAAATCGGCCTGAACTTGTTTCTCCAAATGTTGATGGTAATACGTATAGTGGATGACCTCTGGTTAGGGGTTCCATTGTCCCTCGCATACACATCAAACTGAAAGGAAGAGTGAACGTGTGAATGGGTGAAAGAGATCTACGTCTTGAATTTCTAAGTTGTAGCTGGTAAGGTATCTGAAATTATGTAAAATCAAAATATAATAGATAATAGAGTAGAATTTGGCCTTAGATCATCAAATCGATTGGTTGTTACAGGTCATGTAGTGCACAAGCTGAAAAACCAGATCTCAAATATCTGAGACATCATCGGATTTTTCTTAAAAAGGAAGAAGATTACTTGCAAAAGTGCAGATCCTGATGAGACGGCTCGTTACGAGCCGGCTCATTTGGATCTACACTGTTTGCAAACACTACTAAAGAGGTCTGCAGTGTTGAAAGATATTAAAATATTAAGTTTGTATGTTAAGGACGGATTGACGTTACACCCCTTAGGTGGTATATCCATTTTACACATCAAACTAAAAGGAAGAGTGAAAGTGAATGGGTTTAACTCTTTGAATGCTAGAGGTGAAAATAACATCCCCACAAATTAGGAATATTTTTCTTATTTCTCTTTGTAAATATGTCTTGGAATTACATTAGAATCGAGTCCCCAGGACTCAATTCTAATGAAATTCCAAGATATATGCATGATGTTTACATCGAGAAATAAAAAACATAATTAATTTTTTTGAAATTCCAAGATATATGCATGATGTTTACATCGAGAAATAAAAAACATAATTAATTTTTGTATGCTATTTGTTTTAACTATTTATAGCCTACAAGTTTCCCAGCATGCAAAGAGTTGACTCTCACTCCTAAGTAACTGGATTGGACTGTGTGATATGCTAATTTTGCAACCAATCCAATTATTGTAAAATGATTTTCAGACTAGTCCATTTATGAAAAGAGGGTGTTTTTGTTCTCAAAAATATGAAAATTACTTGCAAAATGTGCAGATCCTGATGAGATGGCTCTGGTAACCTATTTATTATAAGACTGGTCTATGCTAACCTCGTAAGTGTTTCGGGTCACTCTCAGTGGATCCTCATAGATGTTGCCTTTGACGAAGATCTGACCACTATCCTTGTTAATACCAAAGTAATTAAGGTAGTCTTGGTTGAATCCCGCCGGCGTCATAACGTATGTCGGAACATTGTGTGGTGCCTACAAATAAACGGGAGTAGCAACATTACAGCATTTTATTTATTTGTGGCCGAGAGAAATGGGGCTTATGGGATTTGTGACCAGTGTAGCTCCTGATCAAATAGCACACTCCTGCAGACTGATAACGATCTATAGTGCTTGTTTGAAGCATGACGGGTGTTTCCTTGATGGGATGGCGAACACTGCAGTTTCTGATCAGGCCTGATGCAGATTCTGTTGTACCCCACAAAATATTTAACGCAAATTTCTAAATCATTTGATATAATGAATGTAAAATCGAAAACGGATGCCACTTAATTAACTGAATGTAGACACTAATTCCTTGATAAAGACCTTGTGCCGAAATGTTGGAAGAGTGTAAAAATTGCTCAGCTGTAGGGCTTTTATAAGAATAAATATTTAAACTGTCCATAAATTCATAATGGATACGCATATTCAACCTGTTGCACTTATATCCCAGTACATTACATTAGCCCCACGAGACGTGGCACGACAATGTTAATTTGTTAACGTATGCTTGAAGTCATTAATTTCCTGGATGTTGCCGATAAACAACGTCGCTTTTCCAGGAATTGGGACAAAAATGAGGTAAAACAAGTTTATTATTGATTTTAAATTCATATTTGAGATACGCCATGCGATTTTGTACCTTCGGACATCTGCATAATTTCATTAAATATGCTTACAAAATTTAGAATATTTTTCAAAAATAAAGTAAAAAGTGGACAAATTTAAGAGTAAATGTGGAATATAATTAAGCATGTTCTCTGAAATTTTGTCCACTTTTGACACCATTTACAGAAAATATTGTAAATTTTGTAAACGTATTTCATGAAATTAAGCAGATGTACGAAGGTACAAAATCACATTGCGTGACTCGTTTGGTTATTTACGTTTTTGAAACTATCCAAAAATGCAATGTAAATATAAGTAATAAAACAAATGGGCTATTGCGTTTACTGTAATAAGAAAAACATTTGGTCTGTAAAGTTTGCAAGGAGTCCTTAGGACTTTAAACATACCAAATGTTTTTCATACTACAGTAAACAAAACAGTTTTATTCCTTAAATACGGGGCATTACAAACTTACGATTCTGTCACCATCATCAGCCCTCAAGGTGATGACTACGTCGGAGATAGGTGTAGTCTCTGGTATGGACACGGATGTGATCTGATTCACATCAAACACAGGTTCCTGCAGGTTCCTATTGACAGTGACTTTCACGGGCGCGGACGCATCACACGTCACGTCAATTGGATTTTTCGCACCGATCCAGAACTAGGAAAGAGCAAGGGCATCGTTATTACGAAGCTAATCCCCTCACTGGCAGCCTTGATCATAAAAAAATAATATAAAAAATTATTTTACATGCCCTAGGGTAGGTTTTGAACTCACAACCTTCAGTATTAAGTCCTGAATTCTACCCCTGCGCCACACAGCCCATCTCTGCAAATATTAAGAAAGAGGTATCTTGTGGTGAAAGGGTTATTTTGTTTGTTTAATGGTGTTTAACGTCCTATCAAGAGCTAACATCATTTAAAGAAGGGGGGTGTGGGGAGGGGGGGGGGGAGGAGGGGGGGGGGGGGGGGGGGGGGGGGGGGGGGGGGGGGGGGGGGGGGGGGGGGGGGGGGGGGGGGGGGGGGGCGTGGGGGTGGGGGGGGGGGGGGGGGGGGGGGGGGGGGGGGGGGGGGGGGGGGGGGGGGGGAGGGATCACAAAATCAGAGCGGAATAATTGCTTCCAAATACATATATATTTCGCCCTGAAATTAGAATAACCCGACCTGGTGCCAGGTCCATACCACACCAAAGCCACTTGGCCACTTCCCCTAAAGTAATAGGATTACAAATAACCATATTACTCATATAAGGGGTATAACCAAATTCAACTCTCATATACAAGAAAGGGTTTAACTCTCTACGCTGGAGACGGAAATTATCGTCCGATGTTTTTCATTTTTGCCTTACCTCTTAACAAAAAAATAAAACGGTTTTGACAGCACATGAGAATCGTCTCCAGTGGAGACGATTCTCATGTGCTGTCGAAACTGTTTTTTGTCAAGAAATATTGAAAATAAAACATTTCCGGCAGATGACAAAATTTAATTCAGCAAGGGTTACATACCTCATACTGCAGCTCGGGTGCAGAATTCAGCGGAGATCTCACTCGTATCTCGGCAGTCGTGTCTGTCAGCTTCACGATTTTGAAATATTGTAGCACATCACTGTCTGCATTGGCGATGCTGTATTCAAGTAGGTCATAGTCAGACGACGCGGGCTGAAATAAATGACACCCAAGATTTTATTTGATTTAATGGTGTTTCACGGCCTGTCAACAGCTAAGGTAATTTTAGGCCGGGTTAACGGGGGTCGAATCACATATGTTACCTGTTGTGATAGGGGGTAAATCCCAAAATCAGAACTGAATATTTACAGAAAAAAAAATATATATTCAGCCCTGAAATTAGAATCACCTAAAAATATGGGAGGGGCCTGCTATTAGAGAGGGGGCTACTATTAAAATAAATATGGTACCCTGAAAAAAAACTTAAATTCTCACTAAGTTATTTGACCTTGACTTTGAGCACAGGGGCAACCTGGGCGAGCTATATAATGAAAATATGGATAACGACAAATAAGTGTATGATGTTTCAAACCAATACGACTTATGGCAACAGAGATAGTGTGCAGCCGAAAACTTTAACGCAAATCTCGGACAGATATACAGACAAACAGGGAGGCGACTGTCTGTACATGTACTCAAAAAAACATTTTGTGGTACATAAAATGTGAAACTGAAAGCGTCTAATGTCCCAGCAACAGCTAAGGTCATATTGGGACAGGGTGTCGGTTTCAAGTCTCATCTGAAAGACCAGTGGGAAATACTATGAAAGTATTGTATGATGCTTAACCATTACACCGCTATCTTAATTGTTTTGTCGTCTGCTGCTTATTTTCTATTTTTATCATCAAAAACATGCTTTGACAGCACTTTAGAATAATTTACAACATGCTTTAACAGCAATTCAGTGCTGTTAAATCATGTGTTTTATTAAGAAATATGGTAAGATATAAAAGCAACAGCAGACGACAATTGTTGTGTGTAGCGGTCTAAGGGTTAAAGGGGCATACCACGATTTAAAAAAAAAAATAAATGTGTTGTCATCTTAGCCCGTGGTGTTAAACTGGGATCCTCCACCAACTTAATTAGGTTACTGAACTTATAAATTCACAAGTATCTGCACTTCGAACTACGTCAAGGGATTTGGGATTTAATTTGCATTGGCGGAGAATAACACTGGCCAATGCTTACATTGTTGTGATCCAGATCGTTGATATTAATGGTCATCACAAAATCTTCGACACTTGCAGTTTCGTCGATAGCTGCTACGTAGCCCCCGATGGGTGTGACAAAGGTCGGACACGAGTTACGCACGATTGTGATTGTCACTTGAGCGAAGGATTGGGTTAACAGGGAAGGAATTCCGTCGTCGCCAGCACGCACTTGTAGCTGTAAATAGAGGATGTTACACGAGTGATGATTTAATATCATATTTATTAAATGAGTTTACTGAGTTCATAAGAAATGAGGCTATGCTCATTTGCATATTTATTACACTAGTGTAATATGATAATTATTGCACTGTGTTTATACACTGTGGAAGCAAATGTTATGCAATAAACGATGGTTAAATGGTAGAATGGCATTTAATGACCTGTCGAAAGCTAACGTCAGTTCAGGCCAGGTCAAAAGAGTGGAATTTTGTATTTCACCAGTACAGATTTATTTATTTAATGGTGTTTAAGGACACAATTGTTTCATTGGTCTAAACGCTGTCACATGACGTTAGTGTCATGACGTAATGTAAACAAGTCCATGTTCTTTAAATGAAAACTGATTTATATTCGACTATCGGCAAGCAGAAAACGTTACCCGATAAATAGTCTCAACTTGTTACCTCAATCTCACTCAAGTCAAACTACTGAAAAACAAAGTCAAATTCCATCCCAAGTACATGTTTTCCTATATAACAGCTCTCATTAACTCAAATTTCCGTTAACTCAAACTATTTTCCTCAGTCCCTTGGAACTTCGAGTAAGTGAGTGTAGAATGTAGAAGACAAGTCGAGTGTCTGTTGATTTCAAGCTCGTCTTCGAAACAGTAGGAATTCCTTGTCTTGCCTGATAAACTTGATATCAAAAGCCACTAGATTGGTATTCTCCATGTACAGTGTACCTCAAACTCTCTCATGTCAAACTACTGATAACTCAGTCAATTATTGGTCCCAAGTACATGTTTTGCTGCATAATATTAAACTCTTGTTAACCCATTTCATGCTGAGGATATGTCATTTTGTTTGTGAAAAATTCTAAATATTTTCTTTATATGTATTAAGAAGTATATGTCGTGACCACGTGCCACATTTGAACACGGCTGTGAGCGGTGTCGAACAACAGGAATCATGTAACAATAAACATTACCACATAGATGTCTTGCGGTGCTGCTCGTAGGCTCCGTCTTATTGTCACTTCTCCCGTCTCCCGTGTAATCATGAAGAAATTGGGGCCGTCTGAAGGATTGCTACTTTCGATCTCGTAGTACAAATTGTGCTGAAATATAGTTGTCCAAATATACTAATTTTTCTAATTTATATATTCTAATAGCAGTCCCTCTATTTGTAGCCCCCACCCATATCTTCACAAAAAATATGCTATTTTCACTTTTTTTTAAAGGCTTCGACTATTTTCGCAGATTTGCGAAGTAATATGTTTTTGATCCTCTAAATGTGAATAGCCTAGAGGGTGTGCCGTGGCATTCATTAAAATAAATACAGTAACTAGAAATTGACACTTATTTTGTCCACAAGTACAAGTGTTTCTCATTCCTCGTCGACACAGTCAGTCAAAAATAATACAGTGGAACCTCTCTAAACTGGATACCAAGATTATTTTTGACGAGTTTCTTGGTAATTTATCTCCAGTGATAATGTCTGTTTGTGATCGCATAGCACACAACTGTGTCTCAGAATGTCCAATTTACAAATCACATGTCCAATTTACAGTGTAACCTCTCTAAGCCAACACCCTGGGGACCTCCCAGGGTGTCCGGTTTAGTGTGGTTTCACTGTATAAGATAATTGAATTGGTTTATAGAGGTTCAACTGTATTTCAATAGGTGGGAGAAGCTCTATGCATCTCAAACCCAAATCAGCAAGGTGTTAACTGTCTGTTTCAGGAAACCTGCCCAAATTTTACAGCTATGTAAACAATGAAAAAACAGTATTAAATTTAAGAATGACCATTTTTTCATTTCGTGAAATTTTATTGCGAAAAGTTACCCAAAATGTTTACAAAATTACGCATTTTCTAACTCGAAAATTGTAAATCGAAAATACAAACATTCATTATCAGATTTAACCCTTTCACACTACAGATCTCTAAAATAATGTTTGCAAACAATGTAGATCCAGATGAGCCGGCTCGAAACGAGCTGTCTCATCAGGATCTGCATCGTTTGTACATTGCTTCTGAGTGCTTACAAAACTACGCATTTTCCAACTACACTATGTTTGCAAATCAAAAATAAAAACTTTCATTATTTGATTTAAGTTAAAGAAAGCCTACCCCGTCATCATCCGTAGCCAACACGGTGACTAGTGTGGTTCCGGGGATCTCCACTTCATTGACTCTATAGCTGTATGCCCGGTTATTGAAGTCCCAGTACGGTCTTGAAGGGTTACGGTTCACAGAGATCGTCAGATTGGTCACCGCAATATCATTTGGAACGAGCGAATCATACACGGACAGTCCAAGCTGAAATAATAGAAATTTTATTTTATTTAAGGATGCTTAACGGCCTGAAAATATGTATGGTAATAAACATGTACATGAAGTTTAAAGCCAATCGGTCATACCGTATACAAGTTATAGCAGAATGAAAAACATGACGGACGGCAATTTTAACATTTTGGGTTTATGGGCTATTTGCACTTTAACCCATTAAAGACGGGATACACTTATAGTAGTATGAAACTTTTTAGGTGGGAAAATCCTATTTTCTTCATTTCATCTCGAAAGTATATGTTGTTATGAGACGGTTCAAATGAGTGGTAACAACATATACCTTTATGGAGAAATAAACAAAAGAATGAGATTTTTCCAATAAAAATTATTGTATCCTAAGACTGAAATGGGTTAAAAGATCGAAGGAATAGTCCCTAAACAACAATAGGCTTAGGGGCAACACGGAATAAGTCTTATTGTATTATTTTGTCTTAGGCTTCTCCAACTATCCAGTAAACCCCCAATGTTTGCCCAGACAGACGACTTTTGCATCCCTATATTTCATTTTCTCCACGTGATGGGATTGATAATAAAATATTATGTTTGCACTGAAGAACGCAAGTGCTGTAATAAGTGAATTTCTTTAACCCTTAATTGCCACCCTAAGTAACTGCAATAGATTTTGATATTTTAATTTTGCAACAAATCCAACCATCACAAAATGTTTTTCAGACTAGTCCATTTATGAAAAGGGGGTATTTTTTGTTTTGTTCAAAAACATGAAAAGATGCAGCTCATCTGGATCTGTAATGTTTGCATAAATCGCTACAGCGGGCTTTCGGGTTCAAAGGGTTAAAATTTCTCCAAAAATTGAGGAGAAAAACAGAGAAAATAGTGGAGCAACAGCATAGACAGACAGCCGAGTACACTTAGTCCAGTAGTCGATTTCAGCAAAATTTCAAAGTATACTTATCTAGCAAAGTATACTTCAAGGGAGAAATTTTCAATTTTAGGATAAATTTATTAATTTTTATTATACTGAATTTATTACATTACCACAGCCAATTTGGCTGTGATAATGTAATAAATTCAGTATAATAATTCTGCATACTTTTAATCATCAAATATATGCATTTCAGGAAAAATAAATGATTTCTCCCTCAAAGTATACTTTGCTAGAAAAGTATACTTTGCAATGTTGGTGAAATCGGCTACTGATATACTTACAACGAAGGTTGTCGCTTGATCACGTTGTAAGGCCGCCAAGTTCTTCACAAAGACGCCAGCAGCATTCGAGCCGTCATTGAGCTCTTGAATACCAAAATAAGCTGGAGAAACACCATAACCAGTAATCGAATACATCAGTTGCCCCTGTAAAGAAAATGCCATGTGTGTTCATAATTTCAATACAGGTTTCGTCTGAAATCTTCAAACATTGTGGCTCCGACTGGAGAAACTAGAAATGGACGCTTGTCGACAAGCGCATGTGTATCCCCATCCCCAGATACACAAGTAGTTTGAAAAAAGGGTGTTCGAGTTATGCTCCGTAAACAAAATCAGTGCGCGGAAAAACAAAGGGATATAACTCAAAAATTAGTGATGCAAGAGTTGTCATTCTTCCATGACACACCTTTAGGGTCGTGGTCTATGCATGTGTGAAGTTTCATGAAAATATTCCAAAGGGTGTACGAGTTATGCTCCGGACGCGAAATCAGTGCACAAAACAACAAAGGGAGATAACTAAGAAATTAACGACGCAAGAGTTGTCATTCTTGCGTGCGACACACCTTTGGGTTGTGGTCTATGCATGTGTGAGGTTTAATGAAAATATTCCATAGGGTGTTCGAGTTATGCTCCGGACATGAAATCAGTGCATGAAACAACAAAGGGAGATAAGTAAACAAGAATTCCGCGGAATCAAATGCCTCGCCTTGTCCCACCTTGACCTCGAGCTTGGGCCCGAAAGCAATTTTCACATATTATACAATTATTGACTAGTGAGCCATAGAATATCGAATTATATTCTATGGCTCACTAGCCAATAATTGTTTTATTATATGATAATAGTCTGTATATAGCACTTACGACCTTATGCTACTAGACAAAAATTGAAAAAGAATTTGAAAAAAAAAATGGAAAAAAAAGAGTTTAAAAATTAAAAATAATAATGCTCGCTACTGGAGCCCAGATTTTTTTTAATAGTCCTATATTTATCTACATAGCATATCTGCACAGGTCCACATATTGCCACAATATTGTCAACACAGTTTACGGAAATGTAATATAATAATTTACCTGTATAAATTACCTGTAATAAGTTAGTGGTCTTCATGCATTATTGTCCAGTTTGTAGAGTGCGCAAAACAAAAAAGGGAGATAATTAAAAAATTAGCTACGCAAGAGTTGTCATTATTGTGCGCGACACACCTTCGGGTCTTGGTCTATGCATGTGTGAAGTTTCATGAAAATATTCCAAAGGGTGGTCGAGTTATGCTCAATCAGTGCGCGAAACAAGAAAGGGAGATAACTCAAAATATTAGCTATGCAAGAGTTGTCATTCTTGTGTGCGATACACCTTCGGGTCGTGGTCTATGCATGTGTGAAGTTTCATGAAAATATTCCAAAGGGTGGTCGAGTTATGCTCCAGACACGAAATCAGTGCGCGAAACAAAAAAGGGAGATAACTAAAAAATTAGCTATGCAAGTGTTGTCATTCTTGTGCGTGACACACCTTCGGGTCGTGGTCTATGCATGTGTGAAGTTTCAATAAAACATTCAAAAGGGTGTTCGAGTTATGCTCCGGACAAGAAGTGTCTGTGGCGGACGCGGACGATGTTCGCGGACGCGGACGATGTCAAATCCATAATATCCCCCGACAAAGTCCGGGGGATACAATTAGCTACATGTAAACTGGGTCTGAATTGATCATAAAGACCATATTTTCAATACAGCTGAAAACGTAAATCATTTCAATCGTTGGAAGCATGAAATTGTGATGGAGAAATCGGGCGTATGACGTTTGTGATCAATTCAGACCAAGTTAACAGTCTATTGAGGATCTGTAAAATTCCCGAAAAGCTGATCGTAAATGTACAGATCCCAATCAGGCTGTAGAATTACGCTATCAGGTCAGGCAGGTAATAAACTGGGGCCCGTTTCACTCAACGTCGTACGACTAAAATGTTTGTAAGTGCAAAATTATGATAGTCTGTACATCTAACATTAATGATACATGACGACTCGGTAGTCACAAATGCCAGGTTATAGTACAGGGAGACAGATAGTTTTATATATTCTGTAGATATGACATTTCTGGCAAAATAAACATTCATTCATCATTACCCCACGTATTGATTGATTTTATATCAGATGAATATTTCCACACTGATATCAGGGGCGATAAACGTGTTTCCTGAAAATGTTAACGGACATTACTATTTATCCTCTGTATTTATTTTTTGATGTGCAATGATCATACTTTATAATCTGTCGAAAATATTACAGCGGGCACTCGTCATTTATAGAACTGGTGGAATGAATAGTGACACAATAATACACTTATTTAATTCCTATAAAGAACATTTTGTGCCTACTGAGTGGGTATGTATCTTTAACAATGCTTTCTTGTAAATAATTATTGGATTTACATTTATTGAGCATAGGCTGCATATGCAGCCTATGCTCAATAAATGTAAATCCATCAATTAACATATCCATACAATCCAAAATTTGCACTTACGAACATTTTAGTCGTACAAAACTTAGTGAAATGGGCCCCCAGTCGGAGATATAGCATTAGCAATTCTATTGCATACTAAATGATATTGCAGTGTACATAATATTAAACACAGAGTATTACAAAACATAATACATTTATTAATGAATTTATTAATTTTTATTACCAGTATACTGAATTTATTACATTATCACAGCCATATTGGCTGTGATAATGTAATAAATTCAGTATCATAATTCTGCATACTTTTAATAAATACAGTCGTTACTATAGTTCTAAATGAAATAATGCATTTCGGGAAAAATAAATTACTCCCTTAAAGTATGCTTTGCTAGATAAGTATACTTTGCAATTTTTATGAAATCGGCTACTGACTGATCAGATCAAATTTACGACTTCTGTCAATGTTTACGTCTTACTTGCTGGTCCTGGTCAGACGCCAAAGGCCGGAAGAAGTTGACAAATTCGTTTTGGCTGTACAAGATTGAGTCGGTGTAGGGTGGAAAGACACCATCGGATACTATAAACTGCGGCGAGAATTCATTACGCTCTATCGTGAAGGTGCATCTGGTTGTGACTGATTTTCCTCGTCCATCATCCAGACGAACATCAAACTGCAATGTAGTGCAGTGAAGTCACAGGCACTTTGTGGTATGAACGACAAAATCTTTTAAATCATACCCAATTTTACTCCACTAGGCCCCATCAACTGGTCGAAATGCATTGAAATGGTAGATTGCATTCTGTTCATTAGACTTCACCCACATGCACTTTGTGTCACTTGTAAAATATTTATGGATTCAAGAATACATTTTTCAATTATTGTCTTTTGAGTCGGTGTACACGAGATTTACAGACCTGAGGGTGAATATGACTTTTCGAAGGTCCGTAAATATCATGTACACCGCCGACTCAAAAGACAATAATTATTTTATTATATGACGCAATAATTCCAGCACAAAAATATTTACACAATTCCGTAACATTTGATTGGTCCGTAGCAAGTCTCTGTCCATAATTTATATCCCAGTAAACTCCAATGCCGAACTACTTTCCGTAACCATCAGGCGCAGTTAAAATAATTCTTAAGAAAACGGAAAATAAACACATTTTCTTGATGAATTTACTTCAAATGCTGGAATTATAAGGAATGAATGGCCTTTTTGTGGAATTTATCGGGGATATAAACTTGGAAAAGTCGCGGGAATACTGGACGAAGGCCGGAAGGCCTCGTCCAGTATTCCCGTGACTTTTCCAAGTTTATACCCCGATAAATTCCACAAAAAGGCCATTCATTCCTATATTGAGAACTTGTACTTATGATACAACAATGCACGAACTGCCTCATGCTTTGATTGTGTGTTTGCATATGCTGCTACATCTTTGTCGGACTCGTCTCGTTGCGCTCAGGTGAATATCATTTATGTCCACATCACGTGACCCGATATTGTGCATTCCATTGGTTCAAATTGCTTGGTCATGTAATAATTGCTGATATTTCACTGGTTGAATGTCACCCGACATTTAATTCAGCATTGTAACAGTGAAGATATCTCGGATGCAAATACAGTGAAAACTCTCTAAACCGGACACCCTGGAAAATCCCTAGGGTGTCCGGCTTACAGAGGTTCATTCCACTGTAGATCAACCATTTGATCATTCTGAGCCATAGTACTGTGCTATGCAAGAGAACAGACATTATACCCAAGATAAATGACCAAGAAAAATAAGATCACATGTGTTTTCTTGGTGTCCAGTTTAGAGAGGTTCCACTGTACATCTAGACGAATGCGTACTTACTGAAAACACAGTCTGTGTCAAACCAGGTGTATTGAAGAGATCTCGTGACTTCACCTCCCCTGTCTGCTCATCCACAAAGAAAAACGTATAATCTGTACTGGTCTGGCTCGGGATAAGATAATACTTCACTACATCCTGCAATTATAAATAAATGTTTTCAACGTATTGCAAGCCGCAAAAAATCCACTCGCCTGCTCATACTGAGGAGTCTTTTTTCGATCTGGACGAGTGATAATTTGAAGAGGCATAAACATTCAAAAATATTGGAATGTACGAGTGGAAATCTGGACAAGTGAAAAATTAAGTCTTTTTTCGAGGCCTGCATCGCATTTTGAATTACTGTTTGTTTCTGCTGACCAACTTAATGGAATTAAAAGACTCAATTTTTTCATAAATAATAAAACGTGAAAGTGAATGGGTTTAACATCCCAGCAACAGCTATGGTCATACAGAGACATGTTTTATGACCAGTGGCTTGAAATACTAGTACGTACGTATTTTCTCATGCATTGGGCATGGATTGAACCCAAGGTCTGCGGGCCGTTTCACTAAACTTTGTACAACTAAAATGTTTGTAAGTGCAAAATTACGATAGTCTATAAATTTGACATTAACTATGTTTTCTTGTAAACAATTATTGGATTTACATTTAATTTATTGAGCATAGGCTGCATGTGCAGCCTATGCTCAATAAATGTAAATCCATCAATTGCAATTTCCAGGTGATCCTAAATTTGCACTTACGAACATTATAGTTGTGCGAAGTTTAGTGCAATGGCCTCCAGGTACTGACAGCAAATGCTCTAAACACGCAACCACTTACACCATCAGCATCGACACCGTCCAAGGTGAAGACCACTTTGCCCAACTGAAGCGATTCGGGAATATTTCCTCCGCAAGGCGGGTTCCTGAGTAACGGTTCTTGGGGATTGCGGTACACAGTGATTCTAGCTGATGTAGTTATTTCCTGCTGAGTGAGCACATCCTGTCTCGTCGCCTTAATTGTCAGCTGTAAGTAACAACAACAACAATGTGACACAGTGGTGAGAAAAATATGTACCCGCGACCACAGGACTGAGCTAGCTGGGCAGAAACACACATTTCCTCCCCACAAATAAAGATGCCAGCGTTCACAATTGTTTAATATGTATGTAGTAGACATTCATATTAATTTACAGAAAGCTGTCAGATGAGATGCTTACACAAACTCTATACCCTAGACAAGATTGTATGCAAAGTTGAAAAGGCAGCATTTTTTGTCCAAAAAACAACAACGAAATGGTGCACATGTTTACTATGTGTAGAAGACATGTAAAGTTTCAGATCGATGGACAGAAAGCTGTCCGAGAAGTTGATTACACAAACTCTATACCCTGTACAGGATTGTATGTAAAAGTGTAGTTAAGTTGAACAGTCCGTATGTTTGTGCAAAAATATTTGTTCATCATAAAAACACCATGATGCACATGTTCAACATGTGCAGAAGACGTGTGTAAAGTTTCAGATCGATTGACTGAAAGTTGTCTGAGGAGTTGATTACAAAAAATAGGCAGTGCAATGTGAAATTAATCAATCTATTTTTAGCACTGGTGACCTTGACCTTGGGCAGACAAAGCCCGCCTTGAACAGTGTGTTCGCCCAATTGATAGTAACACATTTGTGAAGTATCGGTGCAAACAGACCAAATGTTTTTCATACTACAGTAAATGCAACAGCACATCGTTTTATTACTATTACTTACCGGTACATTTACATTACATATTCCGATTTCAACAATGTAAATAACCAAAATACGGCGCTAAAACTAGAAATCTTATTGTTTTATGTAAATTTTTCGCAATTCATAGAACAGCGACATTGCGGGTCAATAGTGTGACATTGTTGCCAACGACGATGAATGTCATGTATTTCAATGACGTCAAACAAACTTTAACAAAGTAACGCGACATCATGTGGGGCTGGGATATAAATGCAATACGTTGAATGAGTGTTTCCATTATGAATTTAACCCTTTCAACACTACATACGTGTATAGTGGTATTGGCAAACAGTGTAGATCCAGATGAGACGGCTCATGATGAGCCGTCTCATCAGGACCTGCACTTTGTGCAAGTAATTCATATTTTTGGGAACAAAAACACCTCCTTTTCATAAACTAATCAGATGAAAATCATTTTGTGGCGATTTGATTGGTCGGAAAAATAACATACAAAGTCCATTCCAGTTATTATAGGAATGAATGGCCTTTTTGTGGAATTTATCGGGGCATAAACTTGGAAAAGTCGCGGGAATACTAGATGAAGGCCGGAAGGCCTCGTCCAGTATTTCTGCGACTTTTCCAAGTTTATATCCCCGATAAATTCCACAAAAAGGCCATTCATTCCTTATAATTCCAGCATTTGAAATAAATTCATCAAGAAAATGTGTTTGTTTTCCGTTTTCTTAAGAATTATTTTAACTGCGCCTGACAGTTACGGAAAGTAGTTCGACATGGAGTTTACTGGGATATAAATTCTGGACAGAGACTTGCTACGGACCAATCAAATGTTACAGAATTGAGTAAAATTTTTGTGCTGGAATTATTTAGGATTGAAATAGAAAGTGTGAATATTAAGATATTATACTTGCCTCATACAGTGTTCGAAGGTTTTTGTCCTCGGTGAGCAGCTCGGTAGTAGTGATAACACCAGTATCAGGGTGGATGCCGAAATATCGCAGTCCTTCCATTTCACCGATCAAGCTGAACGTCACTCCATCACTCTATAATGTTTCATTGAATGAATAATTGAACGTTTAACGTCCCAGCAACAGCTACGGTCATATAGCAACATGACCACAGTTTAAAGTCTCATCAGACAGACCAGTAGGAAGAAAATACTCTTTTCATGCATAGGGCGAGAATTTAACTTTATCCCGTCAACACAGTGCGTATGTGCCGTGAAACATTTTTGATATCCTGTCAATACGATTTGGAGTTGCGGCTCGGGTTATTTTTTGCATTTTAAAGCTATTTGTAATGTTGACGGGATAAATAGAATAGCAGGTTAGTGCCGTGAATGGGAAAAATATCTGGCAGAGCCTCGTCTATCCCATTTCCTAAGCCTTGCCAGATATTTTTCCCATTCACGGCACTAACCTACTATTTTCTATCACAACCTCCAGTATTGAAGTCCAATGGCATATCCCCTCGGCCATGACCCATGGCTCCCTCTAACATGCTGTCAAACCAGGTTTTATTGAGGATGAAGAAGAAATATATAACACGACAGTTCATGTTTCCCGCATTCTAAGGGTTAAAAGTCGACTTAAGTTAATGAAGGCGAAATTTAACACAACAACAGCAGACGACAGTTCACATTTCCTGCATTCAAATGTCGACTTACCGGCAGTGTGCGGGCTGTGAGAGTCGAGTGTCCAAGGATAGAGGCTTCATCCAGGGAACCGCTGTATGGCGCGTCGATAAAGGAGAGTGAAGAGAGGTCGCGAATCACTTCTACGTAGACGATCGTTTCGCTTTGTAGGGCGTTAACTCCCCGATCTCGGACGTAAATCCGCCACTGAAACGTAACATTTAGTTTTGCCAACAAAGATGTGGGATAAGGGAGACTACTCTGCCACATTAGCTCATCAGGGCCCAGATTAGCTAATGTGACATGGAGTCAACTCCCTCATCAGTCATCTTTTCCTTTTCTTTCTTTTTTTTCGTACTGCTCCCACGTTGACTTTTTCTTTTATTGTTTTTTTATATTAGCTTTGTTTTCATTCATAAAACAATTATGGTCGTTCTAAGTTAATTCAGTGCAAGATGTTTCTATGAACGTATGTACATGTGCAGTCACTTGTGAACGAGCTATATACATTCAGTTCATGTTTTTCAGATTACAAACATGAAGCTGTCGAGTCCGTTCGTCGTGCAGGCTGTATATGTATTCTCTACTGATCAGTTCTATTGCTCCATTGTTGTTGTTGTTGATGTTGTTGTTGTGATATATCTTCTGCCATAAACATGATAAATGGCACACCTCTTCAGAGTATAACAGAAACGGAACGGTATTTACTCTGTACATCACTACTGTCTGTTTACGAAACCTGACCAAATTTTTCAGCATTATAAACATGATAAATAATGCAAAAACAGTATATTTTTCGATAATATTAAATAATAGCAAAATTTAAGAATGAGCCTACTTTTTATTTCGTGAAATTTGGTCCAATATTGATTTCATTGCGAAATTTTTCCTCATGTTAAATCCCCATAGACATCTTCACAGAGTGTCTATGGGGATTTAACATGGGGAAATTTCAGAACTAGTGGACCGATTTTCAAAATGTAACTTTTGTTTTCTTAGTTAGATCATTTCCAAGCTATCTAGCTATAGATTTCAGAATCAATTTCCAAACATTTTTGTTTTTCGACTCCTCCTCCAGGTTCTCCACCTCTTTTTTCCCCATGTTAGATTCCCATAGAGAACTCATTTTTCGTAATAAAATCAATATTTGACAAAATTTCACGAAATAAAAAGAAGGCTCATTGTTAAATTTTGATAAAATTTAATACTATCAAAAAAAATATTGTTTTTGCATTGCTTATATGGCCGTAATATTTGGGCTATTTTCGTGAAACAGACAGTAGTGGTTATAGCACAACATCTATTTGGCAATCTAAAAGTTCCCATCACCATATATAGATGTTCCAACACTTATCAGCGCCTTGGCAGGGAATACGTGGTCGTAAAGTTTATAATCTCGGGCCAAACTTACATTGAATGTGTTCGGTGCATTCGTGTAATCTCCCTGTGTTGCAATGTCGCCATTCTCATAGATGGTCAGGAAATTATTGGGGGTAGATTCCAGGAAATAGTAGTCCTTATCCGGACTCTGAAAACAAAAAGGGCGAATGGAAAGTGAACAGCTACGGTCATTTAGGGACAGGACATCGATTTCAAGTCTCATCCGAAAGGCCTGTGGGATGGAAATCCAGTGGAACGCCTCTAAGCCGGACAATATGGATGTTCAACTTAGATGTGTTTCGCTGTTATGTATCTCTGATTACAATGACTTTTCATGATTGCGAAACACTAGTGTCATGAAGCGGTAACATGCCTGATTTACAGTGGAACATCTCCAAACCGGACACCCTGGGGACCTCCCAGGGTGTCCGGTTTGGAGAGGTTCCACTGTTCTAGGAATGTATTTTTGTTGCCTAATGCACGTTTTCAACACACAACCTCTGGTATTGAAGTACAATATGCTCTAACCTCTCGGCCACACCGCATCAAAAGTGAAAGTGAAAGTCCGATCAACAGCTATAAATGTCATCTCGAGACCAATGGTCCAATATTTTACCTGTTGTGTGGGGGTCAATCCCAAAATCCCAAACTAAACTAGAGTAATGAATGAACTCACAATGAAACCAAAACAATATACATGTAGGTGGGTTATTCAATAATAAATTGAGCTCAGCTGCAAAAAAAATAGACATGATATACAGTCTTAACACTTGTTTACTCAAAGTTCAATGGACTGAGGAACATTTGAGTTGACAGGAGTTACTACAATGAAACGTTTCTAAACCAAACAACCTTGCGACAATGCTGTGTTAAATTATGACCAATTTCTCTGCCAAATATCGCTGATGTTTATCGGTGTTCATGATTGCAGTGCACACAGGTATGTGCTTCAGTGCTCTTACATCGGAATTACAGTGGAACATCTCTAAACCGGACACCCTGGGACCTCCCAGGGTGTTCGGTTTCGAGAAGTTCCACTGTATATAGGTTAACATGTAATTAGGACCAATAATTTGACTTTGTTATCAGCAGTTTGACTGAATTATTCATCTGTGATTGTAATCAAGCCATGCTCCAAACTGGTCAAAGTAATACAGTCCACACTCGTCTACTCAAAGTCGGTTAAGTCGAATTCCCTCGTTACGTCGAATTCGTGTCCCTGGCTACGGTTACGTCGAATTTCGTTACGTCGAAGTTTCGCCAATTCGAACTAATTGTTATAGGTTCCGAACACAGAAATGTGTGGTATCTCACTCTCGTTAAGTCAAAGTGCGAATTTGTGGCTTCAATTTACCGGAACAAAGACTGGAATTGTTTACCTGTGTAAACAAACTTTGAAAACGTGTTAAAGGTGATTTCCTCGACACCAATTAAACTTAGCTCATCTGATTTAATCACCAGTGATCAATAACTAATCAGTGATGCCGGCCATGGCATTATTGGATCGTTTTGTGATCAAAGTCTATCTTTCTCGAATTCACAACAAACAATCGAACATTGCTGACTTTTTCCGGAAGGCAGATATTACCGAGTCGGACAGAGTGTAAACTGTGACCAACGTGGGCCGTTTAGAACTGGGGCCGAATTGGACTAGGGCCGTTTGATTACCCTCCGATTGATAAATGCTGTGTGTATATATAATCAAGACCGTTATGCACAACAACTTGTTAATTTGCGCTTTATATGATTTATTTATTAAACATAATAAAATGTTACTTTACTGCTTTGTTTTTTCTTTTCTTGTTCCACCCTGATAATACAGATGTGTATACTTAGTTCGACTACACACATGTGTGTATAGGCAATCGCAAGTAAACACATTAGAGTTGCAAAAGTGTAACTCTGTGTGTCACAGGTCGTATGGGAGTTGCGTCCCGTAACGTGTATGGCAATATTTCGAGCTCCTGTTCAGATTTTGTTACGTCGAACTTCGGTTTACTCGAAGTATTCATCACAGTCCGACGGACTTTGAGTAAACGAGTGTAGACTGTACGTCGTTGTGACATTACCGACGTCATTTCAACACTCATAGGCAACACAAGTATATTTAAATATTTAAAAATTTACTTCTAAAAGAGTATTCAGATTGTAGTAGGTTAACCCTCATTGTGTCATGATTTATACTCACGATAGGGTCGCTATCAGTGGCGGATACTGTTGTAACAACAGTACCCTTGCTCACATCTTCCCTGATAATCAAATCAATGCGCTGCTGGGTAAACTGAGGTGTCTCTATGTTCCGAACCACAGAGATCTTAACAGTCGTCAAAGTTGACCGGGAACAGCAAGGGCTTCCGTCCTTCGCTTCTAGTGTAAGCTGAAAAATACACATCGCTCTTCAGAATCAAGTGGTATGCCTTGGATTATTGCAATATAAAATATGAAACTGAATGGGTTTACGTTCCAGCGATAGCTAAGGTCATGTAGGGATGGTACCTCAGTTACAAGTCTCATTCAAAGTACCGGATGGATGGAAATACTATAAAAGTATTTTTCACACCTACGGAGGGGTTTGAACTCTCAACATCTGGTATGGAAGTCTGTGTTCTAACCTCTAGGCCACAATCCGTCCCTAGTGCAAAACAAATGTTTCAAGTCTGGTAACACAAGGGCGTCGTTAGGGGAGGTTTGATGGTTTGTATGAAACCCCCTCTTTTGGAGCCAGCAGGATTTTGTTCATATAAATTAGGTTCGCGATAGCTATTTTCAGTGCATGAATGAGCAGACATTATAGTATTCAAATGCCTTACTAACAAAATACATCCAATCGACACCAAGCGTATAGCAATATGCTAATTTTCCGAAATACACTTCTTAAATAAAACCAAAACTCTTTTCCCAGGAGCTATTTATTGTAAAAACATACGTGAATGCACCATTTGGCTTCTAGAAATCAAAATCTCTCTGGCAGTCTGAAGGAACCAAAATATGTAACCCCTGGACCCCTTACATATTTCTGTGGCTTCACAAGTGAAAGTCGAATCCCCTTTTCTACAATGCTGGAGATGCCCATGTAACATATTCATGACTGGCTGAAACCACATTGCCTGATAACAAATTGCTGTATCCGGGGGCCGTTTCACTAAACTTTGTAAGACTAAAATGTTTGTAAGTGCAAAATTATGATTGTCTGTGAATTTCACATTAACATTGTTTTCTTGTAAACAATTATTGGATTTACATTTATTGATATGCAGCCTATGTTCAAACAAGAGGGCCATGATGACCCTAATTCGCTCACTTGACTCCATGAACACCAGAGGAGAATGTGACATTGAGTTCATGTGTTAAATGCTTCACCCAAGGATCTTAACTTCCTATGAAGTTTGGCCAGCATCGGCCATGTGGTTCCTGAGAAAAAGACGTTCAAAATCTTGAATAAATGGACCTTTTGGTGGCCATCATGGATGACATAATCATCCGATTCCGACAAATATTGCACCAGAGCAATCGCCTCATCGATACCTTCAATTTGATATATGGCATGAGCATATTCGGTCAAAAATCTAATTTGACCCCAATTTGACCCCACGAGCCATGCCCATTTTTGACCCCGGGGTCACCATTTTAACAACTTTGAAAGAGCATTGTAAATCGATCATTCCTACCAAGTTTAGTCGAAATCCGGCTAGCGGTTCATGAGAAGATATTTTTAAAAATCTATGCTATTTTTAGACGGTGGCCATCTTGGATTAGCGATGACCTCCATTTTAACAAATCTGAAAAGGCTTCACCCATGGACCATAACTTTTAAGTTTGGCTACCATGGGCCAAGCGGTTCATGTGAAGAAGAATTTTGAAATCTCTAATAAAAGAACGACCTTTTGACATTTTGGCGGCCATCTTGGATGACATAACAATCCGATTTCGACAAAAAAATGTACCAGAGTGATCGCCTCATTGATACCTCCGATTTGATATATAACATGACCATATTCGGTCAAAAATTTGTGCTATTTTTAGATGGCGGCCATCTTGGATTACGTAATGACGTCATTTTAACAATTTTGTAATCCCCCTACCTAAGGACCATGACCATGAAGTTTGGTGACTATAGACCCAATGGTTACCGAGGAGAAGACTTTGAAAATGTTCACGGACGACGGACGACGACAGACGACGACGGACGACGGACACATTGCGATAACAATAGCTCACATGAGCTTCGCTCAGGTGAGCTAAAAATGTAAATTCATAAATTGACATTTCCAGACTATCATAAATTTGCACTTACGAACATTTTAATCGTACAAGGTTTAGTGAAATGGCCCCTAGGCATTTACACTGATACAAAGTATTGCAGCATAATCCGGAATCGAAATCCATTTAAATATTTTTTAGATTTAATGTGCTTAATTCCCAAAAATTTGTCGGCAGCAAAATGTGGAACAGAGAGTAGTATATATTCAGGTCACCAGGCCTCAACAAATTCACTCATCCGCTCATATTGGCAAGTGAATTTATTTATCTGGACGAGCGGCAATTTGATTGACAGTGCGGCATAAACATTAAAACACATAGGAATGTATTAGTTGAAATCCGATCGGGATGAGTGGAAAATTAAGAATTTGTCGAGGCCTGTGCCAGGTCCTGACTACACCAGTCAATTAGCCCCACTCCCTAAAAGTATTAATCCTACTACTTTTATGCATACCAGGAAGCCAAAAATGAACCAGAGGGTCAAACCACGGATATTGCGATTCCGGTTTTAAAGTATGAACCCCATAGTTAAATTACCCTTCACATGCTCTCAACCTACCACCTGTATTGTGATTCAGTAAGCTGATAATAACGTTCTTTATATTATACTCTTGCAAATTATTTGCACGGGTTTCGCTGTGATTTGGAAAGGGTCTCGACTAATCTAGAATGTTAATGTGATTGAACACATTCCAAACATGCACTCAAATATATCTGGTTCATAGAAACAGCTGCGTAATTTGGATTTCAAAAATTTACATGACGTCACATTTGACGTCACACAACGTAACGTCAAAACGCGGGAAAACACGTCATTGTGTAACTATTCATGTGCACATCACAATTTTTCATTGATTATAATATCAAAAATAGACTAAATGTGCATATGTATCCACCGTGGAAGTGTAATAAATAGGATATTCCATCGTACATGTTTGAATAGCGGAAATAATACACTCGTGTCCGTCGGCGTCCGTACAAACAACTAGTTCGCTTCACTCACTCGTTGCTTACGCGGAAGCCGACGCACACTCGTGTATTATTTCCCGCTATTCAAAATGTACAAGGGAACATCCTCTATTTACTCACCGTATATTCAGTGGCCGTGTCCATTGCCAGATTGAATGGGTTTTCCAAAATGATGTTTTCACCGTCGATCCCAAATATATCGGCCGCAATTCCTCTGTTTGAGATGGACACAGACACCTGATTGTATGGTGGCTGAAACACAAATGGACCATGCATACATTTTCATGACCAATACCACAGTGGAACCCCTGTAAACCAGACACAGTGGGATTCCCCCATCCCCCAGGGTGTCCGGTTTAGAGATGTTCCACTGTAATAAATAATATTTAATTTAATTTGGCCTAGCTACGGTCATTTTAGGTCTGGTTAGTGGGGTCGAATCCCATATGTTACCTGCTGTTATGGGGGGGGGGGGGGGGGGTGGGAGGAGTGTAAATTACAAATCAGAACTGAATATTTAGAGAAAAAATATATATTATATTCAGCCCTGAAAATAGAATAAGGGTACACCCAGCAAACAGACGTCGGATCTAGGTCGGATTCAGGTCGCCGCGACGTTGGCGACTAAAATCCAACGTCAGCCCGACGTCGAAACCCCGACGTCATACAGACGTTGTTTGCTAAACGTAGTTCGTCGCGACAGAAACATAACGTCGGGTTGACGTCGGAATCACGACGTCGGATCAACGTCTGGTCCAGGTCGTGATTGGTATACACTAAAAGCTGACTCACTGTTAGCAGATCTATCTCTATGTTAGCCTATAGATACGCCAATGGAAGAGTAGCTGATCTGATTTCCACACCAACTTAATTCAGTTTAACCTTTATTTGCGACATGTTTAGGCCTATGTAATTAATCATTTTATATCCTAGACGATTAATTTTGCGTATGTATTTTAGGTTGGGCTGGGCGTACGTGCAATTTCATTAACGTCGCAGAATTGTAGGTCAAGATTCTTGTGCGCGTGCAGAGTGTTGACAACTGGCATGCTTTATTAGTGTCCGTGTCAAATGCCACTGGACCTGGTTCCAGCGTTACTGCATAGCAGTAGCCACAGATACAGTAATACGCTGGTAAACAGCCGACCTGACTCATTCGGAACTATCTCGGATCTTTTCGCCAAAGAGGAGGTCTGGTAAATCTATAATCCCGAGGTGCTCCGATTGTCTTTAGGTTATCCCGCCATTTCCATTTTCTCTTTGTGATTTTAATTTGAAATTGGGGAAAGATCGACGTAATTAATCTTGAAGAATCAACTTTCTTATGTAAGTATATTGATGCATACGTGTCAGCTAACATGTTTTCAATAACATTTTTAATACAAAAATACATGACAACGCCGTGATCAGTTGATTCACGTTTCAATTCGTGAAACTATTTCGCCTCGTCTCACTTTGCACATTCCTGTTCATGTGTTGTTAATATATTGTCGCTATTTTATTCACCATTTACAAACTGGTCATGTGGTCTGGGGTTTTGTTTCCATATCATCCGATCCTTTATATAAAACTTCGCTCCACTTAGACTCAAGCATTTTGATTGGGTAATTGTGTCATTTGACGGTTCTCTGCAAAAACACACTTTTCAAGTGTCCCATTCCTAATTAAACTATTATTTCTTAATTTTCTTCAGAAATAGAATGTAGAATAGTGCCTAGAAGAAGTACACAATGGTTATTTGAAAATGAACATTTCCTTTCCAGATCCAGAGTGAAACTGCAGATCAAGTAATCAATGCAAAATAAAGTTTTCTAGACGATAAAACCCGACATTGAATTGATGTCTGATCCAGACGTTGAACTGATGTCAGAAGCAGACGTTGGATAAAGGTCGTTTTCTGAAGTCGGATAGACGTTGCATTATATTTGAAAATGAAAGTTTTTTAGACGTCGGAATCCGACGTTGAAATAACGTCATAATTAGACGTCTATCCAACGTCGGATTACGACGTCCGTTCGACGTTGGATTCTGACGTCTAAAAAACTTTCATTTTCGAACATAATCCGACGTCGGAAACCGACGTCTATCTGACGTCGTGTGCCCACTGGGCAGTAATAGCCCAAAATATTTTAACCGAATTTATTCTAGGAAACGCATATACATATCTGGGGGCCGTTTCACTAAACTTCTTACGACTAAAATGTTTGTAAGCTCAAATTTAAGATCGTCTGTAAATTTCAATTGATGGATTTACATTTATTGAGCATAGGCTGCATATGCAGCCTATGCTCAATAAATGTAAATCCAATAATTGTTTACAAGAAAACATTGTTAATGTGAAATTTACAGACTATCATAATTTTGCACTTACGAACATTTTAGTCGCAGGAAGTTTAGTGAAACGGCTCCCTGGTCTCCACAACACAAGAGTGTCCCAATGTTTAGGGTTAGCATGGTTGTACTGATTTATCGCAATAATAATATATTTGGACACAATTTGTTTTGGGAAACTTTCCCAAAACAAATGGTGTCTGAATATTTAGGGATATTACGGTATACACAGGAGAAAGAAGACACCAACTAATCAACTAACATCACGTGGGGCTAATGAAATATATTATAGGAATGAATGGCCTTTTTGTGGAATTTATCGGGGTATAAACTTGGAAAAGTCGCGGGAATACTGGACGAGAAGGGCCTTCGTCCAGTATTCCCGCGACTTTTCCAAGTTTATATCCCCGATAAATTCCACAAAAATGCCATTCATTCCTTATAATTCCAGCATTTGAAATAAATTCATCAAGAAAATGTGTTTATTTTCCGTTTTCTTAAGAATTATTTTAACTGCGCCTCACGGTTACGGAAAGTAGTTCGGCATGGGAGTTTACTGGGATATAAATTTTGGACAGAGACTTGCTACGGGCCAATCAAATGTTAGGGAATTGTGTAAATATTTTTGTGCTGGAATTATTGGGATATAAATGCAATATGTTGAATGGGCGTTTCCATTATGAATTTAAGGACCGTGTAACTATTTACGGCATGCACTCCAAACAAGACTGTGCACTTTCCAATCATTAACCCTTACACCGCTATGTTAATATTTTTTCGTCTGCTGTTTATTTTCTATTTTCCATTTTTACCATCAAAAACATGCTTTGACAGCACTTTACAATAATTTACAACATGCTTTGACAGCACTTCAGAATCATTTCCATTGGAAATGATTCTGAAGTGCTGTCAAAACATGTTTTTATTGAGAAATAAGGCAAGATATAAAAGCAACAGTAGACGACAATTGCTGTGTGTAGCGGTCTAAGGGTTAACGTCATGAGAAATCGATCAGTATTAACTAGAAACTCACGCTTGACCACAAGCGCATGTTTATCCCTCTCCCCACCTACAGGTAGTCAACACCAAAAATAAGGAGAAAACTAATATGTTAGTAAGGTGAGAGTTGTCAATCTTGCGCGAGACACATCGTTGGGCCGTGGTCTGTGCATGTGTAAAGTGTGAAGAAAATATTCCAATGTGGACGATGTTTGATGTCGAATCCATAGCATCTCCGACATTCGTCCGGGGATACAAAAAATATAATATCAAACAAGGACATCGGTATTACAAGCTAATCCCTTCGCTGGCAGCCTTGATAATGAAAAATAAATAAACATTAACCCATTTGCCTTACAAACAAGGTGAACATAGTTCTCAGTGACCTTGACCTTGGGTGGTCGAACGTGGGTCGTATGCAAAACAAAGCACTATCCCTAGACACACATTGTGGGCAAATATTATCAAAATCGGTGAAGGGGTTCATAAGTTATTGAAAAATTACTGGTGTTACTAACGTACGTATGCATGCACGTACATGGACTAACGCTATGTCCCCTCTTGCCTATCAATGAGGGGATAATAATTAACCCTTTCCCTGATAGAGACGACTTTTCACGCCTCTGCAGAAGATGTCTTTTGAAAACATTGTGGGAAAAGGAGAAATTGCTTGTAACAAGCAATTTCTCCTTTTCCCACAATGTTTTCTACTCTATCAGATAATTTAACCATCATTTGACCCAGCATTTCATTCTTTTATTCAAATGTTTTGGATTTGGAAGAGTCGAAATATCGCAAAACAGCGATAATCACCACTCATGTAAGGTCATATATCTACTGTTACCTACCACAGACACTGGATCATTGTCTCGTGTCGCAAACGATGTGACCACAAAATTCTGGCTTTGATCCCGGCGAATGCTGCCGCTATATGGACTGCCGAGGAACTCCGGGGTGAAATCGTTTCTAACAACATTTACCACCACTGTCGCGTTGTTCACAGAGGGCTGACTGGGGTCACCAAGGTCATTACCCGTCAAGGTCAGCTGAAAACAAATACATGTATAGTGGAATCTCCCTAAAACGTACACCAGAAAAATACATGTGATCTTATTTTTGATGAGTTTCTTGGTCATTTATCTCGGGCGATAATGTCCGTTCATGATCGCATAGCATAGCACACACCTATTGCTCAGAATGATCAAACGCCTGATTTACAGTGAAACCTCTCTAAGCCGGACACCCTGGGGACCTTCCAGGGTGTCCGGTTTACAGAGGTTTCACTGTATAGCAATAACCCTACATATTCTGTGATAATTTATTCTTGGGAAACCCACATAAATATATGGAGTGTTCAAATATTTATGGTTTCTGTATGGTTTCTGTATGTTCATTACATTAACAATATATTTGATACAATTTGTTTTGGGAAACCCCCATTTTACAGCATTTCCAAAACAAATTGCGGTCGAAAATGTATGGTTGTTACGGTAACTAAACTGACAATGAAACTAAATGGGTTTAACGTCCTAGCAACAGCTAATGTCATTTAGGGAGGGGAGCTCGGTTTCAAGTCTCATCCGAAAGAACAGTGGGATGGCCAGGTTTGAACCCACAACCTCCGGATTGGAAGCCAGGTGTTCTAACCCTTAGGACGCACCCCATCCCAGTTCGCTGATGAAATTTTAAGGTACATGCCCACCCAGAAGGCACAAACGGTTCTTTATAGGAATTAAATAAGTGGAAACTTGTGTCACTATTCCGCCAGTTCTAAAAATTACGAGTGCCATCTATACGGATATAATCATTTAGTAATATTTATTTTACCGATAGTGACTAGCTATTTTCAGGCTATTTTCATATGCTAATGAGGCATTATATTTTTAATTATTTATACTAATTAAATGAGACACCCGAAAAGATAATATTATATACAGATTAAGTATGATCATTGCACATCAAAAAATAAATACACAGAATAAAATAGCAATTCCCGTTAACATTTTAAGGAAACACAGTTATCGCCCCTGACATCAGTGTGAAAATTTCACGTCTGATATAAAATGTATACTAATGCCAATCAATGAGTGGGCTAATGGTGAATGAATGTTTAGTTTGCTAGAAAATGTCTTAGGTGATGTCTCAGATATATAGAAAATGTTGTGCATACTGAGTGAGCATGTATCTTTAAAGTCATTAATGAATAAAAATTTAACAAAATTTAAAATATGTATTGCAAATCGTTTTTTTGGGGAAACTGTTGAAAGTGTCCTGAAACAAATTAAACAAAATCTAATATATTTATATTGGGAATCAATTTTTTGGGGAAACTGTCGCAAGCGTCCTGAATGGGTATACGGAGTATGAAACGGTTCAAAACACTAGTTAGCTTAACGGACTGTTAAATCCTTAACGGACTGTTAAATCCTTAACTGAATGGTTAAAATCTCTGTTAAAACAGAGATTTTAACCATTCAGTTAAGGATTTAACAGTCCGTTAAGCTAACAGATGTTTTGAACAACTGGGCCATAGTTAAAACTGTGCAGGCAGTGTCAAACAAGCAATGCATTTCAGGAGCAGATCCAGGATTCAGGACTAGATGGCGTGTGGATTCTCAATTGAAAATGCACGAGATTAAGATGATCACCAACTTTAACCCTTTCACCCCTAAGAAACGGGAATGGAATTTTATATGTTAATTTTGCCACCAATCCAATCGTCACAAAATGATTTTCTGACTAGTCCATTATGAAAAGGGGATGTTACTTGTTCTAAAAAATATGAAAATTACTTGCAAAAAGTGCAGATCCTGATGAGACGGCTCGTGACGAGCCGGCTCATCTGGATCTACACTGTTTGCCAATACTACTATACAGGCCTGTGGTGTTGAAATGGATAAAATATATAGGATAAGATTATTTGAATTCCAGTCTGGACAAAAAAATATTAAGAATTTATCGAGGCCTTAGGGGTGGCGGGGAAGGGGCGGGGGTTGCTTTGGGTGTACTGGGACACACCGCCAGCTTGGGTATACGCCTACATTCCCTACCTGGTATTTGTAATCTCGGTCAGCATCCTCATACAGTGGCTCATTCAACCGCAGCTCATTTCCCTGCATTCGGAAATAATTGGACTTGTATCCATCCACCACTTGAATGTTAGTCGCCTGGAATATACAAATACAGTTAAAATAGTTGTAGTTGATTGATTAATTAATTGATCGACTGATTGTGATTGATTGATTGATTGATGTATCCATCCACTACTTGGATGTTAGTAGACTGGAATATACAAATACAGTTAATAACAGTTAGTGGATTGACTGATTGAATGGTTGATCTATGTATCCATCAGCCACTAGGGTGTTAGTAGACTGAAATATACAAATACCGTATTTATTCTGATAAATGCCCCACAGGGCAATGCCATTAGTGGGGATCAAAATGTGGAAAGTAAGATCAAGGTATGTTATTTTCACATACAAAAGCCATTTGAAACAATGTTTTAAATGGCTTTATTTGCATGTGAAAATAACATTTAGAATGCAAACATGGGAGGGAGGCTACTATTAGAGAGAGGGCTACTATTAAAATAGCATATGCATATGCAGCCTATGCTCAATAAATGTAAATCCATCAATTGAAATTTCCAGACGATCCTAAATTTGCACTTAACAACATTTTAGTCCTATGAAGTTTAGTGAAACAGCCCCCTGATGGGTAAAAGCAGATTCAACTTTCAAGTAATGAGCCAAAAATGTACTGGAGCACCAAACCAGGGATATCGGGTTTTCATAAGGATGAAACTCATCGTTAAAATTTACCATTCGCATACTCCCAACCAAACTCCCACATCCACAGGAATAACCAATAGTTTCTCACAATTCTGTAACTGGAAGAATGGGGTTTATTGGTTTTGCAATAGATCCAAATCAGCCTGCACATCTGCACCTGCATCTGCACAGTCATGCTTTCAACTAACACAAATTTCTGTCTGTAAAGCAGGGCGACAGACAGAAATTTCGGGTTAGCTTCGAACCAGCAATATTGATCGTTATCAGAATACGGGAGTACGCTATTTGATCTGGAACAACATTGGCCACAAATCCCATAAGCCCCATTTCTCCAATCACTGCCACATTTTTGAAATTTATATCAGGAATATGTCTAGATACTGGAAACAGAAAGCTGGCGCATCATGTAAGTACGCTTTATTAGTTTATTTGTTTGATGCGGTTGAACGGCCTCTATCAACAGCTAAGGTCATTTAAGATAAAAACGTACCTGGGGCCCGTTTCACTAAACTGTATACGACTAAAATGTTCGTGCAAAATTATGATAGTCTGTAAATGTCACATTAACAATGTTTTCTGGTAAACAATTATTGGATTTACATTTATTGAGCATAGGCTGCATATGCAGCCTATGCTCAATAAATGTAAATCCATCAATTGAAATTTCCAGACGATTCTAAATTTGCACTTAAGAACATTTTAGTCATACGAAGCTTAGTGAAACGGGTCCCAGATGTACACAATTTATACTCTACTTACATCACCATTTGGATCGACCAGTGAAATAAGCTGCATGTTGACATTCAACTCCTGGTCTTCGTTGATGAAAATTTCGTAATTATTCGGGCCGAATTGCGGTCCGACGATATTACGAGTCACTTGGACAACAAAGAGCATTCTATCGGAGAGATAAGGGCGCCCGGTGATGTAGGTAAAACCCCCATCGCGAACCTCCACCACCAGCTGCAACAGACAATTAATTATTTAATTTGATTTCATGGCATTTAATGGCCGGTCAACAGCCAAAGTCATTTTAGACCTGGTCACCTGTTGTGATGGGGTGGAAATCCCAAAATCAGAACTGAATATTTACAGAAAAAATATATATTCAGCAATGAAATTAGAATAACTGAACTGGTGCCAGGTCCTCCCCACACCAGAGTCACTTAGCCCCACTCACTAAAAGTAATACGATTAGTACTATTCTTATTACTTTTAGTAGTACATGTATATCATAAAATTTGCATTCAGAAATGATTATTAAGATTATTATGAAAATGTATTATTTATTTAATGGTAGTGTTCAACGGCCTGTCAAAAGCTAAGGTCATTTTATGGGTTAATGGACTCAAATCACATGTTTAACCGGTTGTGATGTGGGGTTGGGGGTGTGGTATTTACATAAGGAGATGAAAAATTAACAAGAAACGAGGCAAAGCCACGAAGGCCAGGTTTTTTCCAAGCATAGACACTTGGATAACATAATTATACCCACTTTTTGTAGACTAGATGGCCGTGGCCTACATGTCGCGCCTTGGGGCGAGGCATGGACACTAAAAAAATAGATATAGTAGATGGAAAAACTTTAACAAAAAAACTTTAACCGGACACACGGACGAACGGACGGACGTATGCCAAAATGCCGACGATATCGCGCTTTCCGCAAGCAGGTGTGACAATGATGATAAACACCCATGTGAAGTATCAAGGTATTGGGTGAAGCAGTTGCAGAGATATAGTACACAAAAAAACTTTAACAAAAAAATTCAAAGTAATTTGAACTTGACATAGGGCACAGGATCGCGCTTTCCGCAAGCAGGTGCGACAATGATGATAAACACCCATGTGAAGTATCAAGGTATTGGGTGAAGCAGTTGCAGAGATATAGTACACAAAAAACTTTAACAAAAAAATTCAAAGTAATTTGACCTCGACATTGGGCACAGGATCGCGCTTTCCGCAAGCAAGTGCAACAATGATGATAAACACCCATGTGAAGTATCAAGGTATTGGGTGAAGCAGTAGCAGAGATATAGTACACAAAAAAACTTTAACAAAACAATTCAAAGTAATTTGACCTTGACATTGGGCACAGTATCGCGCTTTCCGCAAGCAGGTGCGACAATGATGATAAACACCCATGTGAAGTATCAAGGTATTGGGTGAAGCAGTTGCAGAGATATAGTACACAAAAAAACTTTAACAAAAAAATTCAAAGTAATTTGACCTTGACATTGGGCACAAGATCGCGCTTTCCGCAAGCAGGTGCGACAATGATGATAAACACCCATGTGAAGTATCAAGGTATTGGGTGAAGCAGTTGCAGAGATATAGTACACGAAAAAACTTTAACAAAACAATTCAAAGTAATTTGACCTTGACATTGGGCACAGTATCGCGCTTTCCGCAAGCAGGTGCGACAATGATGATAAACACCCATGTGAAGTATCAAGGTATTGGGTGAAGCAGTTGCAGAGATATAGTACACAAAAAAACTTTAACAAAAAAATTCAAAGTAATTTGACCTTGACATTGGGCACAGTATCGCGCTTTCCGCAAGCAGGTGTGACAATGATGATAAACACCCATGTGAAGTATCAAGGTATTGGGTGAAGCAGTTGCAGAGATATAGTACACGAAAAAACTTTAACAAAAAAAATCAAAGTAATTTGACCTTGACATTAGGCACAGGATCGCGCTTTCCGCAAGCAGGTGCGACAATGATGATAAACACCCATGTGAAGTATCAAGCTATTGGGTGAAGCAGTTGCAGAGATATAGTACACGAAAAAACTTTAACAAAAAAATTCAAAGTAATTTGACCTTGACATTGGGCACAGGGGCCGCACGGTTGGGGGTTAGAATGAAAATATGGATGATGATAAACACCCATGTGAAGTTTCAAGGTAATGGGCGAAGCAGTTGCAGAGATATAGTATAAAGAAAAAGTTTTAACCAAAAAACTTTAACCAGACGTACGTTAAAAAGTTAACGTTGAAAATGGCTAAGTCAATTACGTAGAAATAATAGGTGAAGGTAAAAAAATGGTCACATGTTGGATAGTTGTATGTGGTAGGCACCCCTTGGTTATGAAGCTGTGAAAGTTTGGTGGTCCTAGGTGGTACAGTACCAAAGAAATGGACTTAAACACGAAAACTTAACATTGTAAACGCGAAAATTTAACATTGAAAATGTCTAAGTCGACTGCGCGGAAAAAATGGGTGAAGTTAAAAAAAAAAGTAATATGTTGGATAGTGATATGTGGTGGGTACCCCTTGATTATGAAGCTGTGAAAGTTTGGTGGTCCTAGGTGGTACAGTACCAAAGAAATGGACTTAAAACACGAAAACTTAACATTGTAAACGCGAAAACTTAACATTGAAAATGGCTAAGTCGACTACGCGGAAAAAATGGGTGAAGTTAAGTTAAGTAACATGTTGGATAGTGATATGTGGTGGGCACCCCTTGATTATGAAGCTGTGAAAGTTTGGTGGTCCTAGGTGGTACAGTAACAAAGAAATGGACTCAAACACGAAAACTTAACATTGATTGTGGACGCCGCCCGCCGCCACCCGCCCGCCGCCCGCCCGCCCGGCTTTCGCCAATCCAATAGCCTGGATTTTTTTTAAAAAAACCTGGCTAAAAATGTAAGGAGAAATGGTGAAAAGTTTGATATTTTTCCTGTCAGGAGATATGGCAGGTGTGGTGGTATATTTACCTGATATTCTGTGCGACTGTCTGCAGATATCTGTTGGGCAAGTGTGACCCTGCCAGAGCTTGATATCGAGAAGTAATCATAGTAATCCGTATTGAGGTTGTCACTCAGATAGAATCCATAGGTACCAAACGGATTCTGGAATGAAAACAAGCTTATATTTATATAACAATTTCAGTACTATAGACCAGGGGGCCATTTCACTAAGCTTCGTACGACTAAAATGTTCGCAAGTGCAAAATGAAATTAGTCTGTAAATTTCAAAGTAACACTGTTTTCTTGCAAACAAGTATTGGATTTACATTTATTGAGCATGCAGCCTATGCTCAATAAATGTAAATCCATCAATTTAAATTCCCAGACTATCCTAAAGTTGCACTTACCAAGATTTTTGTTGTACAAAGTTTAGTGAAACAGGCCCATGGCCCATTTTACTAAACTTCATATGACTAAGATGTTCGTAAGTGCAAATTTAGGATCATCTGGAAATTTCAATTGATGGATTTACATTTATTGAGCATAGGTTGCATGTGCATATTGCCTATGCTCAATAAATGTAATTCAATAATTGTTTACAAGAAAACATGGCTAAAGTGACATTTACAGACAATCATAGTTTTGCACTTACAAATATTTTAGTCGTACGAATTATAGTGAAACGGGCCCCAGGTCGCTCAAAACCTATGTTAGCTTAACAGGGCCCGGTTGCTCAAAGCTTCTATCAGCTTAACAGACTGTTAAATCCTTAGCATTGCTAAGGATTTAACAGTCTGTTAAGCTATAAGAGGTTTTGAGCAACCGGGCCCAGATTGTTAAATCCTAAACATTGTTAAGGATTTATTTAATGGTGTTTAACAGCCTGTCAACAGCTAAGGTCATTTTAGACAAGATTAACCAGGTCGAATCACATATTTCACCTGTTGTGGTGAGGAGAAAATCAGCAAATCAGAACAAACTATTTACAGAAACATATATATGCAGCCCTGAAATTAGAACTCGACATGGTGCCAGGCCCTCACCACACCAAAGTCACTTAGCCCATCTCCAAAAAAGTAATAGGATTAGTACTACTAATATTAATACTTTTATAATGAGTATAACTGGATTCAACTCTCAAGTAACAAGGAAGCCAAAAATGTATCCATGGGCCAAAACAGGGATATCGGGATTCCGTTAAGGATGAAACGCATCGTTAAATTTACCCGTGAAATAGGGCCGATAGGTGTTGTGACCAGTGTAGATCCAGGCCAGGATCGGCACAGTTCGCCATTCCCATCAATGAAACCCCTAGCATGCTTCCAACAAGCAATATAGATTGTTATCAGGCTACACGAGTCTGCCATTTGATCAGGATATACATTGTCCGCAACTCCCATAAGTGCCATTACTCCTGGCAGTCATTATAGGAATGAATGGCCTTTTTGTGGAATTTATCGGGGTATAAACTTGGAAAAGTCGCGGGAATACTGGACGAAGCGATAAAAAATTACAATTTTCGAAAAAAAAAAAAAGAAAAGATTTTTTTTTTTTTCGAAAATTGTAATTTTATTTAAGGCCAGTAGTATTCCCGCCACTTTTCCAAGTTTATATCCCCGATAAATTCAACAAAAAGGCCATTCATTCCTTATAATTTGAAATAAATTCATCAAGAAAATGTGTTTATTTTCCTTTTTTTTAAGAAATATTTTAACTGCGCCTGACGGTTACGGAAAGTAGTTCGGCATGGCAGTTTACTGGGATATAAATTTTGGACAGAGACTTGCTATGGACCAATCAAATGCTAGGGAATTGTGTAAATATTTTTGTGCTGGAATTATATACGCATAATTTCATGAAATACGTTCACAAAATTTACAATATTTTCCGTAAATGGCGTCAAAATACATGCAAATATTGTAAATTTTGTTAACGTATTTAATGAAATTACGCAGATGTCCGAACACGTGTGTCGTATGATGGTTTGAGCATAATGTAATATGAAGTGAGGCGATGTAGAAGAAACAAGAACAAGTGAGCTGATGGATACCCTCGGCTGCTGCCTGGTCTGACCAACAAATATGCTCATGTGGCCTTGACCTTGGGCATGAAAGCCACATCGGTGGGCTATAGAAATGAAAATGTGAATGATGATAAAGAAGTATATGTCAATTCAACTTACGGTTGCAGTGATAATGCGCAAATCTTACAGATGTTTGGATGAACGGACGGAAATACAAAAAATATCCCTCGACATACTTTGTATGCCGGGGGTATAAACGGCAGCTGTAGGGAAATGGGATGGTCCGGTTAACATACTGCTCTCAGCATTAAACAAATCACAATATTTAGTCGCAATATTTTACGTCTCGTTTCTCGAAAAATCTACCATTCAAAAAGGACATACCCGGGTATCATCATCTTTTGCTGTAACTTGGAACACGAAGTCATCCCGAACGGAGTTAACTGCCAGTGGTATGACATTATTGGTATTTGTGATTACTGGTGCGTATTCGTTCCTGTAGATATGTATGTTCACTGTAATCTCGACTCCGATACGTGTTGGAGAAGCACTGTCGCGCGTGCCAACAATCAACTGTGGTAAATATAAATAAAGATAATTAACACTTGATCAACAGGGGGCCGTTTCACTAAACTTCGTACGATTAAAAAGTTTGTAAGTGCAAATTTAGGATCGTCTGGAAGTTTCAATTGATGGATTTACATTTATTGAGCATCACCTATGCTCAATAAATGTAAATCCAATAACTGTTTACAAGAAAACATTGTTAATGTGAAATTTACAGACCATCAAAATTTTGCACTTACAAACAGTTTAGTCGTACGAAGTTCAGTGAAACGGCTCCCAGGTATATTGACGAGTGCAGACTGATAAAGGTGTTAATTATTCAACAGAGGAATCTGGAATGTATCCCCCTGAGAACAAGGGCATCGTTATCACTAAGCTAATCCCCAAGCTGGAAGCCTTAATAATAATTTTTTTTTTTACAGTTTTGCCTGACAAATAAGGTGAACATAAGTCTTCAGTGACCTTGACCTTGGGCGGCCAGACCCGGGTCATATGCAACACAAAGCAGCATCCATAGACACACATTGTGGGCAAATATTATCAAAATCGGTGAAGCAGTTCGTAAGTTATTGAAAGGTAAAGGGGGTTATTAATGTACGTACGTAAGAACAGACATACATGAACTAACGCTATATCCCCTCTTGCTTATTGGCGATGGGATATTAACCAACAGAATAAGCCCTGATCAGACTGCACGCAGGAGCACGGCAGGCTGATCAGGGACAACACTGGTTGTAAACAAAACAAGCACAGTTTAGCAATCACACATGTTTACAGATTTAAATGCAAACAGGAGATTTTTTCATAGCGAATAAATAGTTGATATGCTATTCAATTTTCAAGAAATTTTGCGAAATAAATGGTAATAGAATAAAGTTTCCAGTGATGTGTTTGCATTTTAGTTCCGTCACTCAGATAGTGAAATGTCTCCATTTGAAATTTACATAAATTTGAAAAATCAATAATTCCCATATACATGTAGTCAGATGTGGACAGTGCTGAAAATGATGCCCTGAAATGTCAATCTCGTGATGGACATGTGTCATCTTACAAGTGTCGCAGAGCTGTTATGACATATCAAAATCCAATTGATTTATTTAGTTTAGTTAGTTTAGTTTAACCCTTACACCGCTATCTTAATTTGTTGTCGTCTGCTGTTTATTTTCTATTTTCCATTTTTATCATCAAAAACATGCTTTGACAGCACTTTAGAATAATTTACATGCTTTGACAGCACTTCAGAATCATTTCCATTGGAAATGATTTTGAAGTGCTGTCAAACCATGTTTTTATCGAGAAATAAGGCAAGATATAAAAGCAACAGCAGACGACAATTGTTGTGTGTAGCGGTTAATAATATTTTACTGCAAATGTAAACGGCATGGATAGAATTTTATCAGGTAACCTGCCCTGTATTGACCGAATACGTACTGACTGATAACCTATTGTTGTATCAGGCATTGATCCGGGTTACAACGAAGTGAAAACTGATGGTTCATTGGTTGGATGACGTCACATGACGTTACCGAATGACGTCAGTGTAATGACGCAACGTAAACAAGTGTCCATAGAATATGACGTCATCTGTGGTCATTTTCGAGCATAAAACGTTACCTGATAAATAGAATACCAGACTAGTGTATTTTGATATCAAGTTTATCAGGCTCGGCTCGGAAACGGCAGGAATTCCTCGGCAAGCCTCGGAATTCCTACGCGTTTCATAGCCTTGCCTGATAAACTTGATATCAAGAGACACTACCCTGGTATTCTCTATGTAACAAGCAAACAAAAGGTTTAAATACATGTAACATGCAAATGTTGAAATAAGTCCCGTCTTGGCGGACGTGACTCACAGCATCCCCGTGGATATTTCGAATACAGGGTTGATGTATTTAGGCGTGAAAGAATTAATACATTACAAAATTCCTTTTTATGCAACAAAACATACCACATAATCATCAGGTTGCTCCAAAAGGGATCCCTTCACGGCAATACGGCCGGTGTTCGTGTCCAGAGAAAAGGGAACCAGTGGTCCACCAGCACTCACCAGGTAGTAAACAACGGTGTCGTAAGGTGACTGCAAGCACACACATAGAAAAGGCCATTAAAAATAGTATTTTGGTTCTCAGTAGTGCTTTTTTACCCATGTTTTAGATATTATAGTCTACACTCGTTTACTCAAAGTCCAGGGGACGGAGGATAATACTTAGAGTTACTGAAAATTGAGCTTTTTGTTCTTATATTTAAGGGTGGGAAATGGCTCGAGGACCTTCCATACCCAGGCATATTAGCCCACAAATTATCAGGCCAATGGCCATTGGCCCATTTGTTTTTCGAATTTACTAATATATGTGATACAGTCGAAATGTGTGCACTAAATGGAGAAGAGGAGGTGGTTAGTTTAACCTAGTTAGTTCATTCTCCTATTGCACGATGCCAATATGTCATATGATATATAGAGACCTGGCCATTACATTGTTATATTACCTGCAGGGCCGTAGCCAGAGGTAAAAATCTACCGAGGCAAATCTTATGAAACGTGTATCCAGTGGGAGCGCGTAGTGCGGCCCGCATCGTAAAAAAAAAATCGGCAAAATTTCTACCGAGGCAACTGCCTCGGTTCGCCTCAACGTGGCTATGGCCCTGTAGCCTATTTCATCAACATTGCAAAGTATAGTTTACTAGCAAAGTATACTTTGAGAGAGAAATCATTTACTTTTCCTGAAATGCATTATTTCATATAGAACTAACAAATGCATATATTTCATGATTAAAAGTATGCAGAATTATTATACTGAATGTATTACATTATCACAGCCAAATTGGCTGTGATAATGTAATAAATTCAGTATAATAAAAAATAATAAATTTATCATAAAATTTCTCCCTCAAAGTATACTTTGCTACTAAAGTATACTTTGCAATGTTGATGAAATAGGCTACTGAGGTGCTGATGCTATTAGACAGTTGGACAAGGCAAGACAGACCAAGCAAGACAGAGAAAATTGAGTTAACGAGAGTTAATATATTATAGGAAAAGATGTACTCCAGGGACAAATCATTTGATTTTGAGTAATAAGTTTGACTTAAGAGAGTTTGAGGTAACGAGTGTAGTCTGTATGTATTTATTTAACCCTTTCAACACCAAGTAACTTAATAGGATGCCAATGTTTCACGCTATTTCATTAATTTTGTTCATTCAAATTATCCCATTCTTCTAAAAGAGTAATCTGTACGACGTTTAAAATTATTAACAAACAGTGGAGATCCTGATTGTCTCTATAGAGGTCTGTGGTGCTGAAAGGGTTAATAGTGAATAACAGCCTGTTAAAGGTACATGTCCACTCAGTAGGCACAAAATGTTCTTTATAGGAATTAAATAAGTGTATAATTGTGTCACTATTCCACCAGTTCTAAAGATTAGGAGTGCCCGTTATACAGATATAATCATTTAGAAATATTTATTTTACTGATAGTGACTCGTGGTGGTATCAGGCTATTTTCATATGCAAACTAGATTGGTCAGTAAGCGAGGCTTACGGAATACCCCCCGCGTGGGCCCAGGTACCCCTAAATATGTAAAATTTTCCAAGTGTGTGGGCTTGTGACCTTGACTCTGGGCTTAGCGGGGGTGGCACGAACGTGAATGTGAAGCAGATCCCAGCAAGGAAATAGAAGTTATAACCGATTTCTCTGATGTTAAGTTTTGTAAAGAGACCAAATATGTGATCTTGACCTTGGGATCAGCGGGGATATGTCACAGCATGATAGTAGAGCCTTAGAGGAATGCATCCATGAAATATTAAGAATTTTAGATGAAGTTATAACATTTCACTGATGTTAAGTTTTGTAAAGAGAACATGTATTTGACCTTGACCTTGGGATCAGCGGGGGTTGGACGGTCGTGGATTTGGCACCGCATGATAGTAGAGCCTTACAGGAATGCATGTGTGAAATATTAAGCATTTTAGATGAAGGAAATAGAAGTTATAACAATATTTCTCTGATGTTAAGTTTTGTAAAGAGACTAAGTATTTGACCTTGACCATGGGATCAGCGGGGGTTGGACGGTCATGGATTAGGCACACCATGGTAGTAGAGCCTTACAGGAATGCATGTGAGAAATATCAAGCATTTTAGATGAAGGAAATAGAAGTTATGACAATATTTCTCTGATGTTAAGTTTTGTAAAGAGACTAAGTATTTGACCTTGACCATGGGATCAGCGGGGGTTGGACAGTCGGGGGTTGGACAGTCGTGGATTTGGCACAGCATGGTAGTAGAGCCTTACAGGATTGCATGTGTGAAATATTAAGCATTTTAGATGAAGGAAATAGAAGTTATAACAATATTTCTCTGATGTTAAGTTTTGTAAAATACTAAGTATTTGACCTTGACCTTGGGATCAGCGGGGGTTGCACGGTCGTGGATTTGGCACAGCATGGTAGTAGAGCCTTACAGGAATGCATGTGTGAAATATTAAGCATTTTAAATGAAGGAAATAGAAGTTATAACACTATTTCTCTGATGTTAAGTTTACGGGGACGGACGGACGGACGGACGGACGGACGGATAACCGGACTCCAGTATACCCCCCACAACTCGTTGCGGGGGGTATAATGAGGCCTGATATTTTTTAATTATTTATATTAATGTGTCACCTGCAAAAAATAAATATTTTTGACAGATTATAAAGTATGATCATTACACATCAAGAAATAAATACAGAGAATAACTATTAAAATCTGTTAACATTTTAAGGAAACATGGTTATCGTCCCTGATATCAGTGTGGAAATTTACATTTGATATAAAATGTATAATACAATCAATACATGGGGTAATGGTGAATGAATGTGTAGTTTGCCAGAAAATGTCTCAGATGATGTCTCTGATATAACGAACATTGTGTGCATACTAAGTACGCATATACCTTTAAAACTGCGGTCAGGTTAACAGAATCAAATCCCATATTTCACCTGTTGTGATGGGTAAATCCCAAAATCAGAATTGCATATTACAGAAAAAATATATATTCAGCCCTGAAATTAGAATAACCTGACCTGGTGCCAGGTTCTTATCACACCAGAGCTACTTAACCCTACCCCCTAAAAGTAATAGGAGTATTACTTTTATATTGGGTATAACCAGATTCAACTCTCACATCATACCGGAAAGCCAAAAAATGTACCATGAGGGCCAAAAAGGGGTATCGGGATTCCGTGAAGGATGAAATCGTTAAATTTACCCTTCGCACTCGCCAATCGTCCAATGGATACATTCAGCAGTGAAATGTGGCTGTGACTGGAGAAATGGGGCTTATGAGCATTGCAACCAGTGTATATCCAGATCAGCCTGTGCATCCGCACAGCCTGATCAGGATCTGCACTGTGCGGCATTCCACCAATGAAACACACGTCATGCTTCCAAAAAGCAATATAGATCATTATCAAGCTACAAGAGTGTCCCATTAGATGAACAACTACAAATTCAATAAGTCCCATTTCTCATTTCTCACAATCATAAACCGGGAACAGACGCTCATGCTTCCTACATACCCGCCGGTCTGCATCAACGACATTTAAATCCGCGACCAAAGTTCCGTCCTGCCGGATTTCTGGTAATTCCACCAAGTCCATGGTGGTCAATTGACCAACACCGGGCACCGGAGAGTACATATTCCTCCTTACAATGACAGTAACTGTGGCATAGACATCGTAATCAATGTCAGACACTTTTACAGCCACCTACAAAAGAGAAAACAATTGTCAAGCTGGAGCTGGCTGGCTGGCTGGCTGGCGTCGTTCCGATCGATCAATCATTTATTTATTGTTGATGGATTGTTTGCTTGTTTGCTTGCTTGAATGGTTGTTCGTTTGATAGATTGGCTGATTGATGTATTTATTGCTGGATGGCTTTATGACCATTTATAAGACTGGTCAATATATCGCGCAAATAAAAAGACACCTAATTCTAATTGCCATATCTAAAAATATACACAATAATTCAGTATAATATCTCATATTATTGCTGAATGATATTCTCTCCTATATCTAAAAGTTTCAACTAATTAAATTTTACAGTTTGTTTATTTATTGATGTTTAACAGCCAAGGTCATTTAAGGCCAGGCCAATGGGTTCAATCCCAAATTTAACCTGCTGCATTGGAGGGTAAATCCCAAAATCAGAACGGAATTATATTTACATCGATATAAATATATATTCAGCCTTGAAATTAGAATAACCTGACCTGGTACCAGGTCCATACCACACAAGTCAAAACATATTTAGCATCACCTTTGCTGGGCTTCAATAAATAAAAAATCTATTCCACCGATATATGCGACTGATTGGATAAAAGGAGATTACAGGTTTTGTGACCAGTGTAGATCCAGATCAGACTGTGCATCTGCACAGTCTGATCAGGATCTGCACTGTTCACAATTACATCAATGAAACACCCATCATGCTGCTAACAAGCAATATAGATTGTTGTTATCGGGCACTAGGAGTGTACTATTCGACCAGGAACTACACTGGTCACAAATCCCAGAAGTTCTACTTGTTCAATCACATAACCCAGTACAACACTTACGGTGTATACATCCTGTGTCTCGGCATACACAGACTGCCGGAGATAAATACCACCATTGTCGGTCACGTAGAAGAAAGTTTGGGCTGCAGCAGTGGATATTATTTCATACGTCAGTTCGTTGTACGGAGTCTGTAATAGAGAAGGGTGTGTACACAGATCGCTCGAGATAAATACCACCATCGGTGGTCACGTAGAAGAAAGTTTTGGCCGTGGCAGTGGAAACTATTGTACGGCAATATTGGATGCGCCATGGTGTGTACACAAATTGTCTGAGATAAATACCACAAGCAGTGGTCACATAGATTTAATTTGATTTGATTTAATGTTGTCTCAGGAAAGACATTTTTCAATTATTTATATAAATTACAAGCGTCAACTGAATAAATATTTTATCAACATAGGTTTTATAAAGTATGATCACTGCACTCAAAAATTAAATAGAAAGTGATTTTTTTGTTTCTTGTTAAGCTTTCAAGGAAACATGGTTATCACCCCTGATAATATGAGTGGAAATTACGTTTGATATTAAATAATAAAAGAATAAGGCCATAAAAAAGTACTTTGGATCTCAGACACAGGTTTTGCGGAATGGACGCATGAGGGTGGATTTTGTTAATATATCTTTTTTTGCTCGCCGAGATGTTCGTCTCTGATGTTTTCAAGTTGCAGATGCATATATGTTCTATAAAGTTACTATAGTCTCTGAAAAATCACCAGATTTATGTAAGACATGATAATGATTGGATTTAACATATGTTTGCATGGTAGTGTTTTTTGGCGAATTTACAGTACAATTTTATTTCTCCGTGACAATAAAATGCTTGAAACACAGTCATTATTCTGACCAGATGACATCTGAGTACCAAAGTACTTTTTTATGGCCTAATAATACCAATTAATACGTCAGGTAATGGTAAATTAATGTTTATTTTGATTGAAAAAGGTCATGTCTAAAGAATTAGACTAAATTACACCAGTAGCCGATTTCACCAACACTTTTCTAGCAAAGTATACTTTGAGGGAGTAATCATTTATTTTTCCCGAAATGCATTTGGTCATATAGAACTAACAACTGCATATATTTGATGATCAAAAACATAGACATAGAATATTATATGTCTATGTTAAAAGTTTGCAGAATTATTATACTGAATTTATTACATTATCACAGCCAAAATGGCTGTGATAATGTAATAAATTCAGTACAATAAAATTTAAAAAATTTATCCTAAAATTGAAACTTTCTCCCTCAAAGTATACTTTGTTAGATAAGTATACTTTGCAATGTTGGTGAAATAGGCTACTGGGATGTGGGAGACCATGCAGGTTTAACCTCAAGGCTGCTACCCATCCCTACATGAAAGTATAGTTCACCCTACTTACTAAGCCAATTGCTGGGCAGCATTGTGCTTCACTTATTTCACATATTGCAAGATTTAACCACACTAAGTTACATATTACAAGACTTAATCATTAACAGTTTGACAGGAACTTGAATATTAATACTCGGATGGGAAATTGCATTGTACACTTGGCTGAACTATAAAAGTATGTCATTATTTACATATTGGATTGTACACTTGGCTGAACTACAAAAGTATGTCATTATTTACATATTGGATTGTACACTTGGCTGAACTATAAAAGTATGTCATTATTTACAAATTGGATTTTTCAGGAACTAAATGCTGCTGTCATGAGCGCTCTCTTGCATTTAATTCCTTAAAACTCCAATATGTGAACAATAACTTATACATGTATTGATGGGCAGCGGGGCAGAGGTTTTATAAACATAAACAATGTACCTGGTCAAGGTCTTCAACGTCGAGCTGGAACACAAGTTCATTCGTCAGATGAGTCTCGTTGATCGTCTTCACAAAGTTCACGTTTCTGATCGTTGGTCGATTGTTGTTCCGCCTCACAGTCACTGTGCATGGCAATGGCGGTGAAAACTTGCTTTCATCGGACGCGATGATGTCGAACTGAAATTGGGAAACGGTAGATTTTTAGGCACAATCATAGGACAGGTCAGCACAGGTCAGCAACGAAACCAACCTTTCTGGTAAAGACGTGCTTTCATCAGACACACAGAAGTCAAACTGAAATTGGGAAGCGGTGCATGTTATTATAGAAATGCATAGTCTAGGGATTCATTCTCACTTAGTTACTATGTATCAGAAGTGCACGAGTCCGGAGGATGCAATTGTTCAAGACATATTTATTGAGAGAAATTAGAGAACTACTCCTAACTTGTTGGCTGTTATTGTCACCACTAGCATGCAAAGAGTTAAATGGTGAAGCACCAGTTATGACATAGCAGCGCTCCAGATAAGTGCGTATTGGTGTATTTTACACACTTATTTTAGCAGAATATGCATTGATATCAAATGTGGGAGTACACAATACTCACATCAATGCGAAAATACGCATTTATTTTCCAATTGAGTAGTGAAAATACTGTAATAAAGTTGAAAATTCACTTAGTTGAGCTGCAAAAAGCAAACAGTGTTTGCTTTTTGCAGCTCAAGTAAGTTAATTTTAAATTTGTTTTATCTTTTATCATTTGTTCCCTATTTAATAGGAAGAAAATCAATAATACATTTGTAAAAGTAAACTACGCATTGAATTTGAAATATAGGGGTAAAATACTCTTTGGATACATAACTTATCTGAAGCTCTGACATAGGGTCAGCCATGAACTCAACTTTTATGGCTTTTGCACAGGGTCCTGCACTAAAGCCAGAAAATTTGGGCTAGTAGGGCTCGAGATTCGTCCAAAATCAGAGTTAGCAAATTAAAATGGGGACAGAGCGAGATAAGGTGCATGTTCATGCATTTGTCGCATTTGATTTAGCTTTATATGTATTGATTTTAAACAGTGAGAGTACAAAGTACTCACATTAATTTGCAGTTACTCATTGATCTTCAAAATGAGAAGTAAAATGATTTCACTTGTTTGAGCTGGATAAAAAGCATATTTTTTTATTCTTCCACTGACCACTTAAATCACTAATTGATGTATTTGTTTAATGGTGTTTAATAGCCTGTCAACAGCTAATGTCATGTTACACCAGGTTAACGGGGTCAAATCCTCACCTGTATAGTTGGGGTAAAATCCAGAATGGATTGTTTACAAAAAATATATATATTCAGCCCTGAATTAGAATAATCTGATCAGGTGGCAGCTAGATCCTCACCACATCAGAATCACTTAGTCCCATATCCTTAACTCTTTGCATGCTGGGAAACATGTGGGCTATAAATAGTTCAAAACTAGCGGACAAGAATTCATCATATTTTCTTGTATTTCTCTCCGTAAATATCATGAATATGTCTTGGAATTTCATTAGAATCGAGTCCTGGGGACTCGATTCAAATGAAATTTCAAGACATATTTACAGAGAGAAATAAAACATATACTCCTAATTCGTTTGGCGGATATTTTCGCCCCTAGCATGCAAAGAGTTAATACTACCTTTACAATGTGTATAACCGGATTCAAATAACAAGAAAGCAAAAATGTACCTGAGGGCCAAACGGGGGATATCGGGATTCAGTAGCCTATTTCACCAACATTGCAAAGAATACTTTAGTAGCAAAGTATACTTTGAGGGAGAAATTTTCAATTTTATGATAAATTTATTAATTTTTATTATACTGAATTTATTACATTATCACAGCCAATTAGGAGGCTGTGATAATGTAATAAATTCAGTATAATAATTCTGCATACTTTTAATCATGAAATATATGCATCTGTTAGTTCTATATGAAATAATGCATTTCAGGAAAAATAAATGATTGCTCCTTCAAAGTATACTTTGCTAGTAAAGTATACTTTGCAATGTTGATGAAATCGGCTACAGACGTCCGAAAATCAATACTGTCACAAAACTTGCCCAAATGTTAAAACTATAAAAACAATGCAAAAACAATATTTGTTTTGGTATTAAATTTTATCAAGATTTAACAATGAGCATTCTTTTTATTTCGTGAAATTTGGTCAAATACCGGTATTGATTTTATTACAAAAAACATTTATTTTTCTATGGAAAAAATAACATGGGGGAAAAAAGAGCTGGAGAAGCTACACGAGATGTGAAGAAAAAAAACATTTGGAAATTTACTCATAAACCTGTCTATATATCTTGGAAATGAGTAACTAAGAAATGAAAAGTGAAATTTTGAAAATCAGTTTACATGGGTAAATTGTTTTTTCATAATAAAATCAATATTTGACAAAGATTCTCGAAATAAAAAAGTTCATTCATGCATTTTGCTATAATTTAATATTATCAAAATAAATACTGTTTTTACATTGTGGATCTTTCCGTAAGATTTCGCGTAACAGACAGTAATTGAAGATGTCAGCTTACCCTATAGGTGTCGCGGGTGTCCTCGGTCAGTGGCTGGTTCAACTTTATCTCGGCTTCAAATGTGACCGGATTCTTGACCACTTTGAAGTAAGTGTTGGCATCAAAACCATTTACCGTCCGAAGAGTGTAGCTAACCGTGTTGTACGGAGCCTGTTAGAAAACAAAATTGTGAATGGGTTAATTAATGCAGAAACGTAAATAGTCGTCTGCTGATAATTCAAATTTTGTCTTTTCCCTCAGTAAAAACATGGTTTGGCAGCATTTTAGAATCATTTCCATTGGAAATGATTCTAAAGTGCTGCCAAACCAAGTTTTTGATGAGAAAAGTGGAAAAATAAAAATATTCAGCAGACGACACAAATTAATTCAGCATAGTAATGGGTTAAACCATTACATGCTGAATATAGAGGATCTTACGTAAGTGATGGTTTAATATGGCTGATCGATAATGCTGATGATGTCCCAAAACTAGTTAAAAGAATAACCTCTATATATATATATATATATGACACAAAACTACCCTTCTGTCGGCATCTGTTGTGTAAACTGACTCAATAATGTTGATGATGCCCCGAAACTAGCTATAAGAATAAGCTCTATATATATGAAGCAAAACCTACCCTTGTGTCAGCATCTGTTGCACGAACTGTATCGATAATGTTGTCCATAGAGAAGTGTTCATTGATCTGGCGGCCGCAATCTGTATTCGCAGGGAATTCAGGGGTGTTTAGGTTACGGTCAATGATGATGTTGATCAATCCTGTGGCGGTCTTGGCCGGGCTACCACCGTCAGCCACTTGGACACGATACTGAAAACACACACACGGACAAGGTTTTGTGTATTTCTTTAATGGTGCTTAACGGCCTGTCAACAGCTATGGTCATTTTAGGGTTGAATCCCATGTTTCAGCTATATGGAAGGGGGGGGGGGATAATAAAATCAGAACTGATTGATTGGTGTTTAACAGCCTATCAACAGCTACAGACATTTAAGGATGGCCAGCGGGTTCAATCCCATATTTAACCTGCTGCATTTGGGTGTTGGGGTTTAACGGCCCATCAACAGCTAATTTTAAGGCCGTGTCAATGGGTTTAGTACTAAATCCCATATATTACCTGTATAAAAAGAGCCAAAGATAAAAACATACCTGAGGGCCAGATTCAACTCTCAAGTAACAAGAAATCCAAGAATAACATGTACCTGCGGGCCACAGTCAAAGTGAACGGTTTTAACCTCCCAGCAACAGCTAAGGTCATATAGAGACGGGACCACCGCTTATAGGCTCATCAGACGGAGACCAATGGGATGGAAATACCTCCGGGCCAAAACTGGGATATCCCATTGTTAAATTTACCCTTTGCAAATGTTTAACCCATTACATTCGGAATACACCTTTATGGGTATCAAATATTCTAAATATTTAATTTTTACTTTTCTTATTTGTCAATGAAAGTATATGTTGTGACCACTCATTTGAACAAGGGTAACACTAAATGCCCCCTCCACTATCGTGGTGGGGCATAAAATGGATGCTAAGGCGAGGCACATCAGCAGAAACATAGCAGATTTGGTTAAGATCTGTCAAGCAGAACACGAGTTACTGCAAAGAAAAATGTGCCCAGCCGCCACGTATAAGGTGAACACATAATACCTGATAAAGATGGAGATTCTTTCAAACGGGATTACAACAACCTCCTATGTCAACATCCCCTCATCCGTCGCATCGCAATATTGCGATGCGACTGATGAGGGAATGTTGACATAGGTTTTTATTAGAGAACATAATTATTATCTAATTACCTGATATGCATCTTCGGAAACGAAACTATTCGTCAGAGATATTGCGATGCTGAGGTTACCGCTATTAGTATCAATGTTGAAGATGGAGGGCGCAGGTGTATCACCCAGGGTGCTCAGTATAAGACTGTCCTGTCCAAATTCCTGCGACTGAAAACAGGAAAAAACATGTTTAACATCCCAGAAACATGTTTAACATCCCAGAAGTCTCATTCGAAAGTGGTGGAAATACGATGAAAGTGTTTTTTCATGCCTAGGGTGGATGTTGAACCCAATATATCTGGTATTGAAGTCCAGTAGCCTATTTCATGAACCTCCGTTAGTCAACTAAACTCGGTTAGTCTGCTAAACTTCAGGCCGTTAGTCGACTAACGGGAAAAAACGCATTTCACGAACACGTTAGTCGACTAAGCAAAGTCTACTTTGCTTAGCCTCCTTGTTAGTCGGCTAAACTTTCGGTTAGTCTACTAAGCAAAATAGCAGACAACGGAATTCCAAGATGGAGGCGCCCACGGTTGTTTTGAACGTGTCTTACAAAATCGTTTGTGAAATGCAAACAAGTCAAAAAGTTTAACAGACTATGGTTAGTCGACTAGACTTAGTGTAGTCTGTTAACAGTTTAGTCGACTAACGGAGGTTCATGAAATAGGCTACAGGGGCCCGTTTCACTAAACTTTGTATGACTAAGAAGTTTGTAAGCGCAAAACTAAAGCGTACAACAAAGTTCACATTAGCAGCCGAGTTTGGAAAATATTTGGTGGATTTGTTTACATTTTATGACCCCTACAGATAGGTGAACTACTGTCTGTTCCACGTTTTGCTGCCAAGAACATTTGGCCATTAAACACATTACATCTAAAAAATATTTAAAAGTAAGTAGTTTTTCATATATAACAAAAAGTCACCCTCCCCAAAAAAAATTATTTGATGAAATTCCATGAAATATTGATTTTATTGCAAAAAAACGAGTTTAACATGGGGAGTTAATTTCCAAAACTTTTCCTGAAGAATAAAAAATACGAAAACTTTGGAAATTGACTCCGAAACCTGGTGAGATAGCTTGTAAATGATGTAACTAAGAAAAATAAGTTAGATTTTGAAAATCGGTCCACAAAAAAAATAAAAAAAATATTTAATCTATTTTTAGCCCCCATGTTAAATTCTGCTGAGCTTTGATTGTATACAGAAAAATCATTAACACGTACGCACGTCAATGTGCCGACTATATGACAAAACTGGTTGCATTAATGAACCATATTAATGTGTGAAGTGAATTTATAGAAATCTTTGTACGAACAATTTTATCATACAAAGTTTAGTGAAATGGGCCCCTGTGCTCTAACCTCTAGGCCACAAGCCATCCCTGTGCCGTCTGCTGTTTTTCATTTTTGCTTTAATTCTTAGCAAAAAACTGGTTTTGAGAGCACATGAGAATTGTCTCCACTGGAGACGATTCTCATGTGCTGTCAAAACCAGGTTTTTGTCGAGGAATATTGAAAATAAAACGTTTCCAGCAGACGATCACATTTAATTCAGCGTAGTAAGGGTTAAGATGCAGCTATAATTCTACCGTGGATATAACACATGAAAAATAACAAGTTGTTATTGCCTAAATGATTGGATTTAATGATTTTTAACAGCCTGTCAACAACTAAGGTCATTTTAGGCGGGGTTAATGGGGTCAAATCCCATATGTTACCTGTTGTGATGGCGGCAAATCCCAAAATCAGAACTGACTATTTACTGACAAAATATATATTCTGCCCCGACATTAGAATAACCTGACCTGATTCCAGGTCCGCACCAAACCAGAGTCACTTAGCCCATTCCCCAAAAGTAATAGGATTAGTACTAATCTTATTACTTTTATAATGGGTATAACCGGATTCAACTCTCATGTACCAGAAAGCCAAACGTGTACCTGAGAGTCAAACCAGGGATATCGGGATTCCCTTAAGGATGAAACCCATAATTAATTGTACCCTTCGATTGCTCCCAACCAACAGTATGTAATTTTCAACTTTTCAGGAACAAAAACACCTTTTTTTATAAATCAATTAGTCTGAAACTAATTTAGCGACGTTTTGATGGATGAGAAAATGAACATATCACAGTCCATTCCAGTAACTTAGGGTTGAAGGGGTTAACTACCGTTAAATACCCTTCACGAGTGACTCGGCAATCTGTTAACAATTAATGTAGAATTTGGAAGGTATAGAATTAGTACAGCATCAATAATTATTGTAATTCTAAGATTACGGTATGATAAAAATATCGTAAAATAAAACAGTTACTGTAATAGCCCGAAATATTAAGACAGTTATATTTCACAACCAGGTAGGGTTTCCCAAAACAAATAAAATCCCAATACATCATTGTTTTGAAACTCAGCGTGACTATACTAACCCTAAATATTGGGAGGGCTCCAGATAAGGAATTAGTAATTGGGTATTCTGAAGCAATTGGGTATTTCAAAATGTTAATTGGGTAAAATAAAATCACGCTACTGTTTACATACACATCAACAGACCGTAATTATTGAATAGTTTGCTTCGAAATGAAAACATGTCTTGGCATTTCATTAGAATTGTCTCCTTGGAGACAATTCTAATGAAATACCAAGATGTGTTTTGATGGAAAATAAGAAAAATATGCTATATTCATGGTCTGTTTATTGTTTTCTGCAGCACTATAAAGGTACCACACACTTTTTTTTATTGCTTTTTGATACTCGCTACTTCTGATTTCAATTGGGTTTTTGGCAATTTCAATTGGGTATTTAAGCAAACACGCAGCTTATCTGGAGCCCTGTCTGTTTTTGGAAACTAGATATCAATACAGGTCTTTCCCAATAAAGTGTGTCTGAAATTTAGGGCTATTACAAGAGTGATAAATGCAAAAGATGTTCCCTGACGGCAAGACATCTTTGACTGGTTACTGTTTATGTAGTAAATACTATTATCTAAACAGTGGCTGTGCCTGGAGAAATGGGACTTATGACATTTGTGATCAGTGTCGCTCATGATCACATAGCACTCTCCTGTAGCCTGATAATGATCTATGTTGCTTGTTAGAAGCATGATGGGCGTTTTATTGATGAAATGTCGAACAGAACAGAGCCTGGCTCTAGGCTACACTGATCGCAAAACCAATAAGCCCCATTTCTCCAGTCACAGCCACAAATAAGTAAGTGCATGTTCCTAATAATAATAATAATTATACATTTTCCACTAATTTTATTTATTACAATACAAATTGTACTGGATAAGAAAACAAGCTTGTATTTACAAGCTCTTCTCCGCTCATTATTATAAAGACGATCTTACAGGAGTGATGATTTAATATGAGTTTTATTAAATGAGTTTACGGATGCTATGCCTCGTTTCTTATGAAATCAGTCAACAAATTTAATAACAAGAATTCTGCCTTATGAAAATTTCGACAAGTTAGCTTTATGGTCTGTATAGGGTTGAAAGGGCGAATTAATGAATTAATATATCAGAGAAATTCATTTACAAATTGAGTAATATAGATAATATTCATTTATAAATAAAATGTGGTACACCAAATTTTAAGAAATCGAGTTAATAATTGAGAAGGAAACACATGTAATGGTTTATACAGGATGGAGTGTTTGGACAAACAAGAAACTACCTGAAAATAATTAAATTTATTATAATTTAGTGATTTTTAATGTAGGAAATTCTAGGGGTAAATGCAATTTGAGAAAAAGGACTACTGTCTGTTTCACGATACCTGCCCAAATTTTATGGCTAGATCTATATCCACGAAAAAATTGGAAATTGATTCCAAAATCTGGCGGGATAGCTTGGAAATGCTCCAACTAAAAATACAAATGTTAAAGTTTGGACATCGACGCGCTATTTCCAATATTAAAAAAATATGTTTTGACATTTAACACATGCTAAATCCCCATATACATCTCCATCCATGTTAAATCCCCATAGACATCTTCACCCATGTTAAATCCCAATTGACATCTTCATCCATCTTAAATCCCCATAGACATCTCCACCCATGTTAAATCCCCATAGACATCTTCACTCATGTTGAATCCCCATAGACATCTTCACCCATGTTAAATCCCCATAAGAACATCTTCAACCCCAATTTTAATATCCTCCCCATAGACACTTCACCCATCCCCAGTAAATCCCCATAGACATCTTCACCCATGTTAAATCCCCATAGACATCTTCACCCATGTTAAATCCCCATAGACATCTTCACACATGTTAAATCCACATATATATCTTCACCCATGTTAAATCCCGATAGACATCTTCACCCATGTTAACTCCCCATAGACATTTTCACCCATGTTAAATCCACATATACATCTTCATCCATGTTAAATCCCCATAAACATCTTCACTCATGTTGAATCCCCATGTTAAATCCCCATAGAAATCTTCACTCATGTTGAATCCCCATTGACATCTTCACCCATGTTAAATCCACATAGACATCTTCACCTATGTTAAATCCACATATACATCTTCACCCATGTTAAATCTACATAAACATCTTCACCCATGTTAAATCCACAAAGACAAATTTAGCCGTGTTTAAATGTTTATTGGGATTTAACATCCATGGGAAATTGTTGTTTTTTCTTATAATCAATATTTGACCAAATTTCAAATAGGCTCATTTTTAAAGCTTGTTAAAAAGTAAGGAAAAAATATTGTTTTTGCGATGATTATACAACCATAAAAGTGGTCAAGTTTATGTGACACAGACAATATGCTTGTCATATATGACATACAGTCCCTTTCGTCAGTTGGAGAATCATTTGTAGACTAGCCATGCCATTTTGTATCTAAGAAGATTTTGATATCTCATGAAAAATATTTGCAATATTTTCTGTGCATGTCGTCGAAAGGTGACGAAATGTTCACATCAAATGCGGAATTGCATCAACTTTCGATGTCATTTGCAGAAAATATCCAAGTTTCTGTACATATTTTTCATGAAAAATCCGATATCTTGATTTGAAGACAGATAGATGCATTTAATCCTTTCAATCCTAAATATTTAGAATGGACTGTGATATGTTAATTTTCTGGCCAATCAAATCATCACAAAATGAGTTTCAGACTAGTACATTTATAAACTAGATGGCCGCGACCATGTCACGCCGCTGACGCTTTGATAGTAGACGGAAAAACTTTAACACGCTGTCCGTAAGGACGCGACAAAAAGGGTGTTTCAAAATTATTTTCAAAAAGTACAGATCCTGACGAGACGGCTCATTATGAGACGGCTCATCTGGACCTTCACTGTTTGCAAATACCACTATAGAGTCGGTAGTGTTGAAAAGATTAACACATTTATACTTTCTACCGTAATAACCCTAAATATTCGGACACCATTTATTTGGGGAAACACATAAAAATATATGGTTTCCCCACAACAGAGAGCATGCCAATACTCAGTGATAGTATGGTTTCATCACAATAACAATGTATTTGGATACAATTTGCTTTGGGAAACCCCTATTTAATAGGGGTTTCCCAAAGCAATTTGTGTCCAAATATTTAGGGTTATTACGGTATTTGAAAACAAAAACCCGAGTATCCCTTTCAACACTACAGTCCTCTATATCGATGTTTACAAACAGTGTAGATCCAGATGAGCCAGCTCGTGATGATATTTTTGGGAAAGAAAGCATCCCATTTTGATAAATGGACTAGTCTGTGACGATTGAATTAGTCGGAAAATTAACATATCAAATTCCATTCCAGTTATTTAGGGGCGAAAGGGTAATTCTTTATTTCTCGGTATAAGTATATATTGTTACCACTCGGTTGAACCGTCCTGTTGTGATGTTACTAATAATGAGTGGCAACAACATATATTTTAATAGAAAATAGAAATACAAAATGGAGTTAAATTTTGATATCTGTGCGTCAGTATCTCACATGAAAGGGGTTAAACAAATAAGGCAATTAGAAGGTCAGACAGCCTACCTTGGTTGGATTAGCTGGCTGGAATAATTTATTACATACATTTTTTTTAAATTATTCATTTGCATGCTGATCTGGGTCAATGCTTTTTGCAAAGGTCCCACTTTCACTTTTGCCAATCATATGTAACGGTATGGGATCCATGGTTTCTGAATGATGATTTCCGATGTGACTGAATCTATTACATCATTTTTACAGTAGCACCGAAGATGATGGCTTACATGTTTTATGGCTGCAAAGCCTTATAATTTTCATGAAGAATCGAGTATAATTTCTTACATTCATATGCTCTAGCCTTTCATTTACATTGATGGTAACTGTACAATAAAGCGCAAAACAGTTTCGCATTTGCTGCGCAATTTTTAATGAAAATATGTTGTTCTGTTAGAAAGATAAAGGAGGACATCTGTAAACACATCTAAAAACATGACGTTACACCATTCGGAAACCATGTGATCCCACGCCCCGTTTAACCTGGCTATATTGTATACTCTATGTGCAAAAAAGAAAAAAAAAGTACATTTTGTTTTTTTGGCACAATCATACCGTAGTATTACAGGCGCGGATACAGGGGGGTGGGGGGTCCAGGGGGTCCGGACCACCCCCCTGCTCCCGACAAAAAAAAAAAAAAAAAAGACGAAAATTTACAATACTCGAATAGTTGGATGACTTTTTTCATGGCCTAGGTGTCAGGAAATCGCATTTGCGGCGATCTGGCATCTAAATATTTCCTGGGGGAGGACCCCCAGACCCCACTACTTATGATTTCGCGCTCACTATGCCAACTTGTAATTACAGACCCCCCTGCAATTATTTCTGTATCCACGCCTGTATTACATACACGTCTATAGAGTATTTTCTCATAAAATCATGAACAGCTAGTTATTTATTTATTTATTATCAATACATGCATATACACATTGCATAAATTCATAATGGAAACACCCATTCAACATATTTAATTTATATCACAATATTTACATTAACCCCATGCGACGTTGTGAAATGTTATTGATTGGTTAACTCTTTGCATGCTGGGAAATTTGTGGGTTATAAATAGTTCAAAAATAGCAGATGACAATTCACTATACATTCTTCATAAATATGTCTTGTATTTACAGAGCGAAATAAGAAACATATTCTTAATTTGTTGGATGTTATTTTCACCGCTAGAATGCAGAGTTAATCTCCATGAACAGCACTCACTTTTGACCGAGGTTAATGGGGTCAAATCGGATATTTTGCACGTATTGATGGCCGAGGGGGGGGGGGGGGGGGTGGGGGGGGGGGGGGGGGGGGGGGGGGGGGGGGGGGGGGGGGGGGGGGTGGGGGGGGGGGTGGGGGGGGGGGGGGGGGGGGGGGGGGGGGGGGAGGGGGGGGGGGGGGGGGGGGGGGGGGGGGGTAATCAAAATCAAATCAGAACTGAATATTTACTGAAACTTTCCATGCACCTTCTATACAGCGTTCTCCAAACCAAAATCTACCAACACCAAATCTATATAAACTCAAATAATTAATGCTAGCTCTAAAGCTAGCATTAAATATTTATAGTTAGCTCCAAATCATTTAATGCTAGCTCTTAATTATTTACAGCGAGCAATAATTATTTGAGTTTATGCAGATTTGGAATTCCATAGATTAGGTTGCACTATGCTGCCAAAACCAAAACTGTAAACAAAATGACATTATCGTTATTCTACCAAAAGGATGTGATTGTTAAAGTAAAATTCAAAATATTGTTTCGCACGCTGAATATTCCCCATTTTGCAAAGTTTACACGCTAAATGTGGCCTGTTTTCTGGCATTACCATGCAACTATTGAACCCTGGGGGAACACTAGCCTCCATGGGGCCATTTCACTAAACTTCTTACGACTAAAATCTTTGTAAGTGCAAAATTATGATAGTCTGTGAATTTCACATTAACAATGTTTTCTTGTAAACCATTATTTGATTTACATTTATTGAGCATAGGCTGCAATGCAGCCTATGCTCAATAAATGTAAATCCACCAATTAAGATTTCCAGACGATCCTAAATTTGTACTTACGAACAATTTACGAAGCTTAGTGAAACGGGCCCCATATGGCTATACGTTCCATAGTACTTACGTTTACATCATCGTCTTTTACGCCAATCGTGTAGAATACATAGTTAACTGGCCGGTTCTCGTTGATTCGCACAGTAGCAAGCAAGGGGGAGAAATACGGATTGAAGGAATTGCGGAACACATTTATGGACACGACTGCATTGCTGCCTGTTATCTGAGATGTCTGTCGGGTATCACCAACTCCAAAGTTGTCGTATGCTTGAACCTCAATCTGTGGTCATCATGGAAAACAAATAAAAATAATTATTATTATTGAATGGTGTAACGGCTTGTCAACAGATAATGTCATTTAAGGCTTGGTTAACGGGGTTGAATCCCACATCTCACCTGTAGCCTATTTCACCAACATGGCAATGTATACTTATCTAGCAAAGTATACTTTGAGGGAGAAATTTTCAATTTTAGGATAAGTTTATTAATTTTTATTATACTGAATTTACTACATTATCACAGCCATTTTTGCTGTGATAATGTAATAAATTCAGTATAATAATTCTGCATACTTTGAATCATCAAATGTATGCAGTGGTTGGTTCTATATGAAATGATGCAATTTGGAAAAAATAAATGATTACTCCCTCAAAGTATACTTTGCTAGATAAGAATACTTTGCAATTTTGATGAAATCGGCTACTGCTGTGATTGACGGAAAATCCCAAAATTAGAAAAAATATTCATGTCTTCAACCCTGAAATTAGAATAATCTGACCTGGTGCCAGGTCCTCACCACTCCAGAGTCACTTAGCCCCACTGCCTGAAAGTAATACAATTAGTACTAATCTTACTGCTTATATGATGGAAATAACCAGTCAACTCTCAAGTACCAGGAAAGTCTAAAAAGGTACCCGAGGGCCAAACCAAAATTGCAAAGTATACTTATCTCGCTATGAAATAGTGCATTTCGGAAAAAATAAATGATTGCTCCCTCACTTTGCTAGATAAGAATGCTTTGCAATTTTCGTGAAATCGGCTACTGGGATATCGGGATCATGGTAAAGATGAATACCATTGTAAAAATGTGCCCTTCTCATGCTCCCAACAAACCGTTTTTGTATCTGCAGCAGCTAAATAAAGGTCATTTGTGTACGTGACTGGAGAAATAGGGATTATGGGATTTGTGCCCAGTGTAGCTCCTGATCAAATAGCACACTACTGTACTCTGATAACGATCTATATTTCTTGTTAGAAGCATGATGGGTGTTTCACTGGAATGGCGATCAATGCAGATCCTGATCAGACTGTGCAGATGCACTTGTCACAAAACCCATAAGCCCAATTTCTCCAGTCACAGTCACATTTTTGTAAAACATTGATACGCCTCCCTGGCTTAGATGTACTCTTCAGTAAAAAATGTTTCAGCAACCTTGAGTATGTAAAAATATCAAGGTCATGTTAATGGTTATGGGAGTGTGTAGTGTAATAATGTCGACAAGAATATGAAAGTAATTATCCATTCAGTAATATTGATGGAGAAATGAAATAAAACGTAGCTTAAGGTCCCACCAACAGCTGCTAAGGTTATATAGGGACGGCACCACAGTTTAAAGTCTCATCCAACAGACCACTGTAGCCTATTCCACCAACATTGCAAAGTATACTTTAGAAGCAAAGTATACTTTGAGGGGGAAATTTTCAATTTTAGGATAAATTTATTATTTTTTATTATACTGAATTTATTACATTATCACAGCCATTTTGGCTGTGATAATGTAATAAATTCAGTATAATAATTCTGCATACTTTTAATCATGAAATATATGCATTTGTTAGTTCTATATGAAATAATGCATTTCAGGAAAAATAAATGATTACTCCCTCAAAGTATACTTTGCTAGTAAAGTATACTTTGCAATGTTGGTGAAATCGGCTACAGGGATCCTCCAGATTATCGGACAAAAATGGCTGTTTTGTTACGATATTTTTCTTAAAATAGCAGCTACGGGCATAAAATTTTCACAGAACAATCGTCGGTTCTTGCTTTCTCAACGCATGGAAACTATTTAGCAAACTGTGCCATCTTTCTCACTTAAAATTGGGTCAGATCGTCAGTCGTAACATTGCCCCAAAATTAACATCGACAATCAATTATCCGGACAAATGTATAACCGTCTTATAACTTGTATTCTCACCTTAAAATCATAATTTTATCGCCTGAAAACCAGTATAAACAGCATTGTGTTGTTTTGCAGAAAACACAATCACCATTCGCTTCTTGGAAAACATCGTATTTATAGAATGTATTGTATTTATAGAACAACTCAGCAATGACGTAATGGGCACACTCGATTGAGCTCTTCATAATTTGGTGGAAATTCCGCGGTAATGATCGTTTCGTACACTGGTGTTTTCGCACCTGTCGATTTTATCCACGAATGAATATGGGTGTGAAATGGTGTGTAATGGCTTGGGTCCAAAATGGCTTGGGGCGATCTGGCCTTGAAACAATTATTATTTGTTTTTGAATAAGTAGCTCTTCGTTCTTTTTCTATCATGATACATTTTCGCATTCCTTCCTATCTGCTCTGTATTGTACATTGTGTATTAAACAGTCTGAAAATGATATTGGAGGAATGCATCGTATCGTCTGCATACTTCACACAACAGAGTATTGAAACACTCTATAGGGGGCCTCAAATTATGCGCATGCGCAGTGACAGATACAAGCCCCCGCGCGACGTTTGACGTTGTAAACAACTTGTGGACATAATGGGGGAATGTTTTCGGCAAATTTTACTAAAATGTTTACCTTGGCGATATATTATTCACACTGGCGTGGAAACAGCAAGCACCTGAGTGACTTAGATGTGTCCGTTGCAAAATCGGATCAAATGAATGCGTTTAATTAACAGCTATTTTGATTTGTCCGATAAATTGATTGTCCGGATAATTGGTAGGACCCCTGTACAGAGGGATGGAAATACTATAAAAGTATTTTTCATGCCCTAGGTTAAATTTGATTATATTATTTTGGATTATGAGTTGTGCGACCAACATAACGCCAGATCAGCCTGCGCAGCAGCACAGTCTGATCAGGCCCTACACTGTTTACCATTCATTCAGTAAATCAGCGGTTCCGCTTCTAACGAACAGGATATGTTGATATCAGACTACAGGCTAACATACCGGTACCAAGGAGTGAGACAAGTGACAATGAGGGATCATAGCTATAGTCCGTTTCACGAAAGATGCACAAATTTTACGGCCATATAAACAATTCAAAAACAATATTTTTTTCGATAATATTAAATTAAAGGAAAATTTAAGAATGAGCCTTCTTTTTATTTCGTGAAATTTGGTCAAATATTGGTTTTATTACGAAAAATTGATTTCTCTATGGGAATTTAACATGGGAGAAAAAGAGGTAGAGGAGTTGTGGGAGGAGTCAAAAAACGAAAAAATTTGGAAATTGACTCCGAAACCTAGCTAGATAGCTTGGAAATGATCTAAGAAAACAAAAGTTAAATTTTAAAAATCGATCCAGTATTTCTGAAATTCTAAAAAAATTCCCCATGTTAAATCCCCATAGACATCTTCACTCCGTGAAGATGTCTATGGGGATTTAACATGGGGAAATTTTGTTTTCGCAATAAAATCAATATTTGACCAAATTTCACGAAATAAAAAGAAAGCTCATTCTTAATTTTTTCTTTAATTTAATACTATCAAAAGAAATCTTGTTTTTGAATTGTTTATATAGCCGTAAATTTTGGGCAGCTTTCGTGAAACAGACATGTTAAATCCCCATGGACAATTCTTCACTTTGAAACATGGGGAAATTGTTTTTTTCGCAATACATGTATAATCAATATTTGGCCAAATTTCACGAAATAAAAAGAAGGCTCATTCTTCATTTAATTTAATACTATCGAAAAGAATATTGTTTTTTAATTGTTTTATGGCCGCAAAATTTCGGCAGCTTTCGCGAAACAGACTACAGGGGTCATACCAATTATCCGGACAATCAGTTTATCGGACAAATGAAAATACCTGTTAATTAAGCGCATTCTTTTGATCCGATTTTGCAAGGAATGTATCTAAGTCATGCAGGTGCATGCTTTTTCCATGCCAGTGTGAAGAATATGTCGGCATGGTAAACATTTTAGTAACATTTGCTGAACACATTCCCAACTCTGTGCAGAAGTTGTTTACAACGACAAAAGTCATGCGGGGGCTCAATCGAGTGCGCCCAATTACGTCATTGTTCTATAAATACAATATATTCTATAAATATGGTGTTTTCCAAGAAACGAAGGGTGACTGATTTTTCTGCAGAAATACACAATGCTGTTTACACTGGTTTACACGCGATAACATTATGATTTCAACGTGAGAATAGAGTGAGTGAGTGAGTGAATAGGGTTTAACGTCCGCTTTTCTGACATAGAGGTACAAGCCTCAGGGAGTCTACACGCAGACGGGTCAACAGGGTCGTGTCCCGTATCCACCTGTCGGAGGGGGGTAAATCCCAACTTCAGAACTCAATATTTACAATCAAAATACACTGCAGCTCCATTATAACGCGGTCGCTTATAGCGCGATCTCCATTATAACGCGGGTCTCTCGTGGATCCCAAAAAATATTAAAATATTAAAAAATCGAGAAAAAAAAAATAAAATTGTCGGACGTCGTAGTCATCGTGTAATTAGTTGATTCGTGATTTCTGCAAGTTTATTCAAACAACGAAGTTCAAAGGCCATGAAAGGATTATTATTAGTATGTTAGCAAATGTAATACCTTTAATCAGGTAAGCATGTTAATAGGCATGGGACCCATATCAACCAGACCATATGGGCCTGCCCATATATAGCCCACATAGGACCCATATGGGGTTGCGAGCTGGGATGTAACGTCTGATCAGAAGCTACACTGCTCACAAATCCCATGAGCACCATTTCTCCAGTCACGTAAATGTACCGCTTATTGTCACCAAGTAATGTCAATGTATCCGTGTTAACACATAATTGTCGCTAATAAATGGTTGCGTGTTCGATCGCCTTTCCTATTCTTTACTCCCAGGTGTAATATTTAGCGTTCTATAAATAGACTGGTGTTTCAGCATGATCTGGGTATGGGATCACGTGGTCTATTGTTTACACTGCAGCCCACGGCAATCTCGCTTAAATCGTAAATTTCATTCATCAATATGACTTGCAGCGTAAACAATAGATCACGTGACCCCACATCCCGAGATTATGCACAGCTAATCGTCCGCATGAATAGGCAGGACACGTGACCATAGGCATTATTTATTATCAATTACTCCGTTTAAGCGTCTGTTGATCGCGAGTAGTATAAATTGTAATAAGCGTCTGTCTATCGCGAGCACTATACAACGTAATAAGCATGATTTTATAAATAACTCGTATGTTTAATACATTAATACAAGTTTGTATGTCATAGGCATTATTAATAATTACTTTCACTTCTGTTCAAATGACATGCTTTTATATGGGTCCGTTGCTAATGGAATTCCCGCAATAGTTGGTAACCGAAATGCGGATGATACCAGTAACCCGTGCAGTACCAGTACCCGTGCATGTCCCAAAATTTTATAACGCGGTCGGATTCGATCGCGGTTTGAAATCTTGGACCCCGAACACCGCGTTATAATGGAGTTGCAGTGTATATATTCAGTCCTGAAATTAGAACAACCTGATCTGGTGCCAGGCCCGCATCATTTATCCCATCCCCTAAAAGTAATAGGATTAGCGCTAATCTTACTTTTATATATGGGGCATAGCCTGACTCAACTCTCACATACAAGAAAGCCAAAAATGTACATGAGGGCCAAATGCGGTATAGTGGGTTCCGGAAAGTATGAACCCAATCGTTAAGCCAGTTTAGTCGCCTTTTACGACAAGCAATGGCTACTGCAGCACTATTCTCAGGATCAGTTGATCCCGCCCCGGTGCCTGCACGGGGCACGTGAGAATAGAAGTTATATAGGACGATTAGTCTATATGTTTGTCCGGATAACTGATTGTCGATGCTAATTTTGGGGCAATCTTACGACTGATGATCTGACCCGATTTTAAGCGATAAAGATGGCACAGTTTGCTAAATAGTTTGCATGCGTTGAGAAAGCAAGAACCGACGATTGTTCTGTGAAAAGTTTATGCCCGTAGCTGCTATTTTAAGAAAAATATCGTTAAATAACTGCCATTTTCGTCCGATAATCTGGAGGTTCCCTGTATAGTTATTTCCCTTCGCAAATCTATTTATAAGATCCGGTCCTATGCTGCATTTCTGTTTTTATTTCTTACTGAATAGCAGAAAAAAAAAGAGTTTTGTGAACAGAGTAGACCCAGATCAGACGGCACATATGTGCAGTCTGATCGGAGTCTACACTGGTTGCAAGAACATTGATCAGTGTGAAAAATTAAATACAGCCCCAGATCAGATTGTGTAGATATGTAGGACTGATGATGTGGATCAACACTACTATTTCGACTTCTTTTCACAACAAATCATGCTACATTCGCTCTTTTTACAAGCAATAAGCAAGGTGTATGATCACGTGGTACTAACAACAACAACAAGTACTGAAACTTCCAGAATCCATCTGATTCAAAGTACGTATTCTTTTATTAAGTCCTTATTATGTAACGGATTTTGATGAAATATGGCGCATCAAACGCGTCTTGTTAAGCTGCATTTGGTGGTCTCTGTATTTTCGCCCAAAGTTCTGTTGTTTTTGCAAAGAATCTACCGACACGGAAATTGATTCTTCGCAAAAACGACATAGGTCTGTGCTGAACTCCCTGGACCACCAAATGCAGCTCACGAAGACGCGTTTGCTGTGCCATAATTATTTCATCAAAATCCGTTGCATATTAAGGAAAATATCAAATAATGCTTACTTTGGAGTGGGCAACATTGTTGTTGTTGTTGTAACCACGTGATCATGCACCTTGAAACTACACAAGCATTCAACGTTTTTGTGTTGATGAAAATATTTCCGCACACTGAATGTGCCCCTTTTCAAATGTTTACATGCTAAATCTGCCTCATTTCTTTATGGCCATGCATGAACATATCTTACTGTAGATATGACATTTTCTGGCAAAATAAACATTCATTCATCATTACCCCATGTATTGATTGGCATTATTAAACTTTTTATATCGGACGAAAATTTCCACACTGATATCAGGGGCGATAACCGTGTTTCCTTAAAATGTTAACGGACATTACTATTTATGCTCTGCATTTATTTTTTGATGCGCAATGATCATACTTTATGATCTGTCGAAAATATTATTTTTTCAGGCGACACATTTAATTAGTATAAATAATAAAAAAATATCATGCTTCATTTGCATATGAAAATAGCCTGATACCACCGTGAGTCACTATCAGTAAAATAAATATTACTAAATGATTATATCTGTATAGCGGGCACTCGTCATTTATAGAACTGGTGGAATAGTGACAAAATAATACCTTTTATTTAATTCCTATAAAGAACATTTTGTGCCTACTGAGTGGGCATGTACCATTAACAATGTTTTCTTGTAAACAACTATTGGCTTTACATTTATTGAGAATATGCTGCATTGAAATTTCGAGACGATGCTAAATTTGCACTTACAAACATTTTAGTTGTACGAAGTTTAGTGAAACAGGCCCCTGGAATACAAGTTGCGATGATCAGTCTGTTGAGTGTTACTAATCCAAGTGATTACCACTGCTACACTGGTCACATGAGACACGCCGTGTAATTTTGTACCTAAGAGCATGTGCAATTTTTCATGAAATATATTTACAGAAACTGTGAAATTTTCCGTAAATGACGTCGAAAGGTGACAAAATTTTCATCGCAAATTTGGTAAAAGAATTTCGTCAACTTTCGACGTCATTTACGAAAAATATCGTAAATATTGTAAACAATTTTCATGTCTGATCGTGCATGTTCTTTAGGTACAAAATCACATGGCGTGTCTCATATGTGGTACCGGCCATTTCGTACCCTGTATACTTGATTGAAGGCTGGATCGCGGGCCAGATCGGCAACAACGCTGATTCCACCATCCACCTCGTTGATATCAAAGAAGGCTCGAGCAACGTCGCTATTCACAATACGGTATCGAACCACATTCCAGTTGGGCTGAAATAAAACGTGAAAGGGTTTAACAATTTCATGCTGAGGATACTACATTTTGTTTGTGGGAAAATTTAAATCTTTTCTCTGTATGTGCACAGACGTACATGTCGTGAATGCCATTTGACACATATCAAATGAGTGGTCACAACACATACATTTGTACTTTCATTCAGAAATTACACCTGTACGGATGGGCAAGAATCCCAAAATTAGAATATTTATATAAATAACATCTTTATGGCCATGTAGTTCAGCTGACTAATTCGTGTTTCACACTCGTTAGTCAACTAAACTTCACGCCATGGTACTGCACAGGATCACCGAGCCCTGCGTGTGAATTCCAGTAAAATTTAATGTTAAGATACGAATCCTTAAGGATGGATTCATCGCTAGGATACACATACCTTCCACCTTCCTTGGAAAATATAATAACAAAATATTTTGGACACCATATATTTGGGGAAACACATAAATGGTTTCCCTACAACGATAATCATGCTAATATATAAAAGATATTCATCTTTTTGCAACGAATATGACATATATGTTCATCGAGTGGTATGAGATGTCCACATTTCACGAGTGCCGTTAGATGAACATATATGTCATATTTGTTGCAAAAATATGAATATTCTATTTATTATATACCGCTCAATGGAAATTAGCAGTTTTTTAGACTGTATACGGTAATGAATGTGTATTTGCAGCCTATTTGCAGTCCGGCACTGCAGGTGCGCGTTATGAATATAGATAGCGGAAGTAGTCGTATTTTCACCGGAAGATGTTTATTTCATCGATGAGAACATATGACTTTTATTTACATCGTATAACTATGTATTTCATGGGTAGGTATATAATACATAGGATTATTACGGCAGTACTGGTTTAATCACAATAACAATGTATTTGGATGCAATTTGTTTTGGGAAACCCCTATTAAATTTCCAAGTTCGGTAACCTATTTGTAACAGTCGAGCCTCCATGAACGGCCACCTCTCTACAACAAACAACACCTTCTATGTAACAGCCGATATTATTTTACAGTGAAACCTCGCTAAACCAGACATTGGGAGGTCCCCAGGGTGTCCCGTTTAGCGAGCTTTCACTATAAATCAAGCATTTGATTATTCTGAGTCATAACTGTGTGCTATGCGATCACGAACATGCATTATCAACTGAGATAAATGACCCAGAAACCTATCAAAATTATGATCACAAATGTTTTGTGTTGTCCGGTTTAGAGAGGTACCACTGAATATCACAAATGTTCACCTCCCTACAACAGCCACCTACCGGCACCCGCCAGTTTTGTGTCTTCCCATGGGCGACTGTTGAGAGAGGCTGCACAGCAACAATGTGAGTGAACTTACATCATCGTCATTATCATTGGCGCTCACGGTCACAACAACTTGTCTTAATGTGTTTTCAGAAATCCCCGGAGCGGTGTACGTTTCTTGAGTAAACACTGGCGTATATTCATTCCTGTCCACATTAATAGTGACGACAGTCGTCGCAGATTTCGGAGGTGTACCATTGTCTTGGGCAACCACGCGAAGCTGAAAAGGGGGATTAAGAAATTAACCGTAATTTTAAATATTTATTGATTGCGATTTTAAGTCTGTTAAACACCAATGTCATATGAGACAAGCCATGTGATTTTGTATCTAAACAGATTTTCATGAAAATTATTTACCAAAGTTGGATATTTTCTGTAAACGATGTCAAAAGTTAACGAAATTTCCTATAGCAAATGTGGAATAGAATTGACCCTGATGCAATGTATTAGTAATGTAGCAATACCGTATTGAGAGGCTGTGACTGGAGAAATGGGGCTAATATGGTTAGGCGACCAGTGTAGATCCAGATCGGCCTGTGTATCCACACAGTCTGATCAGGATCTGCACTGTTTACCATTCCCTCAATAAAACACTTAACCTGTTTCTAACAAGCAATATAGATCGTTATCAGGCTATGGGAGTGTGCTATTTGATCAGGAGCTACACAAGTCACATATGCCATAAGCCCTATTTCTCCAGTAACAGTCGGTGTGTCTTCAGTCAATAAATGCTAAATGCCGGGATTTGTCTGCAAAGCTTTGCTGTCCATTTCAGTGGCAAACGGTGTAGACCTTGATCAGACAGTGCAGATGCACATCCTCCTGGTTTGTGACACAAACTATTACGCTAAAAAAAAAGAATACCGTAGGTATCAACATCAGATCCACGCCCAATTTAGAGTAGTACATGTCATGGCCAACTATTTAAGTTTATATAGTGTATGCTAAACAACTATGTTGGCACAAACATTTTTTATGGGACGATTTCAGTGATTTCTTTTTGATTTTTATTATTATATTTTTTATTAAAAGGTTTAGGGTCGGTGAATAAATCTAGGTAGGGTTGGGTAACCAGAAACAAACATATTTGTTAGACCTAAAGCAGATCGCCTCACTGCCAGTCCAAGTCCTGAAGTGACTGATTGATTGATTGTCGTTTTACACCTGTTCAACAGTAAGGTCAGACGGACAGTGGGACAGACAGATGGAAAGCGGTATATAGAGAATACCAGGCTAGTTCCTTTTGATATCAAGTTTATCAGGCAAGGCTAGGAAACGCGTAGGAATTCCGAGGCTTGCCGAGGAATTCCTACCGTTTCCGAGCCGAGCTCGATAAACTTGATATCAAAAGACAGTAGCCTGGTATTCCATTTATCCGGTAACGTTTTATGCTCGAAAATGACCACAGATGACGTAGTTATCTATGGACAGAACGCGGACTTGTTTACGTTGTGTCATTACACTGACATCATTCTGTCACATCATGTGATGTCATCCGACCAATCGAACACCAGTTTTCACTTCGTTGTAACCCGGATGTTCGTATCAGGTCAATGCCTGATACAGCAGTATCAGTCAGTATGTATTCGGCCAATACAGAGCAGGTTACCCGATAAACTATAATGTGTCCCATTTTTCAAACTGGCGTATAAAAAAATGAGCTGGAGGATGGCGAGCCGGGTCGAAAAACAAAAACGTTTGGAAAGTGACTGAAACCACAGGTTGAAGTAACGGACCGAGAAAAAATAAGCTAAACACATTTTTGTTACTCCCTCCATATAGACTCCATATATGGAATCTATATGGAGGGAGTCAAATTCTTTTTCGTTTATTGATGTTTTTAGGCATATTTAATGTATTTATAGACCTCGGTCCATTACTTCAACCTGTGTCTGAAACATGTCTAGATAGATTGTAAATGATGCAAATAACAAAATAATTGTAAATGATGCAAATAACAAAATAAAAGCTAGATTTTGAAAATTAGTCCATAAATTCCAAAACTATTTTTAAAAATTTATGTTGATTTTTCATGAAATAACATCAATATTCAATGGCATTTGATAAAAAAAACTAGAAAATGTGTTCATAGAACACGGATGCCCCACATATCGCTTTGATAATAAATGAGGCCAAATTCGAAGTAAAATTTTTTTTTACCCGAGCGTTAAAAGTTTTGTCACGGACGGACGGACGGACGTTCTTACGAGAGATACATTGTGAGGTTATTTCCTTTGATGTTTACACTGTGGGGTTAACCTCACAAAGTAGCGACTTATTCCGTTATTTTCTTCCTTAACGATTCTCTTACGGAATGAATCGCATAATATGCAAATGAGCTAGCCATTAGTTAATTATATTTGAAAAACACTTATCCAAGTGTCTTAAATTGGGCGGTGGGTGGGTTTCAGCACAACACAGCAACCTCACAATGTAGCTCTCGTAAGTACGGACGGACGGACGGACGGACGGACGGACGGACGGACGGACGGACGGACGGACGGACGGACGGACGGACGGACGGACGGACGGACGGACGGGACGGCAAGACGGACGGGACAGACACGGGACAGACGGACAAGTGTAACACTAAATGCCCCCTCCACTATCGTGGTGGGGCATAATTAAAATGGGGAGTGCGACCGTTTTGTTATTGATGAAAAAGTACATACATTTAAATATGTTTTAGATTTATTGTGTTTAATACCCAAACGTCTGTTGGCAGCAAAATGTGGAAAAGACAGCAGTGTATTATGAAATTACCGCCGTGTTTTCCCCCACAATGGAAAACAACGTACCTTGAATTGCGTTTTAACAGTTGTGCTTCGGAGAGACCGGCCAAGGGAAATGGCTCCCGAAGTTCTTCCCAGAGATGATACCACTGTTAGGTTGAAATAGTCACTCGCGTCGTCGTCGCCAATAACACGCAGGCTGATATCGTTGAACACGTCTCGATTGTCAGCAGCGGTAACAGTGAGTATTGGGTCGGTAGTCGGAGATTGTAGGTAGCTGATCGTTTCCTCGTAAGGCCCATCAATGATGGGCGGAAAATCGTTCCTCAGTACTCTGACGGTGATCTGGGCAACTTCAACAGAGACCCTACCTTCTCCATCAACGGCTCTGGCATAAACCTGAAATTACATACACATATCACGATTGGTCTGGTGGTTGATTGGATGGCTGGTTGGCTGGCCAATCAGTTGAACTATCAGATCAATCGACCGACCGACAGTGTCCTAATCCTAATGTGGACCCTTGATCTTGGGCATGCAATTGTATAATTGAATGAAAATATGGATGATGATAAACAAGCATGCACAGTTTCAAGTCGACTTATCGTTGCAGAGATAGGTCGCTGTGACTGGAGAAATAGGTTTTATGGGCTTTGCCACCAGTGTAGTGAGTGAGTGAGTGAATAGGGTTTAACGTCCGCTTTTCTGACATAGAGGTACAAGCCTCAGGGAGTCTACACGCAGACGGGTCAACGGGGTCGAGTCCCGTATCCACCTGTCCGAGGGGGGTAAATCCCAACTTCAGAACTCAATATTTACAATCAAAATATATATTCAGTCCTGAAATTAGAACAACCTGATCTGGTGCCAGGCCCTCGCCACACCAGCATCATTTATCCCATCCCCTAAAAGTAATAGGATTAGCGCTAATCTTACTTTTCTATATGGGGCATAGCCCGACTCCACTCTCACATACAAGAAAGCCAAAAATGTACACGAGTGCCAAATCCGGTATAGTGGGTTCCGGAAAGTATGAACCCAATCGTTAAGCCAGTTTAGTCGCCTTTTACGACAAGCAATGGCTACTGCAGCACTATTCTCAGGATCAGTTGATCCCGCCCCGGTGCCTGCACGGGGCTTGCCACCAGTGTAGATCCAGTAGCCTATTTCATCAACATTGCAAAGTATACTTTTCTAGCAAAGTATACTTTGAGGGAGAAATTTTCAATTTAAGGATAATTTTTATTATACTGAATTTATTACATTATCACAGCCAATTTGGCTGTGATATTGTAATAAATTCAGTGTAATAATTCTGCATACGTTTAATCATCAAATATATGCAGTTGTTAGTTCTATATGACATAATGCATTTCAGGAAAATTAATGATTACTCCCTCAAAGTATACTTTGCTAGAAAAGTATACTTTGCAATTTTGATGAAATCGGCTACTGGTCAGCCCGTGCATCCACGCAGCCTGGTAAGGATCGGCACTGATTGCCATTCCATCAATGAAACACCAGTCAGGCTTCTAACAAGTGAGATAGCTCAGGTTACGGGAGTATGCTATTTGATAAGTATCTACACAGCTCACAAATTGCATAAGCCAATTTTTCCAGTCACAGCCAGTAACTACGCAATTTAAAAATTGAATATTTTGGCTGTACATATGGATGCTGGACAGCTAGACACCTGGATTTCACTAAACTTTGTACGACTAAATGTTTGTAAGTGCAAAATTATGATAGTCTGTAAATATCACATTAGCAATGTTTTCTTGTAAACAATTATTGGATTTACATTTATTGAGCATAGGCTGCATATGCAAATCCATCAATTGAAATTTCCAGACGAATCTAAATTTGCGCTTACGAACATTTTAGTCGTACGATGTTTAGTGAAACGGGCCCCTGGATCAACCCTTTCACGCATAGAACAGCCACTTCTCTACAACAGCCAGTTTCGTGTCTTCATATGGGCGGTTATTGTAGATAAGTTACACTGTACTTACAATGAATTCTGATGGAACTGTGGCACCAAGTAACGTCTTCCTGAGCTTCAGAACGTTGCCTTCCACCATAAACTGCGACATTGCTGATGCATCCGTTTGTGCCGTATCAATTTGAAACGTAACCAGAGTGTTGTCCTGGAAGTAAAACAAGGGCATCGTGATCACTAAGCTAGCAGCTTTGGTAATAAAACAAGAATGAACAAGAAAAACATTAACGTATCTGCCTTACAAACAAGGTAAACAGTGATCTTGACATTGGGCGGTCTGACGTGGGTTGTATGCAAAACAGAGCACCACCTGTAGACACACATTATAGGAATGAATGGCCTTTTTGTGGAATTTATCGGGGTATAAACTTGGAAAAGTCGCGGGAATACTGGACGAAGGCCGGAAGGCCTCGTCCAGTATTCCCGCGACTTTTCCAAGTTTATATCCCCGATAAAATCCACAAAAATGCCATTCATTCCTTATAATTCCAGCATTTTAAATAAATTCATCAAGAAAATGTGTTTATTTTCCGTTTTCTTAAGAATTATTTTAACTGCGCCTGACGGTTATGGAAAGTAGTTCGGCATGGGAGTTTACTGGGATATAAACTTTGGACAGAGACTTGCTACGGACCAATCAAATGTTAGGGAATTGTGTAAATATTTTTGTGCTGGAATTATTATGGCCATATTCTATCAAAATTAGTAAAGTTATTTAACAAGAGGGCCATTGTGGTCCTATATCATTCTCCTGGTTATTATATACAACTGTATATGCAAGTAAATCTGTGAGGGCTTTATACATTAATTTGTCATAACCAGTCTGATGATTTTAAGGGGAAGACATTGTTTAAAGAGTTTGTCCAACTTTATATGGCGGCCATCTTGGATTATGTGACGATCTCCAATTTAAAAAAATCTGTGAATGTTTCACCGAAAGACAATAACTATGAAGTTTGTCCAGCATCGACCTAGCGGTCAGTAAGAAAAGGCTGTTTGAAAGCTCTAATAAAAAGTTACCGGTTTGATCTTTCGGCAGCCATCTTGGATGACTCCTGTAGCCTGATAATGCTCTATATTGCATGTTAGAAGCATGTTTCATTGATGGAATGGCAAACATTGCAGATCCTGATCAGATGCAAAGGCTGATCTAGATCTACACTGGTCGCAAAGCATGTAAGCCCCATTTCTCGAGTCACAGCCATATATATAATTTTATACCACAATCATTGCTCTATGTAGCATAATGAAGGGGGTTGAATAAACGTTATTTTTATCCGAACTAACCTACTGGGCCCGGTTGCTCAAAACATCCGTTAGCTTAACGGACTGTTAAATCCTTAACTGAATGGTTAAAATCTCTGTTTTAATTTTTTAACCTCGACACCAAATCATGGCCTCTATAGTTGGTCAGTCGCCACAGTAAATTCAAAATGGCAACCAATTTAAAAATGTAAATTTTGTTGATTCAGCTGATTTTATTTTATTTATTGGTGTTTAACGACCTATCAACAGCTAAGGTCATTTAAGGGTAGGCTAACAGTTGATTCAGCTGAATATTGTAAAAACTTTTTACAGTATTTGTGAGTAACAAACGACATGTCCATTATGATAATAATGCTTAGCATGCTTATTATGACAACTGTGAAGTCTTAACGACAGCCAATATTGAAGCTCATCGTAAATAAATCGGAAATTCAATCAGACACAAACCGATTCGACATCCAGTGGACGTCGCCATTTTCTATTCAATGACGTCGCTAGATTAGTGACACTTTACTAGCGATTCACGTCAAAACATGACATCACTCATGTTCAAGCAATTAAGTTCAAGATGCGGTATAAACTAAATACATGGATTGTGCCGTCAAATCTAAAATATATTCCGTTTCGCCACGACAACTTTACAATAAAGCTGTCTACGGCTCAACAGAATATATTTTATACTTGATGGCACTAACCATCTATTTACAATGTACTAGAGCAGTACTCACCCCATCTGGATCGACACCCTGAAATGCGTACAAATCTGTTTCTACGTCCACGTCTTCTCGTTGCGTCATAATAAACCGGTAGCCATCATTGATTGGCGGATTTGTGATGGTTGGAGGTTCGAGGTTGCTCTCGATCGTAACTATCAGGGTCCGAACATCGCTCAGACTGGGTATACCACCGTCAGCCGCCTTCAACACCAGCTGCAACAAAACACACAGGTTCAGACACTGTGGCTGTGACCGGAGAAAAGTGAATGGGTTTAAGTGAATGGCTAAGGTCATATAGGGATGGAACCACAGTTTAAAGTCTCATCCGACAGACCAGTACAATGGAAATTATGTAAGTACTTTTCATGCCTAGGGGGAGGATTGAACTCGCAACCTCCAGTAATGAAGCCCAATGCCATATCCTGTATGCCATAGCCCATCCCTGTGATTGGAGAAATGGGGCTTCATGGCCTCAGCGGCAAATGTAGCAGCTCCTTAGAAGTATATGTTGTTACCACTCATTTGAACCGTCTCGACGAGACGGTTAAAATGAGTGGTAACAACATATACCTTTATGGCGAAATAAACAAATTATTGAAAAATTATTATTTTCAGCATAAATGAAGTTCAATGCCATATCCCGTATGCCATGGCCCATCCCTGTGATTGGAGAAATGGGGCTTTATGGCCTCTGCGGCAAATGTAGCTCCTCCTGATTAAATTCCTGTAGCCTAAACTCCATCCATATTTAAGGAATAAAACCATGAGCTGCTGCATTTACAGTGGAAGCTAAAACAGTTTGTTTGTTTAAAGCGTGTGGAGTACGAATGACTTCTCGTGAACTTATTAACTGTATTTATAAACATGTATTGATATATCTCGACTGTTATGCGAAAAGCATATTCGGGGGTCAATCTGATATGTAACCAGATGCCATATACACAATTCCTTAGCCCATTCGAGACAGGGAAACATTATAGTAGTAGGAACATTTTGAGAAACAAGAATTCCGCGGAATCAAATGTCTCGCCTTGTCCCGCCTTAACCTCGAGCCCGAGCCCGAAAGCAATTTTCACTGGCCCGAACATATTATACAATTATTGACTAGCGAGTTATAAAATATTAGATTATATTCTATGGCTCACTAGTCAATAATTGTTTTATTATATGATAATAGTCCATATATAGCACTTACGACCTTATGCTACTAGACAAAAATTGAAAAAAAATTGTAAAAAAAGTTAAAAAAAAAAAAGTTAAAAAAAAAAGTTTAAAAATTAAAAAATAATGATGCTCGCTACTGGCGCCCAGAATTTTGTTTAATAGTCCTATATTTATCTACATATCATATCTGCACAGGTCCACATATTGCCACAATATTGTCAACACAGTTTACGGAAATGTAATAATTTATCTGTATAAATTACCAGCTAGCGGTCAGTCTGGACATTTGCACATGCTTGCACATGCACAAGTCAAGGGCTCTCCCAGTCACTATTGTTCACCTGAGAAGGCTATTGTTCTCTCTACAGGTAAGGTGTACAGAGCACACGAGAAAACGGGTCTTCATGCATTAATGTTCAGTTTGTAGCATAGAAAGAAATAGAGTTTGACCTTGACCCTGGAGCCCGGATTTTTTTTTAATAGTCCTATATTCATCTACATATCATAGTAAAGGTATGTATAAAGTTTGAAGACTGTAGCAGATAAGGTGTTGAAGTAATGACCGTAACACGAAAATTTAACATTGAATGTATTAACAAATAGAGTTTGACCTTGACCCTGGAGACCCTGGGGCCCGCCAAATTGTTTTTAATAGTCCTATATTCATGTACATGTCACAGGACGAGAAAGATGTGCACCGGCCCGGGGCTCGAACCCGGGACCTCTGGTTTACCATACCAACGCTCTAACCGACTGAGCTAGCGGGGCACGAATACACATATTCTCCCCATAGTGAGTTACGTACCGTGACATACTTCCCTGCCAAATTGGAATTCATCCCCAAATTCTATATTTAATTAGTTTCTGAATTCCATATTTTTGGTACATTTTGGGTAGTATACATATCAGTCACAATCCCTCGTTGGGCTCCAAATGTCACAGGGCGAGAAAGATGTGCACCGGCCCGGGGCTCGAACCCGGGACCTCTGGTTTACCGTACCATCGCTCTAACCGACTGAGCTAGCCGGGCATGAATACACATATTCTCCCCAGTTACGTACCGTGACATACATATCATAGTAAAGGTATGTATAAAGTTTGATGACTAGCTGATCATGTGTTGAAGTAATGACTGTAACACGAAAACTTAACAATGATGACGCCGCCGCCGCCGCCGCCGACTCCAGAAAAACAAAACCTATGTCTCGACGATACGAGTGGTAACAACATAATTATTATATCTTTATGGCAAAATAAACAAATTATTGAGATTTGTTCAGCATAAATTATTGTGTTCATAGGCTGCAATTGGTTAAATGACCATCGTATACAAACCCGATAGGAGCTGCGTCCAGCGTTCTGGATATCTCCGTTGACGTAGACAGCCCCATTGGACAAAGAGAACATATTGTCAAAATTGCCTTCTTCAATACTGTACGTTATTGTTCGGAACGGAATCTGCAACAAAAAATTGATTGATTGATGGATTGAGCGAGTCAGTGAGTGATTCATAATTCAATTGATTGATTGAACATGCTTTTACAATGTATGGTCTATTGGTGGTCCCAGGATGTATTGATGGTCCCAGGGTGTATTGATGGTCCCAGGATGTATTGTATTGATGGTCCCAGGATGTATTGATGGTCCCAGGATGTATTGATGGTCCCAGGATGTATTGTATGGTCCCAGGATGTATTGATGGTCCCAGGGTGTATTGATGGTCCCAGGGTATTTGAAGGTCCCAGGGTGTATTGATGGCCCCAAGGTTTATTGATGGTCCCAGTGTGTATTGATGGTCCCAGGTGTGTATTGATGGTCCCAGGGTGTATTGATGGTCCCAGGGTGTACTGATGGTCCCAGTGTGTATTGATGGTCCCAGGGTGTATTGATGGTCCCAGTGTATATTGATGGTCCCAGGGTGTATTGATGGTCCCAGTGTATATTGATGGTCCCAGGGTGTATTGATGGTCCCCAGTGTATTTTTGATGGTCCCATGTGTATTGATGGTCCCAGGGTGTATTGATGGTCCCAGTGTACTGATGGTCCCAGGGTGTGATTGGTCCCAGGGTGTACTGATGGTCCCAGTGTGATTGATGGTCCCAGGTGTGATATTGATAGTCCCAGGGTGTATTGATGGTCCCAGTGTATATGAAGGTCCCAGGGCCCAGTGTGTATTGATGTCCATGTGTATGATGGTCCCAGGGTGTATTGATGGGTGCCCGATGGTAGTTGTATTGATGGTCCCAGGGTGTATTTTGATGGTCCCCAGGGTGTATTGATGGTCCCATGTATGATGGGCCAGGGTTGATGTCCCCGATGGTCCAGGGTGTATGATGGTCCCAGGGTGTATTGATGTGCCAGGATGTGATGTCCCAGGGTGTATTGATGGTCCCAGAATGTATTGTTGGTCAGGGTGTATTGATGGTCCCAGTGATATTGATGGTCCCAGGGTTGTATTGTGGACCCAGGGTGGTCCCAGTGTGTATTGATGGTCACAGGGTGTATTGATGGTCCCAGGATGTATTGGTGGTCCAAGGTGTATTGATGGCCCCAGGGTGTATTGATGGTCCGAGGATGTATTGATGGTCCCAGGGTGTATTGGTCCAAGGTGTATTGATGGTCCAAGGGTGTATTGATGGTCCCAGGGTGTATTGGTCCAAGGGTGTATTGATGGTACCAAGGTGTATTAATGTCCCCAAGGGTGTATTGATGGTCCCAGTGCATATTGATGGTCCCAAAATGTATTGATGGCCCCATTGATGGCCCCAGTGTATATTGATGGTCCCAGGGTGTATTGATGGTGCCAGGATGTATTGATTGGTGGCCAGGAGTATTGATGGTCCCAGGGTGTATAGGTCCCAAGTGTATTGATGGTCCCAAGGGTGTATTGAATGGTCCCACCAGAGGTAATTGTTGGTCCCCAGGGTGGTATTGAATGTACCAAGGGTGTATTAATGGTCCCCAAGGGTGTATTAAGGGATTGTCCCCCATGCCTATTATGGCCCAAAATTAATAATTGATTGGCCCCAATTGATTGCCCCAGGTGTTATTAATTGATTGGTCCCTAGGTGGGTAATTGATGGTGCCAGGAAAATTGTAATTAGGAGTCCCCAAGGGTAATTGATGGCCCCAGAGTGTATTGATGGTCCCATGACCCCAGGGTCCCAGGGTGTATTGATGGCACCAGGGCGTATTGATGGTCCCAGGGTGCAATGATGGTCCCAGGGTGTATTGATGGTGCAGGATGGTATGTATTGATGGCCAGGGTGTGTATAGGTCCCAGTGTTTTGTATGATTGGTCCCAGTGTGTGATTGATGGTCCAAGGGTGTATTGATGGTGGCAGGTTGTATTGTTGGTCCCCATGGTATGAGGGCCAGGGGTGTGTCCCATGATGTGTATTTGATGGTCCCAGGGTATTATGGGTAGTGTGTATTGATGGACCCAGGGTATTAGTCCCCAGTGTTATTGAGGTCAGGGTGTAATTCATTGGCAAAGGATGGTATGTCCAGTGTCCCCGTATTGATGGTGCCAGTGTGTATTGATGGTGCCAGTGTGTATTGATGGTCCCAGGGTGTATTGATGGTGCCAGGATGTATTGATGGCCTCAGTGTGTATTGATGGTCCCAGGGTGTATTGATGGTGCCAGTGTGTATTGATGGTCCCAGGGTGTATTGATGGTACCAGGGTGTATTAGTCCCAGGGTGTATTGATGGGCCCAGGGGTTTTGCCCAGGGTGTATTAGGATGTACCGCCAGGTGTATTTAGTCCCCAGTGTGTATTGATGGTCCCAGGGTGTATTCATGGCACCAGGATGTATTAGTCCCAGTGTGTATTGATGGTGCCAGTGTGTATTGATGGTGCCAGTGTGTATTGATGGTCCCAGGGTGTATTGATGGTACCAGTGTGTATTAGTCCCAGTGTGTATTGATGGTCCCAGGGTGTATTCATGGCACCAGGATGTATTAGTCCCAGTGTGTATTGATGGTCCCAGGGTGTATTGATGGTACCAGGGTGTTTTGATGGTACCAGGGTGTATTAGTCCCAGGGTGTATTGATGGGTTCAGGGTTTATTGATTGTTCAATGTGTATTGATGGTCCCAGGATGCATTGATATTCCCAGGGTGTATTGATATTCCCAGGGTGTATTGATGGTCCCAGGGTGTATTGATGGTCCCAGATTGTGTATTGATGGTCCCAGGGTGTATTGATATTCCCAGGGTGTATTGATGGTCCCAGGGTGTATTGATATTCTCAGGGTGTATTGATGGTCCCAGGATGTATTGATATTCCCAGGGTGTATTGATGGTACCAGGGTGTATTAGTACCAGGGTGTATTGATGGGCCCAGGGTTTATTGATTGTCCAAGGTGTATTGATGGGCCCAGGGTGTATTGATGGGCCCAGGATGTATTGATGGTCCCAGGGTGTATTGATGGTCCCAGGATGTATTGATATTCCCAGGGTGTATTGATATTCCCAGCCTGTATTGATGGTCCCAGGATGTATTGATATTCCCAGGGTGTATTGATGGTCCCAGGGTGTATTGAATGTCCCAGGGTGTATTGATGGGCCCATGGTGTATTGAATGTCCCAGGGTATATTGATGGTCCCAGGATGTATTGAATGTCCCAGGGTGTATTGATGGTCGCAGGATGTATTGAATGTCCCAGGGTGTATTGATGGTCCCAGGGTGTATTGAATGTCCCAGGGTGTATTGATGGACCCAGGGTGTATTGATGGTCCCAGGGTGTATTGATATTCCCAGGGTATATTGATGGTCCCAGTGTGTATTGATGGTCCCAGGGTGTATTGATGGTCCCAGGGTGTATTGATGGTCCCAGGGTGTATTCAGTGTGTATTGATGGTCCCAGGGTGTATTGATGGTCCCAGTGTGTATTGTATTGATGGTCCCAGGGTGTATTGATGGTCCCAGGGTGTATTGATATTCCCAGGGGTAATTGATGGTCCCAGGGTGTATTGATGGTCCCAGGGTGTATTGATATTCCCAGGGTGTATTGATGGTCCCAGGGTGTATTGATGGTCCCAGGGTGTATTGATATTCCCAGGGGTAATTGATGGTCCCAGGGTGTATTGATATTCCCAGGGTGTATTGATGGTCCCAGGGTGTATTGATGGTCCCAGGGTGTATTGATATTCCCAGGGGTAATTGATGGTCCCAGGGTGTATTGATATTCCCAGGGTGTATTGATGGTCCCAGGGTGTATTGATATTCCCAGGGGTAATTGATGGTCCCAGGGTGTATTGATATTCCCAGGGTGTATTGATGGTCCCAGGGTGTATTGATATTCCCATGGTGTATTGATGGTCCCAGGGTGTATTGATATTCCCAGGGTGTATTGATGGTCCCAGGGTGTATTGATGGTCCCAGGGTGTATTGATGGTCCCAGGGTGTATTGATATTCCCAGCGTGTATTGATGGTCCCAGGGTGTATTGATATTCCCAGGGTGTATTGATGGTCAGGGTGTATTGATGGTCCCAGGGTGTATTGATATTCCCAGGGTGTATTGATGGTCCCAGGGTGTATTGATGGTCCCAGGGTATATTGATGGTCCCAGGGTGTATTGATATTCCCAGCGTGTATTGATGGTCCCAGGGTGTATTGATGGTCCCAGGGTGTATTGATGGTCAGGGTGTATTGATATTCCCAGGGTGTATTGATGGTCCCAGGATGTATTGATGGCCCCGGGGTGTATTGATGGTCCCATGGGCATTAATGTTCCCAGGGTGTATTGATGCTCCCAGAGTGTATTGACCAGGGTTTATTGATGGTCCCAGGGTGTATTGATATTCCCTGGGTGTATTGATGGTCCCAGGATGTATTGATGGCCCCGGGGTGTATTGATGGTCCCATGGTGTATTAATGGTCCCAGGGTGTATTGATGCTCCCAGAGTGTATTGACCAGGGTGTATTAATGGCCCCAGTGTGTATTGATGTACATACCCTCCCAACCACCCAGAGGCAAGCTATGAATTCACCGCCCTAGAACACATACCCTTCCATCCACCCAGTCAAGCTATGAATTCACCGCCATGATACACATACCCTCCCATCCACCCACAGTTAAGCTATGAATTCATCGCTATGATACACATACTCTCGAACCGTTAAGATGTGAATTCATCATTATGAAACACAAACCATCCCATCCACTTGTATAAGTGTTATCGTCGCGCTTCTAATCGTTGTAAAATAAAATAAAGTTTAAACTTTACCTTAGCGGGTTCACCATCCTGGTCAGAAACAGTTGCCGTGAACACTAAATCCAGGCGTTGTGCTGTTCGCAGCAGTCCCACACTGAATTCCGAGTCCAGGTTTGTGAACTTGGGAGCAAATAAGTTACGTAGAACAGTAACGGTTGCCGTGGCAACGGTTGACCTTCGGACACCGTCTGGCGCCTTGTCTTGAGCAATCACATTGACCTGCAAGTGACAATGGATGTCGGATTACAATTCACAAGCGGGCTGAAAATGTGATCTGTAACGAAATTGGTGTTTCAAGACATGACATATGCACAGATGCACAGATAATATGGATAAAGAACATAACACGACAAACAATATCACCATGCCATAAATATAAAAATCCCTTGCAATAATGTTGCAATAATTATATATAGAACCACAGGCCCCGCTTGATGACGTGACTTCCTGTGACGTGCACCATGTGTCCGATCGATTCAGTGTCACACCGCCAATCACGTAATAGTATTGTTGTTGAAAACATGTTTATGGGCAGCGCTCCATTCTAATAGACAGATGCCCACGATGGGGCGGGGCAACCAATAAGTCAGTTATAGTTCACATATTTAATTTTTATTAAACTAATTTCTCACTCCCTAGCGCTCGCTACAAAATTAATTTATTAACAAGAGTGCCACAAGTCACAAAATACGCCCGTCGAATATGGGCCAGACAGCGAAGATGCAGAAATGTGAAGCTGTCACCAAGGCAAGAAACATTAATGAGAATTTGAAACTTGAAACGTTTTTTATCGTTTATGATTTTAACAATATTAAAGAGCAGACTAATGGCGGACGGAGAAAATCACGATAGGTTCGTAAACAAAATGACCTTAATGGCATACATTACCAGTATTTAGTCCAAACACTTGGTGGCATTTTTACAGAACTAAATGTAAGTAATGCTACGCTTATTTTAAGCACCTGACATAAAGCACATAGTGGCTGCACACATGTCTATAAATTACAAAATATGTTAATACCCCGAAAACTCCGACTACCCCGAAAACTGGCGCCACGACCATACCGTATATAGAATTGTACAGAAAAATGTAGAAAAAATGGCTAAGTAAAAAAGGTAATATCTTTGTTAAAAAATATTTTTTCGGCAAAAAAACACCAAGGTGCACATCTTCAATATGTGTAGAAGACGTGTGTATAGTTTTAGAACGATCAACTGAACGGTTTCGGAGGAGTTGTGTACACAAACTCGGTACCGTATATATAATTGTATAGAAAAATGTAGAAACAAGAGTGCCGCAAGTCACAAAATACGCCCGTCGAATATGGGCCAGACAGCGAAGATGCAGAAATGTGAAGCTGTCACCAAGGCAAGAAACATTAATGAGAATTTGAAAGTCTATAGCATTATTTCTTCATCTCGTTGTGCTAAATATGTATACTAATTTAGGCAGAGATAGAAAAGTAGAGTGTAAAGTAGAAATGATAGGGAATTGGATACAATAATGTAGAAAAAATGGCTAAGTTAAAAAGGTGATATCTTTGTTAAAAAATATTTTTTCGGCATCAAAACACCAAGGTGCACATCTGCAATATGTGTAGAAGACGTGTGTATAGTTTCAGAACGATCGACTGAACGGTTTCAGAAAAGTTGTGTACACAAACTCTGTACTGTATATAGAATTGTATAAAAAAAATGTCTAAAATGGCTAAGTTAAAAAGGTGATATTTTTTGTTAAAAAATATATTTTCGGCATGAAAACATCAAGGTGCACATCTTCAATATGTGTAGAAGATGTGTGTATAGTTTCAGATCGATCGACTGAAAGATTTCGGAGGAGTTGTGTACACGAACTCTGTACCGTATATAGAATTGTATAGAAAAAGTGTCGAAAAAATGGCTAAGTTAAAAAGGTGATATTTTTGTTAAATATGTGTGTATTGTTTCAGATCGATCGACTGAACTGTTTCAGAGGAGTTGTGTACATGAACTATGCGCTTTTTCTTCAGCCGCCCGCCTGCCCGCCCACCTGCCCGCCCGCCCGCCCGCCCGCCGTGCGGTAAAACATAATACGGTCGTATAAAAATGGCTAAGTTAAAAAGGTGATATTTTTGTTTGTTTGTTGGGGTTTAACGGCCTATCAACAGGTAAGGTCATTTAAGGCTGGGTCAATGGGTTTAGAACTAAATCCCATCTATTACCTGTACAAGTACATGTACATGTTCAAGTACATGTTTGTTTGTTTGTTTATTAGTGTTTAACGGCCTATCAACAGCTAAGGTCATGCAAGGCAGGGCAAACAGGTTCAATCCCATTTTAACCTGCTGCATTGGGGGAAAATCCCAAAATCAGAACGGAATATTTACATCGAGAACAAATATATTCAGCCCTGAAATTAGAATAACCTGACCTGGTGCCAGGTCCATACCACACCAAAGTCACTTGGCCCCTTCCCCTAAAATAGGATTACGAATATCGTAATACTCACAAAAGGGGTATAACCAGATTCAACTGTCACATACAAAATGCCAAAGACGTATGCGAGGGACAAACCAGGTCTCCAGTCGGGATTACGGTAAGGATGAACCCCGATCGTTAAATTACCCATCGCGTGCTCCCACCTGCCACCCACTCAAGTACATGTACAAATGGGGGGGAAATCCCCAAATCAGAACTGAATATTTACAATAACAAAACTATATATTCAGCCCTGAAATCAGAATAATCCTGATCTGATGCCAGGTCCTCGCCACATCAGAATCACTTGGTCCCTCCCAAAAGCAGTAGGATCAGTAATAATCTTACTATTTTTATAATGGGCAATAACCCAATTCAACTCCCAGGTAATTAAAGAGCCAAAGATAAAAACGTCTCATTCGCACGACCACCACCCACGATAATTTTTGTTATAAATATTTTTTTTTTTCGGCATAAAAACACGAAGGTGCACATCTTCAATAAGACGTGTGTATAGTTTCAGATCGATCGACTGAACGGTTTTGGAGGAGTTGTGTACACGAACTATGCACTTTTTCTTCAGCCGCCCGGCCGCCCGCCCACCCGCGGTAAAACATAATACATACGGTCGTATAAAAATGTGAACTATAACTATTACATACACTTTAATGCAAAACGGATACTAACTTAAATCTGTTTCCAGATACATGTTTGTATTTTAATTATGTCACTCGATTAGTGAATTGGCCAGTAAACTTGCTACGCAAAGACTCTAGCCTGGTGTACTGTATATACAAACACAATACCGTGAAATCTGTATCCGACGTGAAACTTCCAGTCAACGTCCGGGCAACGTAGACTTGACCAGTTACGCTGTCAACATCAAAATAGAACGAGGATCCGGAAATTTCATATTCGACCAAGTTGTAAGGACTCTGGAAGAAAAAAGTAAGAACAAATAGAACAAAGGCATCGTAGACGGACCAGTGGGATGGATATAGAGAATATCAGGCTAGTATCTTTTGATATCAAGTTTATCAGGCAAGGCTAGGAAACGTGTAGGAATTCCGAGGCTTGTCGAGGAATTCCTACCGTTTCCGAGCCGAGCCTGATAAACTTGATATCAAAAGACACTAGCCTGGTATTCTATTTATCAGGTAACGTTTTGTGCTCGAAAATGAACAAAGATGACGTTGTTATCTATGGACAGAACGCAGACTTGTTTACATTGCGTCATTTCAATGACGTCATTCGGTAACGTCACGTGATGTCATCCGACCAATGGAACATCAATATTCACTTCATTGTAACCCGGATGTTTGTATCAGGTCAATGCCCGATACAACAATATGTTATCAGTCCGTACGTATTCGGCCAATACATGGCAGGTTACCTGATAAATGCTATGAAAGGGTAGGTTTTGAACTTGCAATCTTCAGTATCAAAGTCCTGTATTTACCCCTGAGCCACAGCCCATCCCTGAACCGCAGTTTAAAGTCTTATCTGACAGACCAGGGGCTCATTTCACTAAACTTTGTATGACTAAAATGTTCGTAAGTGAAAAATTATGAGTCTGTAAATTTCACATTAACAATGTTTTCTTGTAAACAAGTATTGGATTTACATTTATTGAGCAGAGGATATGCAGCCTATGCTCAATACATGTAAATCCATCAATTGAAATTTTCAGACGATCCTGAATTTGCACTTGGGGCCCGTTTCACTAAACTTTGTACGACTAAAATGTTCGCAAGTGCAAATTTAGGATCATCTGGAAATTTCAATTCATGGATTTACATTTATTGAGCAGCATATGCTAAATAAATGTAAATCCAATAATATGAACATTTTAGCCGAACGAAGTTTAGTGAAATGCACCCCAGTGCGATGGAAAGACTCGCAAGTATTTTTCACACCTAGGATTTAACTCACAACCTCCGGTATTGAAGTCCCATGCCATATCCCCTAGGCCATGGGCCACGGCCCATATTGATATGAATTTGTAAGGATGGAATCATTGCTAACATATGTGGATGTGACTTCTGGGTTTTGTGACCAGTGCAACTCCTAATCAAATAGAACACGCCAGTAGCCTGATAACGATCTATATTGCTTGCCGGGTGTTTCATTGATGGAATGGCAAACAGTGCAGATCCTGATCAGACTGTGCGGATGCACAGGCTGATCTGGATCTACGCTGGTAGCAATGTGAAAGTGAAAGGGTTTAACGTCCCAGCAACAGTTAAGGTCATATAGAGATGGGACGCTGGTAGCAAAACCTGTAAGCCCCATTTCTCCAGTCACAGCCATAATAGAGACCCGCCATGTGATTTTGTACCTTCGGACATCTGCGTAATTTCATTAAATACGCTTACAAAATTTACAATATTTTTCATGAATAAAGTCAAAAGCTGACAAATATAATTCTGCATGCACTCTGAAAGATTTGTCAACTTGTGACGCCATTTACGGAAAATACAATACTAACAGATGTATCTGTATCACTCGCGACGAATTGAACGTTGGGGACATCCGTGCCAGCATCTACGATCTCCAATATAAAGCCACTGAGATTGTTCGTTGTCATAACAGGATCTTTCAAGTTCCGCTCGATCGTCACTCGAACATTGGCGACATCTTCCAAGCCACCGTCGTCCGTAACCACAATGCTCAGCTGCAATGTTATTCATATTTAATTAGTTATTCAATTAATGGTGTTTAACGGCCGGTCAACAGCTATGGTAAGGCCAGGTTAGCAGGGTCGAATCCCCGATTTAACCCCTAGACCACTACACACAATTGTCGTTTGCTGTTGCTTTTATATCTTGCCTTATTTCTCAATAAAAACATGGTTTAACAGCACTTCAGAATCATTTCCAATGGAAATGATTCTAAAGTGCTGTCAAAGCATGTTGTAAATTATTCTAAAGTGCTGTCAAAGCATGTTTTTTATGATAAAAATGGAAAATAGAAAATAAACAGCAGACACAAAAAAGATAGCGGTATAAGGGTTACTTAATACAATAATTAAAATTCCAAATGATATACCTGATTTTGAGTCTTTTCATTGGCCAGGAGTAGCTATATCCAGGCATATGGCAGCAGTTCATACATAAGTAAACCCCAGTAGCCGATTTCACCAAAATTGCAAAGTATACTTTTCTTGCTATTAAGTACACTTTGAGGGACAGATTTTCAATTTAAGGATAAATTTATTAATTTTTATTATATTGAATTTATTACATTATCATAGCCACTTTGGCTGTGATAATGTAATAAATTCAGTATAATAATTCTGCATACTTGAAATCATCAAATATGTGCAGTCGTTAGTTCTATATGAAATAATGCATTTCGGGAAAAATAAATGATTTCTCCCTCAAAGTAAACTTTGATAGAGAAGTATACTTTGCAATATTGGTGAAATAGGCTACAGAACTGTTTGTAGTGAAGCAATTGTGAAATACACAGTAATAATTCCAGCACAAAAATATTTACACAATTCCCTAACATTTGATTGGTCCGTAGCAAGTCTCTGGCCAAAATTTATATCCCAGTAAACTCCATGCCAGACTACTTTCCGTAACCGTGGGGCCCAGTTAAAATAATTCTTAAGAAAACGGAAAATAAACACATTTTCTTGATGAATTTACTTCAAATGCTGGAATTATAAGGAATGAATGGCATTTTTGTGGAATTTATCGGGGATGTAAACTTGGAAAAGTCGCGGGAATACTGGACGAGGCCTTCCGGCCTTCGTCCAGTATTCCCGCGACTTTTCCAAGTTGATACCCCGATAAATTCCACAAAAAGGCCATTAATTTCTATATTACAGCACAGATTTTGATGCACGTGAGTATTGGTGTGCATTTTCATTGTAATTTGGACAAGCTATGAAACAATAGGATAAAAAATACGTATAATCACTTCGAAATAGAATTTGGTTGGAATTGTAAGAAAGAAACAACATTTTTGGAGACTTTATCGGGGACAAACTGAAGACTGAAGCCGTTGAAACAGAATTTGGTTGGAATTAACAAAGAATTTTAGAGACTTCATCAGGGGATATAAACTTTTAAAAGTCTAACAATAATGGCTGCATGAAGGCCTTCCAACCATAACAGTTGGACGTTGGACAGTTGAATTTGAAATCTGGGGGTATACTACTTAGAACTTATCTGGAGCTCTGTTTTTGTTTTTACAATGATCAAGACATCTTGTCGACGATGACCTACCTGCCATTCGTTTATTCTGTTTGCATTATTAGCTTCTACCAGGTTTCTGTTGGTCACGACGAATACTTGTTTGTTGGTAGGATCATTCACCAGTCGGAAGAAAGACTTTGCACCTACTGGGTATCGTATGTCGACGGTGAGAGTGGAAAATTTGCCATTCGTCAAAGCCGGCACCTGAAATGATAAAGAATGTTAGAACTACGTGCCATATATGCGGCCGTGAGGAGAGAAATGTGGTTTGTTGCTTTGCGACCAGTGTAGATGTGTTTTCTAGAATAATTTGTGTTTGAATATTTAGAGTTATTACGGTGTTTCATGTAACACGGCTCAAATACCATTTGCGACTGAAAATGCTTGAAGTGGAAGTGAATTGGTTAACGATCCAGCAACGGTTACGGTCATATAGAAACTGGACCACCATTTAACGTCACATCCGACAGATCAGTGGGATGGAAATATTAAGCAAGTATTTTTCATGCAACGAGTGAGGATTGAATTCACAACCTCCATCCGGTATTGATGTCCAATGCCATATCCCCTAGTCCATTCCTAGGGTGAGGATTGAACTGAAAGCGTTTGAATACTTACATTAGCATCAATGTCATCATAGTTGAGAGTAAACACAGTCGTGCCAGATGGTTCGGTTTCATCGATCGACTTGGAACTTATAGGTTGGTTGAACTCCGGAGCACGGTTCCTCAGCACAGTGATCGTGGCTACAGCCTGCAGACTGGGCAAGCTCACGAGGCTTGGTGTGCCGAGATCATATGCTTCAAAGGTCATCACATACTGAAAATGACGAGTCTTGAAAATAGGTTACCGTACATATAAAATCACGAGTGACTTCCCTTAGAACTACAGTGAAACCTCTCTAAACCGGACACCCTGGGAGGTGCCCAGGGTGTCCGGCTTAGAGATGTTTCACTGTAAATCAGGCATTTGATAATTCTGAGCCATAGTTGTCTGCTATGCGATCACGAACAGACATTGTCACCCGAGATAAATGACCAAGAAACTCCTCAAAAATAAGATCACAATTGTTTTCTTGGTGTCCGGTTTAGAGAGGTTCCACTGTATCTCCGTGGCCCTATAGGCATTACAATTGGCTGAACTCATATATGAAACATGATGTCAAATGGACAAATTCCGCCAATGAAAAACAAATGCCTAATTTATTATATACTACCCATGAAATACATAGTTATACGATATAAATAAAAGTCATATGTTCTCATCGATGAAATAAACAACTTCCGGTGAAAATACGACTACTCCCGCTATCTATATTCATAACGCGCATCGGCAGTAAAACAGCGCAAATAGGCTGCAAATACACATTCATTACCGTATACAGTCTAAAAAACTGTTAATTTCCATGGAGCGGTATATAATAAATAGAATATTCATATTTTTGCAACGAATATGACACATATGTTCATCTCGTGGTGTGACATGTCCATATTTCACGAGTGCCTAATGGCACTCGTGAAATATGGACATTTCAGAGATGAACATATGTGTCATATTCGTTGCAAAGATATGAATATCCTCTATGTATTTGTGGCTGTGACTGGAGAACTGGGGCTTATCAGATTTGTGACCGGTGTAGCTGATAAGTGTTTCTTTGATGGAATGGCGAAAAGTGCAGATCCTGATCATACTGTGCGGATGCACAGGCTGATCGAGATCTACACTGGTAGCAAAACGCATAAGTCTCATTCTTCAGACACAGCGACATTTAAATCATCATGTATCGGTGTATTTAGTACAGCCAATTTGATTAGAACATAATCTACATGTATTTCATTAAATGAAATGTTCATTAATTTATACATAAATTGAAAATAATTCCAATCAAAAAGTGCACTTTGCTAGAATAGCACACTTAAGAGATTTTGATGAAATCGGCAACTGACCCATTGATGTATTAAACCCTTAGAATTCGGGAACCGAAAAGTGTCGTCTGCTGTTGTTTCATATTATATCTTTTCGCTTAGTAAAAACATGGTTTGGCAGCAGTTTAGAATCATTTCCAGTGGAAATTATTCTAAAGTATTGTCAAACCATGTTTTTGACGAGAAAAATGGAAAATAAAAAATAAACAACAGACGACAAAATTTAATTCAGCAATGTAAAGGTTAAACCCTTCCGTTAAGGATGAAACCCTATCGTTAAATTTACCCTTCACATGCTCACAACCAACCACCCACTGCCAAAATATTATTTGATCCTCCTATACCAATTTGTACACCCGACAGAATATATTCTAATGAATAAATTAAACAAATAGTGTTTATTAAAACTAAAACATGTCCGTTTATCAAAGCGAATAAGCGAAACTAGATTGGGGTTTTACACCCAGGATAAGGTCATGTGCGTCTCTGACAGGTGAAATAGGACTTATGGGTTTTGCGAACAGTGTAGATCCAGATTAGCCTGTGCATCCACACAGTCTGATCAGGATTTGCATTGTTCAGCATTCCAACACCCGTCATGCATCTAACAAGGAATGCAGATCGATATCAGGATACAAGAGTGTGCTATTTGATCAGTAGCTACACTGCCCGCAAATCCCATAAGCCCCATTTCTCCAATCACAGCCAGTAGCCGATTTCACCAAAATTGCTAAGCATACTTATCTAGCTAAGTATACTTTGAGGGAGTAATCATTTATTTTTCCCGAAATGTATTATTTCATATAGAACTAACGACTGCATATATTTGATCATTAAAAGTATGCAGAATTATTATACTGAATATTACATTATCACAGCCAAAATGTCTGTGATAATGTAATAAATTCAGTATAATAAAAAATAATAAATTTATCCTTAAACTGAAAAGTTCTCCCTCAAAGTGTACTTAGCAAGCAAGATAAGTATACTTAGCAATTTTGATGAAATAAGCTTCAGATATACAGATGGAAATAAGCTTAAAAGTGAAAAACAGCAGGCGACAACATTACTTCTATTGCAGTGGTATTTGAGACAAGCCATGTGATTTTGTACCTAAGAGCTTGTACAATTTTCCATGATATTGTATTTACAGAAACTGTGATATTTTGCTGAAAATGACATCAAAACTTGACAAAATTTTCGTAGCAAATGTAGAATAAATTATTTGCTACCGTGTGTTTAACGGCCTATCAACATATCAACAGCAACCTGCTGCATTGGGGGGGGGGGGGTTATTAGAATAACAGACATGGTGCCGGGTCCATACCATATACCAACGTCCCTTGGCCCCTTCCCCTACAGTAATAGGGTTAGGAATAAAAAATTTCATGAGATATCGTCGCACATTTTCTTAGGTGCAAAATCACATGGTATGTTTCACGTACATCATTGAGGACTCCAGTCGGTGGCCTCTGCAGGCTGATGATGCCGGTTTCCGCATCCACTTGGAATATATCGGTGTGTGACGACGTCGCTGTGAAGCGGTATGCAGCTTGGTTGTTGGGCGGGTGTAAATCGCTGTCTGCAGCAGTCAGCCTCACAATCGAAACACCGAGGGTGTAATCTTCAACAATGGTCTCGGCGTACGACCGTTGCGTAAAGGCGGGGTTCAAGAAGTTGCGAAGGATTTTGACCTTCAGCAGCGCTATGGCTGTCCGTGGTACGAGTGCCTGGTCTCGTGCTAGAATTCTCACCTGAAATATGTACATAGAGGTTTACACAAGTCATGAATTAATATGAAATTTATTAAACTATATAGTTGACTGATGTCACAAGAACTCGGCATTTTACACAAGTGATGAATTAATTGGACATTTATTAAACTAGTTGACTGATGTCATAAGAAACTCGGCATAGCCGAGTTTCTTATGACATCAGTCAACTAGTTTAATAAACGTCATATTAAATCACAACACATGTTAGATTCTATTTATTGCATAATGCTGTCATGACCACCTTGCATGTTTTTTTTTCTGTTGCGGCCCGTTGCATATTTATTACACAAATCACTAGTGTATTTTTTATTACACCATATTATTACACTGTGAAAGTCTATTTTATGCAACAAAGCATCTTACACGAGCGATCATATGACACTGATCACTGGCGCTACACTGCACACCAGTGTAACGTGTTTCACATCGGAAAATTCCTGATGAAAAGCCACTCAAAACTACATACAGTTATCGCTATCGCATTTTTAATCTGGTACTGCCGTTTCACTAAACATTGCACGATATAAAAGTTTGTAAGTGCAAAATTATCATTATGAATGTTTTCTTGTAAATAACTAGATTAGTCAGTAAGCGGATTACCCCCCCCCCCCCCCCACCCCCACGTGGGCCCATGTACACGATTCTGCGATTCTCTTACCAAGAATTGCAATCGAGCGGTCCTTGAATTGCAATTCGTCCCCTCTGAAATTGCAGTCTAATTGCGGTCCAATCGCGGTCCCGTTTTTGCGGTCATGATTCTTTCGCGATACCGTTTGTGCGGTCATTCTTTCGCTATTTGCGGTAAAAACTTAGTGTTACGCGTATATATACACCTAATTCTACTATTTATGTATATTTTATTGGATTTTAAATGGCTAAATACAGATATGAAAATATATCATCTTTCGTCAGAAAAAATCAACTATTTCGATTTTATTGCCGCATTGGTCAAGCAGAGCGGTCCACTGGTTTGACCGCAGAGCGCAGCGTAAAGCGGTCATTCTTTCGCAGCTTAAAGAAAAAAAGGAGTGTAAACTGCAATTAAAAGCGGAGCGCAGCGCTAACTGCGCTATAAGTATTGCAATTCCGCAACCAACTCTTTGGACCGCAGTCACATCATTGCAGTCCGATTGCGGTCCTATTGCAATTAATGGGAACGCGAATTGCAATCCTGCGCTCCAGGAATTGCAATTCGCCTGGTAAGAGAACCGCAGGCCACTCTGTACCCCTAAATATGTAAAAATAATTCCAAGTGTGTGGGCTTGTGACCTTGACTCTGGGCACGAATGTGGATTTGGCACAGCATGGTAGTAGAGCCTTACAGGATTGCATGTGTGAAACATTAAGCATTTTAGATGAAGGAAATAGAAATTATAACAATATTTCTCTGATGTTAAGTTTTGCAAAAGACTAAGTATTTGACCTTGACCTTGGGATCAGCGGGGGTTGGACGGTCGTGGATTTGGTACAGCATGGTAGTACAGCCTTACAGGAATGCATGTGTGAAATATTAAGCATTTTAGATGAAGGAAATAGAAGTTATAACAATATAGCTCTGATGTTAAGTTTAGTGGGATGGACGGACGGACAACCCGACTCCAGTATACCTCCCAACAACTCGTTGCAGGGGGTATAATTATTTGATTTACATTTATTGAGCATAGGCTGCATATATATACTGCAGTAAATGCAACAGCCCATGGTTTTATTCCTTAAATGTGACAAGGGGGCGTACTGTTTCGCTCGTAAAGTTCTGTGCATCCATCTGTTCAAGTGTACATACCGTGTATGTATCAGTGGGTTCCGACTCAAATGAATTCTTCGTGGTCACCCGTCCAATGTTGCTGCCCCCGGTGCTGATTGTAGCGACTTTGAAGAAATTGGCTGCGCTGTCGTCACCGATTATTTCGTAGCTGATCTCATTGTTGTTTGGCTGCAAAGAAAGGCGAACAAGGGCATCATTATTACGTAGTTAATCCCCTCATGGCAGCCTTGATACCAACAAATAAATACAAATAAAAACTTCAATGCATTTGCCTTACAAACAAGGTGAACATAAGTACTCAGTAACATTGACCTTGCCTTGGTCAGTCGGCTGTGGGTCATATGCAAACAAAGCACCATACCAGACACACATTGTGGCCAAATATTATCAAAACCGGTTAAGCGGTTCAAAAGTTTGTTAATTTGTAAAATGAAAGGTGTTACTAACGTACATACGCACGTACATACATGGACTAATGCTATATCCCCTCTTACCTATCGGCAAGGCAATAATAATGACCATCCTATACAAGACAGGCCAAGGCCATACAAGACAGGCCAAGCCCATAGGAAACAGGCCAAACCCAGACCAAGCCCATACACGACAGGCCAAACCCATACAACAAAGGCCAAGCCCATACGAGACGGGCCAAGCCCATTCTAGACAGGCCAAGTCTCGAGACGGACCAAGCCCATACAACATGTACGTCAAACGTTGCATGAAGTCATTATTTGAAATCTCCCACCAGTAAAATGGTGCAACAAAATGCTTGATACAGTAGAACCTCTCTAAACCGGACACCCTGGGAGGTCCCCAGGGTGTCTGGTTTAGAGATGTTCCACTGTATCAGACATATGACTGGTATGTGGCTGGGCTTTGTGAACTTGAATGAGCATCATCATCATAAATATACAACAATGAAATCCATAAAATTATGCATGCGTGTCCGGTTTAGAGAGTTCTACTGTATATACTTGAGTGTCTGCATCTCTCGCCATAACATCCATCACTGGCGAGTTTGGCACCGAATTCTCATTCATCTCTGCATAGTAATAGCTATTGGTGAGGTTGTAAAAGTTGTAGAAGATCGGTGCAAACTCGTTGCGAAGAATCGTGAAGGTGACAGCCAGAGACTGCGCGGTTTGTGGCGGTGATCCCTTGTCTGTCAGATCCAGCGTCACCTGGAAGAAAAATTGGAATTTGTAACCCTGTCAACCCTAAATACCTGGAATGGACTGTGATATGTTCATTTTCCGACCAATCCAATCGTCACAAAATTATTTTCAGACTAGTCCATTTATGAAAAGGGGTTGTTTTTTGTTCTAAAAATATGAAAATTGTTTGCAAAAAGTGCAGATCCCGACGAGACGCAGTTCATGGTAACTAAATCAATTTTATTTATATTATTTGTAGTCCTCTGGACTCAATTCTAACAAAATTCCGAGACATATTTATGGTATTTAAAGGGAGAAACAAAAGAAAATATACTGAATTGTCATCTGCTATTTTTTAACTATTTATAGCCCAAATATTTCCCAGCATGCAAAGAGTTAATACAATAGTCCAAAAATTAGCAAGGAAAAGCCAATTTTGGATGTTTTTGTATTAAAGGGTTTTGACACGCATGCCCTCCCACCTTCCGGGATTACAATTATGATGAACAGACATTATGCTCGAGAGGTTGTCTGGATACTGGGTTAGTTTATAGACGTTCTACTACGCCTACCTCGATACTACCTTGAAGCTGATGGGTGCTATAAAATGTAGGAGGCCTCAAATTATAGGTTACCATACCTGCATAGATTCTCCTTTATTGTTTGCCCTAGTTTCTCTACCAATTATAAAAGTACAGCATTTCCTCTCAATTAAACACATATTGCGACGCTTCCATCAATATCTATTAAATTAATCATTAAATTATATTTAGAACCAGAGGTTCCGTCTTGCTGACGTAATTTCCGTGATGCGCATCATGTCACCGAGTGTACATGATCGATTCGTGGTAAAACCAATCATGTAATAGTATCGGGATTTGAAAGCGTGTAGGGGGCGGGGCTCCGAGATGGGGCGTGGCAAACAATAAGATAATTATAGTTCACATATTGAATTGTTACTAAGTTAATTTATTAAAAATTCAATATGTTAACTTCGAGCCAATTCCCACCCTTAAATATAAGCTGAATGAATGACTGAAGAAACCTACCTCGATTGTGAGAATATCTCGGTCGCGCGCTGGCGAGTTGGTCAAAAACACATCACAGAAACCGTCGTTGCCATTTTGAGTGGTCTCCGTTCGGAAGTAATTGACCGGTTGATTGACCGACTGGGCGTAGCTGGCCACTTGCGACGACACAGAACACTCCATGTCTTGAGATGGACTCTGTTCCGCAATAAAGTAAATAATAATTATGTAATGGGGATTAACGTCCTGTCAACAGCTAACGTCATTTTAGAGCAGTTGCCGATTTCATCAAAATTGCAAAGTATACTTTTCAAGCAAAGTATACTTTGAGGGAGTAATCATTTATTTTTCCCGAAATACATTATAATGTAATAAATTCAGTATAATAAAAATTCATAAATCCTTAAATTTAAAATTTCTCCCTCAAAGTATACTAGCTAGAAAAGTATACTTTGCAATGTTGGTGAAATAGGCTACAGGTTGATGGCTTCCAATCCCATATGAGACACGCCATGTGATTTTGTACACTAGAACATGTGCTTTACAGCATTTACAATATTTTACAATAATTATGTTCCGTAAATGATTTAGAAAAATGTTCACAACGTCATTTACGGAAGATATCACAGTTTTTATAAATATGATATTATGAACAAGAGCACTGTAAAATGATACAACACTCGTCTGAAACTTGATCACCGAAATGATCTGCAATATACAGCACACAGACAGTGAATGAAAACATAGACCCAATGGGTTGTTGAGAAAATCAGTCAATTGTGAAGGTGAACCATGATTTTGGAGCATACAATTGCTATTAACCCATTACAGACGGGATACACTTTTAGTAGTATGAACCTTTTGAGAAAAATATCCCTATTTTCTTTATATCCTTTTGAAAGTATATGTTGTTACCACTCATTTGAACCGTCTCAACGAGACAGTTCAAATGAGTGGTAACAACATATACCTTTATCCATGAATGAACAAAATAATGAGATTTTTTCAACAAAAATCATAGTATCCTCAGCATGAAATGGGTTAAGTAATTCAAGCGCAAACAAATAGGTCAAGAACATGGATGGGCAGATGGATTATGGGTTGGTTGTGGTGAGGATGCAGAAGGAAATTGTGTCCAAGTTTCGTGAAATTAGAATAAAGTGACCTAATGCCAGGTCCTAACCACACAAGTGTTACTTATCCCCACTCCCTAAAAGTAATAAGATTAGTATTTATCTTACTACTTTTAAAATAGGTATAACCAGATTCAACTCTCAAATAACAAGAAAGCCAACAAGAGTGCCGAAGGTCACAATATACGCCCGTCGAGGCAAGGCCAGTCAACAAGGGGAGATAACTTGTTGAAAACCAATAGGATTCTTCCTCTTGCAACGTTAAACATGCATACCAAATTTGGTTTCGATCTGTCAAGTAGAACTACTGTCTGTTCCACGTTTCGCTGCCGACAAATTTTTGGCTATTAAACACACTAAATCTCAGAAATATCTAAAGGTAAGTACTTTTTCACCAATAACAAAAAAGTCACCCTCCCAAATTTTATATTTGATAAAATTCCATCAAATATTGATTTTATTGCGAAAAAAGGATTTTCGTATGGGAATTTAACATGGGGCAACAAGCTGTGCCCGCCTGCCCGCCCGCCTGCCCGCCGCCCGCACAAGGTGAATACATAATACGTCCCGTTTTTTGCAAACGGGCGTATAAAAATGTACCTGAGGGCCAAACCAGTGACATCGGGATTCGTATAAGGATGAATCCCATGGTTAAATTACCCTTCGTATGCTCCCACCTACCCACTTGTGAACATAGACCAATGGGTTGTTGCGAAAATGACTCGTATGTAAAGGTTAACAAAAATTTAAGAGCATAAAATTGCATAAAAGTAATTCAAGTAGAACAAGATTGCCGTAAGTCACAAAATACGCCCGTCGAATATGGGCCAGACAGCGAAGATGCAGAAATGTGAAGCTGTCACCAAGGCAAGAAACATTAATGAGAATTTGAAACTCTATAGCATTACTTCTTCATCTCATTGTGCTAAACATGTATACTAATTTAGGCAGAGATGTGTAAAGTAGAAATGATATAGAATTGTATACAAAATTGTACAAACAATGGGTAAGTTAAAAAGGTGATATTTTTGTTAAAACTTTTTTTTCGGCAATTTGATCCCACGGGCCACGCCCATTTTTGACCCCGGGGTCACCATTTTAACAACTTTGAAAGAGCATTGTACATCAATCATTCCTACCTAGTTTCGTCGAAATCAGGCTGGCGGTTCATATGAGATGGACGCCGGACGCCGGACGACGGACACATTGCGGTAACAATAGCTCACATGAGCTATAAAGTTAAAAAGGTGATATTTTTGTTTAAAAAATATTTTTTCGGCATAAAAACACCAAGGTGCACATCTTCAATATGTGTAGAAGACGTGTGTATAGTTTCAGATCGATCGACTGAACGGTTTCGGAGCAGTTGTGTTCACAAACTCTGTACCGTATATAGAATTGTATACAAAAATGTAGAAGAAATGGCTAAGTTAAAAAGGTGATATTTTTGTTAAAAATATTTTTTCGGCATAAAAACACCAAGATGCACATCTTCAATATGTGTAGAAGACGTGTGTATAGTTTTGGATCGATCAACTGAACGGTTTCGGAGGAGTTGTGTACACGAACTATGCGCTTTTTCTTCGGCCGCCAGCCCGCCCGCCGTGCGATAAAACATGATACGTACCGTTTTTTAAAACGGTCGTATAAAAAGTAGGTCAAGTACATGGATGGGCGGGTGAATTGTGATGAGTGATGCACATGGGAATTGTCTATGGTGTTTTAGCACAGGGAAATTCTTCTTCTTTTTTTTGCTAGTTTAGGAAATATGTTTGTTTTGTTTGCAACACTTCCTCCAGTACACCCTCCCCCCCCCTTTCACCCCACCATCATGTTAAATTCTCAGAGGGAAATCATTTTTTAGCAATATAGTCCATATTTGACAAAATTTAATAAAATAAAAGGAATCACCATTTTTATATTTAGTATAATCTTTAAATCAATAACATGTTTTTAATGTGTGTATTGTTGTAAGAAATGGGCAGCTTTTGTAAAACAGACAGATATATAACTGTGACAGGAGAAATGGGGCTTATGGATGTTGCAACCAGTGTAGATCCAGAACAGCCTGTGCATTCGCACAGTCTGATCAGGATCTTCAATGTTTGCCATTCCATCAATGAAACACCCGTAATGTTTCTGACAAGCAATATAGATAATCTTCAGGCTACATGAGTGTGCTATTCGATCAACAGCTACACCAGTCACAAATCCCACAAAGCCCCATTTCTCCAGTCACAGCCACAATGTCGCCAGGTCCCGTGGTCCAAGCAATCGACTCACAGTGAGATCGTCGTCACGGATATTTAAGGAGACAACTTTGGTAGAAAGTAGGTGATCCTCCTGCACGTTGACGGTCGATGCCACAGACAGCCAAACTGGCGCGAATAAGTTTCTATCTACTGTCACTGTCAGCGTGAATGTCGCAGTCTGCTGCACATCGCCAACACCTCCATCCGCAAACTTGAAATTAAGCTGGAAAGAAAAGTAATCATTTTTACTATGCATTGCTAATCATTCACACTCAAGTTGCTATGTTGACGCAATTGCTACTGTACATATTCTAATAGTAGCTCCCTCTCTAATAGTAGCCCCGCTTCCCGTATTTGCATTTTAAATGTGTTATTTTCACCTACAAAAGCCATTTAAAATGGCTTTTGTATGTGACAATATTAAGCATATTTTGACCATATTTTGCATGTTTTGATCCCCAAAAATCGCATAGCCCAGGGGGCATTTATTAGAATAAATGTGGTATGCTTAGACTTATTGTATCAGCTCTGGGGTCCGGGTTATCCTTGTCAGTAGAATTGGCAAAAATGTTAGTTAACATTTTCAACACTAGATACCTATTTCCTATTAATTTAACATGTTTGTGCAATGTTTAAAACATTTTAGCGACAGCATTTTTGATTTCTATAAATGTGTGACAACTTTGCTTCGCTAACTCTTTGTTTATGCGGAAGCCAACGTACATGGGTGTATTATTTCATGTATTTCGAACATGTACATAGAGGATATTCATATTTTTGCAACGAATAAGACATATATGTTCATCTCGTGGTGTGAAATGTCCATATGGACATTTCACACCACGAGATGAACATATGTCATATTCGTTGCAAAAATATGAATATTCTATTTATTAGACTGCAGATCCCTATACCCACGGTACTAGTGCTTCGAACATCAATTATGTATGAAATAAAACTCAAATCTTGAAAATTAGTCTTTTATTTCTTACTTCCAGATGTGATTCACATATTTTAATATTAAAAAATGTTGAATACACGGCACAAAACTGGCTGGAACAATCATAGAGGAAGTGACATGCCTGCCATCATCCTCTTGCATATGTTCCCATATAGACGAGGCAATCTCATAAAATAATTGTTGACGTACTGTAGTGGGCTACACGTGTGCTAAATGTGCTAAACACAATTTGAAAAAGAAACATGTCAAGAGTGGTAAATATCTTGAAAACTGGAACAAATCAAGTGATGTATGCTTTTAATTACTTTTGACAACTGAAACATATCAGTTAAATTGTTTGAAATCATAAAAAATGTGTGCTTTATAATCCCACATGAGAACACTTATTTATGACAAGCAGCAGCCCACCATAGGTTTCTGAACCTATGTTACTATTTTTAGATATTCTAGGAAAACACAGGTCTGATTTTTAGAGAATTCAGTAGGAAAACAACATGACACATTGCTTGAAGTGAAAATAGATAAAATGTTACTAAAAATATATCATTATTTCTTGATTCAGTGCACAATCGTTGTCCTAGTAACACATTTGAATATGTAAACAATCGATATTTGATACAGTTGTTGGTTTATACACGAAATAGTGCTTACCGCGAATAAATGGAACCCGCGGCAATACGGGATGCAACTATATATACCGCTCCATGGAACTTAGCAGTTTTTTAGACTGTATACAGTAATGAATGTGTATTTGCAGCCTATTTGCGCAGTTTTCTTTCAGGTGCGCGTTATGAATATAGATAGTGGAAGTAGTCGTATTTTAACCGGAAGTTGTTTATTTCATCAATGAGAACATATGACTTTTATTTACATCGTATAACTATGTATTTCATGTGTAGGTATATAATAAAATGGAATATCCTCTATCTATACTCACAATGTATTCTTTCGCCCCGGTGTCATCCTGGTTAAGTGTCTTCTGAATGAGAACCTGTATCTCGTTACCCGACCGCACGATCCTGAAGTACTCCTGCGAGTTTGTGTTTCCGGTGAACGTGTCTGTTAAATCGCCAAACCGACCCTGTTGAATTTAAATTGATTGGTTGGTTGGTTGGTTGGTTGATTGATTTTCAATTGATTGGTTGGTTGAATTGGCTGGCTGATTATAAATTGATTGGTTGGTTGCATGGTTGGTTGGTCGATTTTAAATTGATTTGTTGATTTATTAAATTGATTGGTTGGTTGATTTTAAATCGATTGGTTGGTTGAATGGTTGAATAATTATAAATTGATTGGTTGGTTGAATGCTTGGTTGGTTGATTTTAAATTGATTGGTTGGTTGATTTTTAAATTGATTGGTTGAATGGTTGGTCGAGTGGTTGGTTTGTCAATTTTAAATTGATTGGTTGGTTGAGTGACAGCAAAATAATGTGGCGGTGTCAGGAGAAATATGGCTTATGAGCTTTGTGACTGTAGCTCCTGATCAAATAACACACACCTGTAGCCTGATAGCGATCTATTTTACTTGTTAGAAGCATGACGGGTGCTTCATTGATGGAATGGTGAACAGAGCAAATCATGAGCAGGCTGTGCAGATGCACACGCTGGATTTACACTTCTCGCAAAACCCATAGACACCATTTCACCAGTCACAGCCACATATACAAACAGGAATGTACTTGTATTTAGAGTATAGTAAGTTCAGTAATTAAATTATAAGAACAAATTTCATCACTGAAAGAGATGGTATGATCTATTGACGGGCGAATTAACACTTAGACTGCTACTCACAACAATTTTCGTCAGCTCTTGCCTTATTTCTCAATAAAAACATGGTTTATCATACACACGCCGAATGCCTGTGGTTTAGCATACACACGCCAAATGCCTGTGGTTAATCATACACACACCGAATGCCCATGGTTTATCATACACACGCCGGATCACACACTGTATCATACACGCTGATGCCCTGGTTTATCATACACACGCGAATGCCCTTGGTTTATCATCACACACGCCCAAATGCCTGTGTTTTATTTGAAATACACACGCCGAATGCCCATGGTTTATCATACACACGCCGAATACCCTTGGTTTATCATACACACGCTGAATGCCCTTGGTTTATCATACACACGCCAAATGCCTGTGGTTTATGATACACACACCGAATGCCCATGGTTTATCATACACACGCCGAATACCCTTGGTTTATCATACACACGCTGAATGCCCTTGGTTTATCATACACACGCCAAATGCCTGTGGTTTATGATACACACGCCGAATGCCTGTGGTTTTTCATACACACGCCAAATGCCCGTGGTTTATGATACACACGCCGAATGCCCGTGGTTTATCATACACATGCCAAATGCCCATGGTTTATCATACACACGCTGAATGCCCGTGGTTTATGATACACACGCCGAATGCCCGTGGTTTATCATACACATGCCGAATGCCCGTGGTTTATCATACACACGCCGAATGCCTGTGGTTTATTATACACACACCGAATGCAAGTGGTTTATCATACACACGCCGAATGCCTGTGGTTTATCATACACACGCCAAATGCCTGTGGTTAATCATACACACACCGAATGCCCATGGTTTATCATACACACGCTGAATACCCTTGGTTTATCATACACACGTTGAATGCCCTTGGTTTATCACACACGCCGAATGCCCGTGATTTATCATAGACACACCGAATGCCCGTGGTTTATCATACACATGCCGAATGACCGTGGTTTATCATACACATGCCGAATGCCCGTGGTTTATTATACACACGCCGAATGAAAGTGGTTTATCATACACACACCGAATGCCTGTGGTTTATCATACACACGCGGAATGCCCGTGGTTTATCATACACACACCGAATGCCCGTGGTTTATCACACACACTGAATGCCCGTGGTGGATCATACACACGCCGAATGCCCTTGGTTTATCATACACACGCTGAATGCCCGTCGTTTGTCATACACACACCGAATGCCCATCATTTATCACACACACCGAATGCCCGTGGTTTATCATACACACGCCGAATGCCCGTGGTTTATTATACACACGCCGAATGAAAGTGGTTTATCATACATACACCGAATGCCCATGGTTTATCAAACACACCGAATGCCCGTGGTTTATCATACACACACCGAATGCCCGTGGTTCATGTGTATACACACACCGAATGCCCGTTTTTTATCATACACACACCGAATGCCCGTTTTTTATCATACACACACCGAATGCCCATTGTTTATCATACACACGCTGAATGCCCATGGTTTATCATACACACACCGAATGCCCGTGGTTTATCATACACATGTCGATTGCCCTTGGTTTATCATACACACACCGAATGCCCGTGGTTTATCATACACACGCCGATTGCCCTTGGTTTATCATACACACGCCGAATGCCCGTGGTTTATCATACACACCTGGTCATCGTCGTAGGCCTGGAAGGCATAAATGACGGTGTTCCGGTCCTCGTCGTAGGCTATAGTTACAGTGTCGCTGGTTCCGCTAATGGCCACACCACGAAGCTGGTCAGGAATGACAGTCGGCGGCTGATTCTGGATGACAATCAGTGTCGCCTGTGTGTTGTCAGTGTCGAAGTTGGGAGGAGAGCCGCTATCTTTCACACGTAGATCAAACTGTAATCGAGTTTAACAATTAACTCTTTCAACCCTAAATAACTGAAAAGGATTTTGATATGTAAATTATCCGATCACGGTCACAAAATGATTTTTAGACTAGTCCATTTATGAAAAGGGGGTGCTTTTGTTCTCAAAAATGTGGAAATTACTTGCAAAAAGTGCGTTCCTGATGAGACGGCTCATCTTAGCCGGCTCTTCTGGATCTACACTATTTGCCAATACCACTATACAGGCCTGTGGTGCTGAAAGGGTTAAAATGCGAGAAATGAAAATTGTCTCAAGTTTGTGGACACCGACGCCGTAAGGGGTATGCCGTAAGATGAACCCAATTGCCAGTTGCATGCTCCCAACCTGCCACCCGTGATCTTATACTGAAAACAACTAATATTCATTATAGGAATGAATGGCCTTTTTGTGGAATTTATCGGGGTATAAACTTGGAAAAGTCGCGGGAATACTGGACGAAGGCAAAGACAAAGTGAGACATAGTGGTCAAAATTCCATTTGTTGTTGTCGCCCCGGGTCAATGGATTTAGTCATGAGCCGTCTCAGCTGGATCTACACTTTTTGCCAATACCACTATACAGGCCTGTGGTGTTGAAAGTATTAACCCTTTGAAGCTGAAAGCCCGCTATTGCGGTTTATGCAAACAGTGCAGATCCAGATGAGCCGGCTCGTAATGAGCCGTCTCATCAGGATCTGCACTTTTTGCAAGTAATTTTCATATTTCTTAGAACAAAAACACCCCCTTTTCATAAATGGACGAATCTGAAAATCATTCTGTGACCATTGGATTGGTCGGAACATTAGCATATCAGTCCATTCCAGTTCCTTAGGGTTGAAAGGGTTAAAAGATAATATTAGTTGTGAACTTGAAGTTATCGCGGGGACAAGCTGTGCCCGCCCGACAGTACAGTGCGAATACATAATACATCCCAATTTGTCAAATGAAATGAATGGGGTTTAACGTCCTAGCAACAGCTAAGGTCATATAGGGACGGACCACAGTTTAAAGTCTCATCCGACAGACCAGTGGGATGGAAATACTATGACAGTATTTTTCATGCCCAAGGTTTTGAACTCACAACCTTCAATATTCAAGTCCTATATTTTACCCCTAAGACACAGCCCATCCCTTCAATTTTTTAAGCGGGCGTATAATGAACTGCGAACGCTAGCGGCTATAGTATACATTTTACTCCTTATAAGTGGTAATTAATATCAGACACGCCATGTCAGGCACGTAGCCAGGAGGGGTCAGAGCGGTCGTCGACCCCCCCGCCCAGCCTCGAGGTACACTTTTTTAGCATCGAGGTCCACTTTTTTAGACCCCCCTATATACCTCAGGCCCATTGGGCCTTCGAAACGACCCCCCCTTCAAACAGGTCTGGCTACGGGCCTGCATGTGATTTTGTACCTTTGAATATCTGCATAATTTTCATTAAATACGTTTACAAAATTGACAATATTTTTCATAAATAAAGTCAAAAGTTGACAAAAATTTTCAAGAGTACATGCGGAATATCATTTCACATGTACTCTGAAAATTTTGTCAACTTTTGACCCCATTTACGGAAAAATTGTAAATTTTTAAAACGTATTTCATGAATATTACTCAAATGTCCGAAGGTACAGAATCACATGGCGTATCTCATATTAGTAAACCAATAAACTGAATTAGACAACTTACTGTGTATGAAGATGGGAGATTTCCGCTCAGTCGCTTGATGATCGTTATAATGCCCGTTTGTTCGTCCATCATGAAGTTGTCACTACCGGAAAAGGGATTTGTAGCTCCAATGCTGTAAAACAGCTGGCTATTCACCTGTAACCAAAAACAATATATACAAATATGGACGTTTTAACTTATGTAAATGATGTGATATGTATGCACCAGTAGCGTATTTAACCAACATTGCAATTTTAGGATAAATTTATTATTTTTCATTATACTGAATTTATTACATTATCACAGCCATTTTGGCTGTGATAATGTAATAAATTCAGTATAATAATTCTGCATACTTTTAATCATCAAATTATGCAGTCGTTAGTTCTGTATGACATAATGCATTTCAGGGAAAATAAATGATTTCTCCCTCAAAGTAAACTTTGCTAGATAACTATACTTGCAATTTTGATGAAATCGGCTACAGAAGAATCATTATAATTTGCCGTGCTTTCTAAGCCAATTGCTGGCTATTATTGCGCACCACTTATTTCACATACTACAAGATGTCACTCAAATAAGTTGAATATTACCAGATTTAATGACTACCTGTTTGAACTGTAAATGAAAAATCAATACTCGGATGGAAGACTGCATTTTAAACTTGGCTAATTATAATTATGTTATTGTTTACATATCAGGGCCCGGTTGCTCAAAGCTTCAGTTAGTTTAACAGACTGTTAAATCCTTAGCATTGTTAAGGATTTAACAGTCTGTTAAGCTAACTGAAGCTTTGAGCAACCCGGCCCAGACTTTTAGAAACTAAAGTCGCTAGCGTTTTTAAATCCTTAAAAATGCAATATGTGAACATTAACTTATACATAAACATGATATAGAGGATCTTACATGATTGTTGATTTAAAATGATATTTATTAAACGAGTTTACAGACATATAGCCTCATTTCTTATAAAAGTAGTCAACAATTTCAATAAATAACATGTTAAATCATCACAAACATTAGATTATATTTATTGCATAAGCACGTCATCATATCTTGAATCTATACTGGTCACCTGGTCACTAAACCTGTTTTCTGTAACAAGCTAAGTTTCACATTTAGTGTAATGTGATTTTTATTACACTGTGTTAATACACAATTATTTACTTTATAATTATATCATCAGATGTTGTGACCACCATTTGAACCGTCTCGCCGAGACTGTTCAATTGAATGGTCACAATATATACTTCCTTCGAGAAATAAGAAAAATAGAAGGTAAATATATTTTAACTAGAAATGTGGCCTGTCGGCACACGAATGCCCCCACTGGCAGCCAAAGAAATTGAGGCACATTTGAAAACACAGAGGGCCAGAGAAGCGTGGATTTGCCACGGCATGAACACAGACTGTCAAATCAATGTGTGTGTGTGTGTGAATTATCACGCAGATCCATGTAAGGAAACAGAAATTACTCGAAATGTGGCCTGTCGGCACACGAATGCCCCCGCTGGCAGCGGGGGCGGGACGAATGTGGATTTATCACAGGGCGGTAGAGGACCATTGGAACAATGCGTGTGCGAAATGTGAAGCAGATCCGAGCAAGGAAACAGAAATTATAAGCCATTTACCCAGCGTTAAGGTTTCGGGACGTACGTACGTTCGTACGGACGCCGGTAACACTATATGCCCCCTCACCATTCGGTGGCGGGGGCATAAAAAGTCAACATACATGTACATTGTTGTCGCTGATCATTATGCTAATGTTCCTCCAGTATCGGGCAAATCTGTATTTGACAGTCTCAGGATGCTTTACAATGCACGGGCCAGTTTCACTACACTTTGTACGACTAAGAAGTTTGTAAGTGAAAATAATGCTAATTTTTGTGAAATCATATTTGTTCAGATTTAATGCCGCTGAAATGTAGGTGGAGAAATGTAGGTGGAGAAATGTAGGTGAAATGTAGGTGGAGAAATGTAGCATTAATGAATTAATGAATCGATAGAAACTTTAATTTGTACAAATATTTTTATCGTATGAAGTTTAGTTAAACAGACCCAGGGTTAAATGCAACAGTGTACCGTGATAACCCTAAATATTCGGACACGGTTTGCTTTGGGAAAACCCTATTAAATACGGGTTTCCAAAAACAAATTGTATCCAAATACATTGTACATTGTTATTGTGAATAGACCAATACTGCCATACTAACACTGAATATTGGCACGCTCACTGTTGTGGGGAAACCATGTTTTTATGCGTTTACCCAACTAAATGGTGTCCGAATATTTAAGGTTATTACTGTATACCGAATGTAAAGCATTACTGATCGAATTCTTACCCCAGAGTCAATGTCCGTGGCAGAGATCTGAAAGTTTACAGTGGCTGAGACACCATTCAGAAGCGAGTACTCCGAAACATCCTCCAACACCGTAACATCGGGGAGCGACGAAATTATCCTAGGTCGGTTATCGTTAGCATCCTGAACAAAACAAGAAATGACATCGTTACACCACAGTTGATTTAACTCTCTACCCACATACCCCAATTAGGCAGATCCAGCGGATCTATCAGTGTATTATAAATAATCAATCTCCTGTGGTTAACTCTTTACATGCTAGGTAGGAAATTTGTGGGCTATAAATAGTTCAAAAATAGCAGATGACAATTCAATTTTCTTTTATTTCTCCTTATAAATGTCAAGAATATGTCTTGTAATTTCATTAAAATTGTGTCCGGAGGACACAATTCTAATGAAAATTCAAGACAGATTTACAGAGAGAAATAAAACATATACTCCTAATTCGTTTGGCGGATATTTTGGCCGCAAGAATGCAAAGAGTTAAACAAAGCAATTGCTCACACTGGCAACCCCAGTTAATTCTTATCTCTCCCAACCACAATTGGAAGACTCTGACCTGTGTTCAAACGGGCGTATAAAGATGAAACAAGAAACTGTGATGGCACACGAATGCCCCAGGTGCCAGATTGGCTAAACTGTGGCAAGTAAATTAACCAAAAGTCCTGCTCCCGATAAGCTGCGTATTTGCGTAAATACCCAATTAAAATTGCCAAAAACCCAATTGAAATCAGAAGTAGCGAGTATCAAAAAGCAATTACAATTTGGTGGTTCATTTATCATGCTGCAGAAAACAATAAACAGACCACAAATATAGCATAGTTTTCTTATTTTTCATGAAGCAGATCTTGGTATTTCATTAGAATTGTCTCCAAGGGGACAATTCTAATGAAATACCAAGACATGTTTTCATTTCGAAGCAAACTATTCAATAATTGCTGTATGTTGATGTGTAAACAGTAGTTTGATATTATTTTACCCAATTAAAATTAAAAAAAAAATACCCAATTGCTTCAGAAATGATGGAGTGACAATACTCAATTACTAATGGTATTACAGTATGGATGTCTGGCATTTGTCAAGCTGACATACGGTTGCAGAGATAATCGGGACCCTAAAACCTTGACGCAAATTTTACGGACGGATGGATTGATGCACAGACGGACGACGGCTGGATGGACGAATTGGCGGACGGATGGATTGAAATACAAAAACTTTTTACCCATCGACATACTTCATATATTGGGGTAAGAGAAAATTTCACACAAACACGACAGATCTGGATCGGTGTTTCCACATACAGTGGAACCTCTCTGAAATGGACCTTCCTGGGAGGTGTCCGGTTTATAGATGTTCTATTGTAATTCAGATATATGAGCATGCAGAGACATGCTTTTGTTAATTGCTATACAGTCGATTCGCGTTATGTCGACATTGCTTATATCGATATACCTGCTTATGTCGATGTACGCTCGTGGTCCCGGCCGAACTGCTATATAAACTCATACATTTCATACCGGATATATCGATATCGGAAATGTCGATATTTCGTTTATATCGATGTGGAAAACAAGTCCCGATGGTATAATTCCTACACATTTGTATACTGTTATGTCGATATGCAATTTGAACAGCGGGCGTCGTAAAGTCTGGTCAAACTTGATTGGCACAGGTAAGTTTTTCACACATTCAAAGTGATCAAAACATGCCGCCGGTAACCGTGTTACAATCGCGGAATACTGTCAAAGCCGACCACGTAAGCCGTGATCAACCAATTAACGACAGTTTTTCGTACCTGTGTTGTTTTTCATTTACGTCCCCGCCATAAATAGCCAACATGCAGTACATGGGTCCGAAGTTGTACTGGAACGAGTTTACTGAAAAGTCCGAATCGGTACGTGGGCGTCTTGTCTTTTTTTACAAGACACAAATGTACCGATTCGAACATTTCACTATTCGCGCCCCTGTGACACGCCCCTGTGATATGCAGTACAATAACCCGTCAATGTCACGTGACTCACGACTGGTGGTGGTTGCTTGGTCAAAAGCAATATGATGCTATTTATAGAATATCTCCACTCGATCACATCACGTGATCGCCGGAAAAAACAATGTTGCAAATTGTTGCGACCAATAAAACATGGAAATAATAACATGTCAACACTAAACACATGCAGTGCGTGTAAGAGTATTTTATTGTGTATTAATTAGAAGAATAAACAAAAATAATATTGATACGTTGATAATCTATATTTTACGACAACCGTATGCCGGCACGAAACACAGGAAATTGACACATTCTTATCAGATTATACACGAGTGTTAAATGTACCGAATGTTTGGGGTGAATATTGATATTTTTTTATGTCGAACTACGTTTATGTCGATGTCATTCTCTGTCTCCCATCGATATCGACATAACGCGAGGCGACTGTATATTAATTGTATATACTGTAAACCAACTAAATTTCGCGTATTCTAGATTTCGTGAATTTCGAACCTGCATGGCCATATTCGCGACGATTATCGTTCGCGGTATGACGTGCGCTATTAACTTTCGCGACCAATTTTGGAAATAATATGTTTTCATGGCCATTTTTGACCCGGAAACAGAACTGCTGGATCAATTTCATCCTTTGATAAACTCGTCCGTAAACCAACTCCCAAATAGCAGACGAATTTGTCGGCGAACGAAACGGTATACACAGTACATTGGGCTAACCTCGCTGTGTCAATCATAATCCCCCATTTAACTTTTAAGTAAATCAACAACAGTTGCGTGTGAGATATGTTCACACTGTGTATAGAAACGGCCTAGTACTGATTCGCATTGTCCGCTGATGTATTAATTAATATTTTATTGAATGAATTTAGAACATTGTAATCCATGACGATAATCCGCAAATTGGCCTTCTAGACTTCCCACTGATGCAATAAGCCGTGATTTGTCAGGATAGCGGTCCCATTCAGAAAACACAAGCTGTGGTGTATATGTGAATGACATCAGCAATCGTGTGTATTAATCTTTGAATTATCGGTACGACTAAGTGCCCACGGCGTGTACTTTACACTTGCTTCAAATTGACACCGCGGCATCTCTTTGAACTCGACAATTAACACAACAAGCTGACATTAGGCATGTCACTTTAGACCAATCAGAGTCGGTTAAACAATAGAAGATAATGGTGTTATAAATTTATCCCGAAGCTGTTTTGTACAAGTTTTCAAACTGTTCATATATTATAGAATTATATTACGTCTACGACGCAGAACACGTATCCATATAGTTCATTCAAAACAACCAGAATTAACTAGTGTCACCAAATGACACCGAGATATATGGGAAAGGAGTCCGACATCTATTAGCAAAAAAATTTTGAACAATCAGAATCTGCTAGGAATTTACATTCACAATTTTCAATCCCTTGCGAAGAACGCGATGGTACCTCGCGCGCGAACATTAGTAAGTTTACAGTATATGTCTATATAATTCCAGCACAAAAATATTTACACAATACCCTAACATTTGATTGGTCCGTAGCAAGTCTCCATCCAAAATTTATATCCCAGTAAACTCCCACGCCGAACTACTTTCCGTAACTGTGAGGCGCAGTTAAAATAATTCTTAAGAAAACGGAAAATAAACACATTTTCTTGATGAATTTATTTCAAATGCTGGAATTATAAGGAATGAATGGCCTTTTTGTGGAATTTATCGGGGATATAAACTTGGAAAAGTCACGGGAATACTGGACGAGGCCTTCCTATAATCAACCACGCGGATGAAGAGGTAAACTTACCAATAAGTCAATAATAACGTTGGCCTTGGCATTCACGTTGCCTGTACCGAGACCATCGTCTGTGGTAACAATGAAGGTAAACTGGCGAAAATCTGCAACGTCATAATCCAGGGCTCGATTCGTTGTCAGCGCACCAGTGAATGGGTTAATGTCGAATTGTGAATTGCTTCCTGCCGAAAACCTATAGACAATGTTGTCAATGGCGTCAGCATCTATAGCCTGGAACATAGATAATAGGCAATGCGATATATTATTAGGTAACAAGCTTTGCATTGCCCGAACTGAGAACAAATTGTCGTATACAAAAAGTGATAGGGTTTAACGTCCCATCAACAGCTAAGGTCATACTGAAACGGGTTTCCAAGTCTCATCCAAAAATACAGTGGGATGAAAACACTATGAACTTATTTTCATGCCTAAGGCAGGGATAGAACACACAACACAAACCTTGAACACATGCGCCGTATGCAAATATGGAAAATGACAAATAAGTATATATATATGAAGTTTCAAGTCGATCCATTTCAATGGAAATGATTCTAAGTGCTGTCAAATCATGTTTTGGAAGGGAAAAACGGAAAATAAAAAAATTAACAGCGAAAATTTAATTGAAATCAAATCGAAAATTGTTGTCTGCTGTTTTTATATTTTGTCTTCTTTCTCAATAAAACACATAGTTAGACAGCACTTTACAATCATATCCAATGGAAATGATTCTAAAGTGCTGTCAAATCATGTTTTTGATGAGGAAAACTGAAGAAAAATAATTAACAGCAGATGACACAATTAATGCCAATATATGACCAAGATTGGTACAGTCATTTTGACGAAGCTGTTAATTGACAGGCCCCGCCATGACAGAACCATATTATGTAGTTACAGCGAAAATTTAATTGAAATCAAATAAAAAATTGTCGTCTGCTGTTTTTATATTTTGTCTTCTTTCTCAATAAAAAACATAGGTTGACAGCACTTGAGAATCATTTCCAATGGAAATAATTCTAAAGTGCTGTAAAAGCATGTTTTTGACGAAAAAAAGAGAAAAATATTTAACAGCAGACAACACTATAATTGTAAGGGTTAATGCCAATATATTACCAGGATTGGTACAGTCATTGTGACCAAGCTGTTGGTAGGCCCCTCCATGACGGAACCAAAATATGTAGCGTCTTCAAACAGTGGAATGTTGTCATTCAGGTCGCGCACAATCACTGTCACCGTTGCCGTAGAGCTCAGCTGTGGAATGCGATTATCCCTCGCCACAGCGGTCAGCGTGTACTCGCTTTGGGCTTCGTAGTTTAGAGACTGTGAGGAGAATATCCCCCCAGCAGAATTGACGGTGAACCTGTGGTGTTAAGAGCGAATTAAAAGAGCCGAACCGTGCAAACAATGAAATGAATGGGCTTAAATGTCCCAGCTAAGGTCATATAGGGACGCGACCACAGTTTAAAGTCACATACAACAGACCAGTGGGGTGGAAATACTATGAAAGAATTTGTCATGCCCTAGTGTAGGCTTTGAACTCGCAACAATATTCAGTATTGAAGTATTGAGTCACAGCCATCCCCCAACAAAACATAACGTATCAATGTTTCGCTGGTTCGGGGGTTTTTTAAGAGTGAATGAGTCAGTGGATCCATGTTAGATGATGGGTGGGTGAGTGTGTGTTTTTGTGTGAGTCAGTGGGTGAGTTGCTGGATTATTTGAGACACGCCATGTGATTTTGTACACCAAGAAAACGTGCAAAGATATTGCACATGTTGTCATCTTTCAATGTCACTTACAGAAAATATCAGTTTCTGTAAATATATTTCATGAAAACTTGCATATGTACAAAATCACATGGCGCATCTTATTTGTGTCTATGACTGGAGAAACAGGGCTTGTGGGATTAATGACCAGTGTAGCTCCTGATCAAATAGCACACTCCTGTAGCCCGTGACGATTTATATAATATGCTTGTTAGACGCATGATGGGCGTTTCATTGATGGCAGGGCTCCAGATATTAAGGAATTACTGTCTGTTTCACGTTAACCTGCCCAACTTTTACACCTATTTAAACACCCTAAAACTCTTATTTTTTGGCATAAAATCATTTTTCAGCAAAATTTAGCAATGAGCCATCTTTTTATTTTTTTAAATTCGGTCCTATAATGAAGTGATAGCCATAAATCAAGAATTGAATGCAGGGTTGCAATGTTAAAATGTCACGTGCGATCAGATTTTCAACATTTTTCTAACATCAAACTGCTTGCTGGATTTCATCATTAAAAACAATACACTAACCTTGTATTTATGAGAGCAAATCTTGCCAGGTTGAAAAATAAAGGAATCGAGCCTCCATTTCTCGGTGTTTGTACAAGAATTACAGAAGAAAATGACGAGAATTTGGTCAAAATACAACATGATGTCATCATCATCTGCTACAGCTTTCGTATCTATTGACAACGCCAAGCTGAGGTTGGCACGCTGTTCCTACCACGCAAAATTAATTGCACATATCCTCGCACATCGACACCGGTGTAAATCTACATTCTCTAATGGTATGACTTGGGAACACCATATATACGTCATTTCCGGCGGAAGTATATAGTCACTTCCTGTGAGCCAGTTTCTTTGCCGGACGAATTTCCGGCGGACAACTTGGTTTACTAAATGCTGATTGGTTGGTGAAGGTCACGAGTTTAATCGAATCAAGTTCGTTAGCATTCACAATTTACAATACATTAGGACGTATTAGCAATAGTATCAGATCGACTTGGAACCTTATGGATGAATGATATTCGCTAAATATATGAAGATTAAATGATTAATTGATATATTTTAATGCAAATTGTTTAAATTATATGCCAGAAAATGATGTTAATAAACAAATTTATTAAGAATTTGTGTTCAGTTCACAAAAATAGTTGTTGTTGTTGTTGACCGGAAGTGATTATTGCATAGCAGTTTCTTGTTTTATTGTCAACAACTAAAATTCGGTGAAATTAATTTATAAGGCAAAAGTCCATCCATGACTGTTTATTCAAAATAACTTTGTTATTAGACAGATTTTCTTGAAATAAAAAGTAGGCTCATTTCTAAAAAATAGTTTTACATTGTTTTATATAAAAAAACAAGAAACGAGGCAAAGCCACGAAGGCCAGGTTTTTTCCAAGCATAGACACTTGGATAACATAATTATACCCACTTTTTGTAGACTAGATGGCCGTGGCCTGCATGTCGTGCCTTGGGGCGAGGCATGGACACTAACAAAATAGATATAGTAGATGGAAAAACTTTAACCAAAAAACTTTAACCGGACACACGGACGAACGGACGGACGTATGCCAAAATGCTGACGATATCGCGCTTTCCGCAAGCAGGTGTGACAATGATGATAAACACCCATGTGAAGTATCAAGGTATTGGGTGAAGCAGTTGCAGATATATAGTACACGAAAAAACTTTAACAAAAAAATTCAAAGTAATTTGAACTTGACATAGGGCACAGGATCGCGCTTTCCGCAAGCAGGTGCGACAATGATGATAAACACCCATGTGAAGTATCAAGGTTGGGTTGGGTGAAGCAGTTGCAGAGATATAGTACACGAAAAAAAACTTTAACAAAAAATTCAAAGTAATTTGACCTTGACATTGGGCACAGGATCGCGCTTTCCGCAAGCAGGTGAGACAATGATGATAAACACCCATGTGAAGTATCAAGGTATTGGGTGAAGCAGTTAGCAGATATAGTACACAAAAAAACTTTAACAAAAAATTAAAAAATTCAAAGTAATTTGACCTTGACATTGGGCACAGGATCGCGCTTTCCGCAAGCAGGTGCGACAATGATGATAAACACCCATGTGAAGTATCAAGGTATTGGGTGAAGCAGTTGCAGAGATATAGTACACGAAAAAACTTTAACAAAAAAATTCAAAGTAATTTGACCTTGACATTGGGCACAGGATCGCGCTTTCCGCAAGCAGGTGAGACAATGATGATAAACACCCTGTGAAGTATCAAGGTATTGGGTGAAGCAGTTGCAGAGATATAGTACACGAAAAAAATTTAACAAAAAAATTCAAAGTAATTTGACCTTGACATTGGGCACAGGATCGCGCTTTCCGCAAGCAGGTGCGACAATGATGATAAACACCCATGTGAAGTATCAAGGTATTGGGTGAAGCAGTTGCAGAGATATAGTACACGAAAAAACTTTAACAAAAAAATTCAAAGTAATTTGACCTTGAGATTGGGCACAGGGGCCGCACGGTTGGGGGTTAGAATGAAAAATATGGATGATGATAAACACCCATGTGAAGTTTCAAGGTAATGGGCGAAGCAGTTGCAGAGATATAGTATAACAAAAAAGTTTTAACCAAAAAACTCTAACCAGACGTACGTTAAAAAGTTAACGTTGAAAATGGCTAAGTCAATTACGTAGAAATAATAGGTGAAGGTAAAAAAATGGTCACATGTTGGATAGTTGTATGTGGTAGGCACCCCTTGGTTATGAAGCTGTGAAAGTTTGGTGGTCCTAGGTGGTACAGTACCAAAGAAATGGACTTAAACACGAAAACTTAACATTGTAAACGCGAAAACTTAACATTGAAAATGGGTAAGTCGACTGCGCGGAAAAAATGGGTGAAGTTAAAAAAAAAAGTAACATGTTGGATAGTGATATGTGGTGGGTACCCCTTGATTATGAAGCTGTGAAAGTTTGGTGGTCCTAGGTGGTACAGTACGAAAGAAATGGACTTAAACACGAAAACTTAACATTGTAAACGCGAAAACTTAACATTGAAAATGGCTAAGTCGACTACGCGGAAAAAATGGGTCAAGTTAAAAAAAAAGTAACATGTTGGATAGTGATATGTGGTGGGCACCCCTTGATTATGAAGCTGTGAAAGTTTGGTGGTCCTAGGTGGTACAGTAACAAAGAAATGGACTCAAACACGAAAACTTAACATTGATTGTGGACGCCGCCCGCCGCCCGCCCGCCGCCCGCCCACCGCCCGCCCGCCCGCCCGGCTTTCGCCAATCCAATAGCCTGGATTTTTTTTCAAAAAACCTGGCTAATAAGCAGTTTGGAGTGTTTTTATAGCAATAAATCTTGGGCAGCATTTCGTGGAACAGACAATAGTAATGGAGTATTGTCACTCCATCATTTTTGAAGCAATTGGGCATTTCAAAATTTTAATTGGGTAAAATAAAATCACACTACTGTTTACACATCAACAGACAACAATTATTGAATAGTTTGCTTGTAAATGAAAATATGTCTTGGAATTCTAATGAAATACCAAGATGTGTTTTCATGGAAATAAGAAAAATATGCTATATTTGTGGTGTGTTTATTGTTTTCTGCAGCATGATAAAGGTACCATAAAAAAATTATTGCTTTTTGACACTCGCTACTTCTGATTTCAATTTGGTTTTTGGCAGTTTTAATTGGGTATTTAAACAAATACGCAGCTTATCTGGAGCTCTGTTGATGAAATGGTGAATAGTGCTTTGTTTTTATGAGTTTATGATAATATCCTCGATTCATATTTGTTGCCTTTTCTCTCCTGAAGAATACACAGAGGATCTAATTTGTTCGTTCGTTCGTTCGTTCCGTTCGTCCGTCCGTTCGTTCGTTCGTTCGTTCGTTCGTTCGTTCGTTCGTTCGTTCGTTTGTTGGGGTTTAACAGCCTATCAACAGCTAAGGTCATTTAAGGCCGGGTCAATGGGTTTAGTACTAAATCCCATATATTACCTGTACATGTACATGTTCAAGTACGTATAAAAATGGGGGAAAATCCCAAAATCAGAACTGAATATTTATAATAAAAAAACTATATATTCAGCCCTGTGAATTAATATGATATTTACTAAACGAGTTTATAGTGATGTCATAAGAAACGAGTTAAATAAATCTCATATTAAATCAACACAAATGTTAGATTATATTTATTAAATAAGCACAGCACAATGCGTTGTCAGCTGTAATGACCGCCTAACGTCTTTTCTGTATTGACCCCATTTGCATATTTATTATACTAGTGTATTACGTGTTTTATTACACTGTGTTTTACACCGCGTTATTACACAGTGAAAGTCTATTTTATGCAATAAAGCAAAGTATGAATGTGAAAATGCAACGGATTATAGCTAAATTTTGATTCTTGAAATTCATATTCCGAAAATATATACTATTGACTACTGTGTAGTGATATAGAGCAACCAATTGCTTATTAATTAACCCGTTACATTCAGAATATACATTTACAGGTACGAAATATTTAAATATTTATTTTTTCTTATTTCTTAATGAAAGTATATGTTGTGACCACTCATTTGAACCGTCTCAATGAGACGGTTCAAATGGTGGTCACGACATATACTTCTAAGCACATACAAACAAAATATTTAGAATTTTTCACAAACAAAATGACATATCCTCAGCATGAAATGGGTTAAGTGGAAAACGTGCGGTTACTTACGGACTTGTGCTGGGTAAAGTGTACGAAATGGTATCCCCATCAGCATCGGTTGCCTACAAGGATAAAAACATACAACATTATAGTTATTTCATGGTCATTTGGGGAACAGTCAAAACTATTGCCCCTCAGTGCTGTGGATGATCTGAGGCACTATTGTCCCGAGGCCGAAGCCAATAGTACAATGGGTCTTCCACAGCACCGAGGGCAAATATGTTTTCACTCATGTTTTGATTTGTATCAATCGCACCATTTTATTTGATCACATTCGTGAAAACATCTGTGATAAACAATGAAAATAATTTGGCTTGGCATAATTGTGATTTTCGCTATACATTTATGTACCAGTAAGGAAAAATTGTGAAATTTTCAATCAAAAGTTAAGAATGTTTACATATCATATGCTGGAAATAGGACAAATATTATTTTGTGACGTCGTGCGACGTAGTTGATTTCTTTGTCAAGTTTGTTTGACATCATTACTTTCCACGACGGGCACACTATTGACCGACAACGTCGCTGTCCCATTAACTGTGACACACTGGCTATTTGACAATTTACATCAGAACATGCAATGTAAATAGAAGTAATAAAACCATGGGCTGTTGCGTTTACGGTAGTATGACAAACAGTTGGTCTGTTTAACCCTTTCAACACCACAGGTCTGCATATTGGTATTGGCAAACAGTGTAGATCCAGATGAGCCGGCTCGTGACGAGCCGTCTCATCAGGATCTACACTTTTTGCAAGTAATAGTCGTATTTCATGACCCGTGGAAGAGATTACGGAGCGCACACACTTACAGTGATAGACGCAAGGCCGCCTGTAGATGTTTCCAATCTGGTGCTCGCTATCTGGTTTTCGTCTATGTAGAAGGTGTATGTAGACGGCAACACGAACACGGGGGCGTTATCGTTCACATCCAAGACAATCACAGTAACACCTGCTGTGCCAGTCTGTAACACAATTCTTCAAGTTTGGCTATCATTGGAGGAATGGGGCTTATGAGATTTGTGACCAGTATTGTAACAAGCAATAATTCCAGCACAAAAATATTTAAACAATTCCCTAACATTTGATTGGCTCGTAGCAAGTCTCTGTCCAAAATTTATGTTCCAGTAAACTCCCATGCCGAACTACTTTCCGTAACCGTGAGGCGCAGTTAAAATAATTCTTAAGAAAACGGAAAATAAACACATTTTCTTGATGAATTTATTTAAAATGCTGGAATTATAAGGAATGAATGGCCTTTTTGTGGAATTTATCGGGGATATAAACTTGGAAAAGTCGCGGGAATACTGGACGAGGCCTTCCGGCCTTCGTCCAGTATTCCCGCGACTTTTCCAAGTTTATACCCCGATAAATTCCACAAAAAGGCCATTCATTCCTATAATAAATAAAGGTGGTTATCAGGCTACATGTGTGTGCTATTTGACTGGGAGCTACTCCACACTCGTGTAGCCTGATAACCACCTTTATTGCTTGTTACAATCAGGACAGGTGGTCCATTAATGGAATGGCGAACAGTGCAGATCCTGATCAGACTGTGCAGATGCACAGTCTGATCAGGATCTACACAGGTCGCAAATCACTTATGGGATTTGTGACCAGTGTAGCTGTGACTATTAGTATGGGTAATTACGCAACTTCCAATACAAATACCGGATGCGAATTCTGGGGATAAATAAACTACTTTATCGCTGGAATATAGTAAGTAGTAACCTATTTTTGTTCTATGTATGTTGAAAGTATAAAACTTTTATTCTGGAAATGTACACATGTACAACATGTTTGGTCTCAGCTAAGAACTTACCTAAATTATAAGGGTATAACATGTAGTGATCAAACTTTCAAAATATTTCTATAGGAATAAATAATATAAATGCACTTTTGGCACGATTTAATTTCATCATTATTCTAGGAAAATATTTCATTTTCAACTGGAAATAGCTACAAAAAAAGGATAAAAGAGAACAACACATTATCAAGTGGGGTAGGTTCAATGTCTTAACAAGTTTTTAGCACTGCAATACAATCAAGCACATGATACATATGTACAGAAAATGACAAATATTCAACTAAACATTATCTGATACGAACACAAATTGAAACATTTCCTTCCTTCTTCTTCTCTGCATTATCTACCCTTACTTCACACTCTTCTAAGCACTATACTTTCTAATGCATTTTGTATGTAACGTGTGTAGTATAATTAGATACCATTATGTTCAAGAGCAATATGATGTACAGTATGTATTGAAAAGTGGAAAGAACACATTTAATCACGAAAAGACGTGTTTGCTGTGCCATATTTCAACAAAATATTAAGGAAACTATCAAATCATACTTTGCAGTGTGTGCGCTTTCAACACTTCAGCCATTGTTGTTGTTGTTCTAACCATGTGATCATGCACCTTGACACAGCCAATGTTGGAAAATCTCTAGTAGATGTGTTCACATGTAATGACGTGTGCAAGCAGGGCCCGGTTGTTCAAAACATCAGGGCCCCGGTTGTTCAAAACATCTGTTAGCTTAACGGACTGTTAAATCCTTAACTGAATGGTTAAAATCTCTGTTAAAACAGAGATTTTAACCATTCAGTTAAGGATTTAACAGTCCGTTAAGCCAACTGATGTTTTGAGCAACCGGGCCCTGGTGTAAAGTGGTAGCGTTAGTCAACCACAGTAATGTGAGAAGCAGTCAATAAATCTTAGTATCAGTGCTCCAATTAAGTAATTAGTAATTGAGTATTGTCACTCCATCATTTCTGAAGCAATTGGGTATTTCAAAATTTTAATTGGGTAAAATAAAATCACACTACTGTTTACACATCAACAGACAGAAATTATTGAATAGTTTGCTTTGGAATGAAAACATGTCCTGGCATTTCATTAATGAAACACCAAGATATGTTTTCATGAAAATAAGAAAGATATGCTATATTTGTGGTCTGTTTATTGTTTTCTGCAGGATGGTAAAGGTACCACAAAATTTTTATTGCTTTGTGATACTCGCTACTTCTGATTTCAATTGGGTTTTTGGCAATTTTAATTGGGTATTTAAGCAAATATGCAGCTTATCTGTACCTCTGTAGTACAAACATTTTTATCGTCAGAAGTTTACTGAAACAGGTCACAGATCTGTAATGGCAGACTTACTCGAAAGTCGACGTCAGTAGTGGTGACCGAGAAGTCGTACTGCTGTTTTGTTTCGTAGTTAAGCGGCAGATTATTGCTGGCAGCACCGAGAGTAATAGCGCCTCTGGAAAAATGAAATAAACGAATATCTAACAAGAAATGCGTCTGTCGAACGCCGATGCCACCTGCAGCATATTTGAGAAACTGTGACAAATTGGTTAACCGAAAAGTGTGACGGACGGACAGACGGACAGGCGGACAGGCGGACAGGCGGACAGACGGACAGACGGTCCAAACACTATATGCCACCCATTTCTTCGAAACCCGGTGGCATAAAAAATAAAGTTCAACAGTATTACGTGATTGGATTATATGTTCAGAAATTTTCTGAGCATATAATCCAATCATGTATTTATTAATGGTGTTTACCTGATTCTGGGGTCATGATTCTAACAAATCTAAAAGAACACTGACTAGCAATCATTAATGCCAAGTTTCGTCGAAATCAGTCTGGCAATGCATGAGAAAAATATTCTTTTAAGAGTTTAACCTACTTTTCTACGGCAGACATCTTGGATACACGACGAAGTCCATTTTAACAAATCTGAAAAGTTGTAATGCATAGACGATCCCCGTGAAGTTTGGTCAACATCGACCAACCGGTTTAGAAAAAGATGGACGACGGATGGACTTTTGTACTTACGTGTTTGAATGAATGATAAACTTGTTTGTATCGGCGATGTCAAGCTGGATAGAATAAGTCACTGCAAAGCCGTCTGGGTCATTTGCCTGAAACATATTTTGCAGATACATAATTTTGCTGATGAAAGGCAACATTATACCATATATGAGACATGCCATGTAATTTTGTACCTTCGGACATCTGCAAAATTTCATTAAATATGTTTACAAAATTTACAATATTTTTCATAAACAAAGTCAAAAGTTGACAAAATTTTGGAATTCCGCATGTACTCTGAAAATTTTATCAACTTTTGACGCCATTTATGGAATTTATTGTAAATTTTGTAAACGTATTTAATGGAATTATGCAGTACAAAATTACATGGTGTGTCTAATATGTTATTGGTGAAGAGTAACTGGTTCTTCTGAAGTAAGTATTTACACTAAAGTTAAATTCACACTATATCTAGCTTTGGTACAGTACAAACACGATGACTTTTCTAAATTAACCAATTGCAGCCTACGTATATAATAATTTTGGGTGGAAAAAAGAAAAATATCTGTCTATTTTGTTACTTTTTCCATAAAATATATGTTATTACCACTCATTTGAAACAGGATTCGACTGTAATTTATAACTTAGCGCTTTCAGTGCTGAATTAGACGTTGTCGTCTGCTGTTTATGTTTATATTAGTCTACAGAAAACATGCTTTGACAGTACTTCTAATGATTCTAAAGTGCTTTCAAACCATGCTTTTATTGAGAAAGAATACAAACTATCAAACTTCAGCTGACGACAATTTTGGTTCCCGCCTGTTAAGGTTTAAATAGAATATCCACATGTAAGTGAGAATAAATGACATTTTTCAAGAGTTAAAATGTGGATTTTATTTAATGAATAAAATGATGGGCTAGTATGAAAAACATTTGGTGTGTTTAAAGTTTGCGTGGAGTCTGAAGTACCCCTCGCAAACTTAAAACACACCAACTGTTTTTCATACTACAGTAAACACAACAGACCATGGTTTTATTACTTATATTTTTTACGTCATTTTGTCTCATTTCATGAACCAGCGACATTGCCGTTCAACAGCGTGACGTTATTGTTTGTTTGTTTGTTGGGGTTTAACGGCCTATCAACAGCTACGGTCATTTAAGACCGGGTCAATGGGTTTAGTACTAAATCCCATATATTACCTGTACAAGTACATGTACAAATGGGGAGAAAAGCGTGACGTTATTGACAATGACGATGAACGTCATGTATTTTAATGATGTCAAGCAAACATTAACCAATCAACGTCTCATCAAGATCTGCACTTTTTGAAAGAAATTTCTATACTTTTGAGAACACAAAATACCCCCTTTTCATAAATGGACTAGTCAGAAAATCATTTTGTGATGGTTGGATAGGTTGCAAAATTAACATATCAAAATTCATTCCAGTTACTTCGGGGTGAAAGGGTCAAGTTCTTACCAGGACTGTTACGATCTCCACGCCAGAGCCAGTATCCTCGGTAACGTACACAACGTAGTTCTGGTTGTAGAATATTGGCGGATTATCACCACGGTCTCGTACCTCGAAAACGATGTACGATTTCTCCGCTCTGAAATGAGGACATAAACTTGGAGAATACCAAAGCAAGTGAGCCACGCGGATAGCCCCTGGACCGACAAAAAAAGTTAAAGGGCTTAATGTCCCACCAATGCTAAGGTCATATGGAGACGGGACCACCGTATAAAGTCTCATCCGACAGTTTGTTTGTTTGTTGGGGTTTAACGGCCTATCAACAGCTAAGGTCATTTAAGGCCGGGTCAATGGGTTTAGTACTAAATCCCATATAGTACCTGTACAAGAACATGTACATGTTCAAGTACATGTACAAATGGGGGGAAAATCCCACAATCAGAACTGAATATTTACAATAACAAAACTATATATTCAGCCCTGAAATCAGAATAATCACCCGAATCACTTGGTCCCTCCCAAAAGCAGTAGGATCAGTAATAATCTTACTACTTTTATAATGGGCAATAACCCAATTCAACTCCCAGGTAACTAAAGAGCCAAAGATAAAAACGTACCTGAGGGCCAAACCAGGCAAATCGTGATTCCTATTAGATGGAACCCATACCTTTAATTTATGCCGTCTCATTCGCCCGACCACCACCCACCTCATCCGACAGATTGCGAGAGTCTTTCAATATGTATCTGTATAGTAATTTCCAATAACCTCCGAAGGGAAGCACATTTAAATGTGCTTCCCTTCGGAGGTTATTGGCAATTACAGTGGAACCCCTCCAAACCGGACTCCCTCTATACCGGAATTCGTGCTATACCGAACATAATACGAGACATGTTTGCTGTTTTACAAGCTCATTACAATAGCATGGTTCACAATTTAATTATACGCGTACGTAACAATAATCGGCACATTATTTGTGAACCCACCGATTAATTGAGATAATCTGATAATTACTTAACGAGGCTGTAAACTCGTGACTGTAGCCTGTGGGCTATTGTAGCAGCTCGCGGTAACTACACAGCACACGCAAAATGTGTCATATGCTCTTTGCGACCAGTGTAGACCGTAATCAGATTACATTGCGAATCTGCACTATTTGCTATACCCCTTGCGAATCTGCACTATCTGCAATGTCAATAAAAAAACAACACATTCTGGTCTTAAAAGAGCGCTCCAGCTGATCGAGAAAGTTCCACAGTGGCACAAAATACTTAGGGGCCTTTATCCCATGTCATCTGCACTCTGTTCATTGGGAATTACACATGTCGACATGATAAAATACAACTGGGTAGCCGAGCCTCCGTTAAGGTGCGTAATTTGGGGGTACATTTCTTATTTCTCCATACAAATGGCAAGTTAGGAGTGCTTTAGAATCGTCTCATATGCTTTCAATATGGTAATAATGGTATATACTATACAAATCCAAGAGTTAATGATGGAAAACATACATTTCCTTAACTGGAAATAGAAAACCCCTCTAAACCGAAAACCCCTATAAACCAAACTTTTCAGTCTGTCCCCAGGGTGTTCGGTTTAGAGGGGTTCCACTGTACTAGAGTGACTTTAAAACAATGTGTATTTGTATATGTGACTGTGACATGGGGCATAATTATGGGATCTGCGAACAGTGTAGATCCTGATCAATTAGCTCACACCTGTAGCCGGATATTGATCAATATTGCTAGTTAGAAGCATGAAGTGTGTTTCACACATTGATGGCATGGTGAACAGTGTAGATCATGATCAATTAGCTCACTCCTGTAGCCTGATATTGATCTATATCGCTAGTTAAAAAGCATGAAGTGTGTTTCACACATTGATGGGTGGCGAACAGTGTAGATCCTGATCAGACTGTGTGGATGCACAGGCTGATCTGTATCTACACTGGCCGCAAAACCCATAAGCCCAATTTCTCTCCAGTCACAGTCACATGTAAAGTATATCAGGCAATGCTTTGAAACACGAGCCTTGGACATCCTACTGTTACCGAGTTTGAACCCAGGGGTGGTGAACATGTGTCTCGCCCTGTGACATTTGGCTCCACTGGGGGACCATGGTTGATATTATACTCCCGAGATCAACCACAATGTAGATAGATCTCCGTCCGATAAAATCAGGAATAGGGGGCCGAATTCCAAATTTAGACGGGGAGTACATCACGGTATGTATGCAATTCCTGACAGGCAGAAGGCGATAGGATATGGCCGTAAGGGGTACAGAAGGCGATGGGATATGGCCGTAAGGGGTAGAACACCTGACTTCCAATCCAGAGGTTGTGCGTTCAAACCTCGCCTTAGGCATTAAAAATACGTTCATAGTATTTCCATCCCACTGATCTGTTGGATGAGACTTTAAAACTGTGGTCCCATTTCTATATGACGCTAAACCCTTTCACTTTCACTTTTCACTGATAGGCAGAAAGTTTGTATTCGTGCCCGGTTAGCTCAGTCGGTTACAGCGATGGTACGAGTGAAAGTGAATGGGTTGAACGTCCCAGCAACAGCTAGGGTCACTCAGGGACAGGACCTCCATTTCAAGTCTCATCCAAAAGACCATTGGGATGGAAATACTATGACATACATGTACTATCAAAGTATTTTGATGTCTAAGGCGAATTTGAATCCACAACCTCCGGATTAGAAATCTGGTGCCCGTTTCACTAAACTTTAGACTAAAACGTAACTTTAGGATCGTCTGGAAAATTCAATTGATGGATTTACATTTATTGAGCATATATGCTCTATATATGTAAATTTTGCACTTACAAACATTTTAGTCGTACAAAGTTTAGTGAAACGGGCCCCAGGTGTTCTAACCCATAGCCTGAAACAAACAGTGTCCTACTGTTTAGGGTTAGCATAGTTGTAAACCCAGTACCTTTAAACCCTTTCAACACTACAGACCTCATAGCAGTCTGTACAAACAGTGTAGATCCAGATGGGCCGGTTCGTAACGAGCCGTCTCATCAGGATCTGCACTTTTTGCAAGTAAATTTCATATTTTTTTAAAAAAAAACACCCCCTTCAAAAAAATGGATTAGTTTGAAAATCATTTTGTGATGATTGGATTGGTCCTTAAATTAACATAGGTAGAGGATGTATAAAAGCTTGCTTTCAATCCAATCCCATTTGTATAATTCTGAAAAAATACTATCGATGCCTTACTTGTATATTTTATATACAAATGTACAAATAAAATATGTTTAAACCAAATTAACCTATCACAGTCTATTCCAGTTATTTAGGGTTGAAAGGGTTAACACGGTCACAAACACCCTACCTGGTGGGTGAACCTTGGTCTGTTGCCCAAACGGTTACTCCAATGAATAGACCTGCGTCGGTGGTTAAGTCCCCTTGTATATAGACGTTTCCTGCATTGAAGCCATTCGGCTCAATGGTAACCATGTTGGCAATCTCTTGATTGGTACGCGTGGTAGTAGTGAGTAGGTTGATACCTCCGATGGAATACACTATGTTTCCGTTGTTGCCAAGGTCATTATCTGTCGCGCGTACTTCCTGTAAATGAGGGCATCATTATCACTAAGCTTATCCCCTCGCCGGCAGCTCAAAACATCCGTTAGCTTAACGGACTGTTAAATCCTTAACTGAATGGTTAAAATCTCTGTTTAACAGAGATTTTAACCATTCAGTTAAGGATTTGACTGTTAAATCCTTAACTGAATGGTTAAAATCTCTGTTTAACAGAGATTTTAACCATTCAGTTAAGGATTTAACAGTCCGTTAAGGATTTAACAGTCCGTTAAGCCAACTGGTGTTTTGAACAACCGGGCCCTGGGGATCATTTCACTAAACTTTGTACGACTAAAATGTTCGTAAGTGCAGATTTAGGAAATTTCAATTGATGGATTTACATTTATTGAGCATAGACTGCATCTGCAGCCTACGCTCAATAAATGTAAATCCAATTAATCATTTACAAGAAAACATTGTTAATATGACATTTACAGACTATCACAAGTTCGCACTTGTGAACATTTAAGTCATACAAAGCTGTGAAACGGCCCCCAGGATGGAGAATGAAAAAATGGGTGATAACAAACACACACATGAAGTTTCAAGCCAATTGGTTGTACAGTAAATAAGCTATAGGAGAATGGAGAAACGTGCATGCATGCATTTACTGTTCTCATCTGGGGGCCGTTTCACTAAACTTTGTACAACTAAAATGAAGGCTGCATATGCAATAAATGTAAATCCAATAATTCTTTACCAAGAAAACTTTGTTAATGTGAAATTTACAGACTCATAATTTTGCACTTACGAACAACATTTCAGTCGTACAAAATTTAGTGAAACGGCCCCAAGATTTGCACTTTTTGCAAGTAATTTTCATATTTTTGAGAACAAAAACACCCCCTTTTCATATAAAATGAACTAGTCTAAAGATCATTTTGTGATGATTGGATTGATTGGAAAATTAACATATCAACATCCATTTCAGTTATTTAGGGATGAAAGGGCTAATGTTTCACAATATTGTATTCATGAATATTGTGAAGTTTGATTGCTTGAGGCAGAGCTGCATTATTATGAGGGAAAAGAAATAATTGGCTGTGGCTGGAGAAAATGGGCTTATGGGATTTGTGACCAGTGTAGTTTCTGATCAGATCGCACACTCCTGTAGTATGATAACAATCTATATTGCTTGTTAGAAGGATGATGGGTGTTTCATTGAAGAAATGGAGAACAGTGCAGATCCTGATCAGACTGTGCGGATGCACAGTCTGATCTGGATCTACACTGGTCGCAAAACCATTAAGCCCCATTATGGTACTTCTATCCACAAATTCCGAAACTATTTTATAACATCTATGTCCAGCCCCATTGTAAATATCCCATTGAAAAAATATATTTTCATTAGAAAATCAATAGTTGATCGAATACCAGGCAGAGTATGCTATTTGATTAGGAGCTATTTGATTAGTCACATAATACCATAATCCACATTTCTCCAGTCAAAACCACGTTTGAGGCACATCTGCGTAATTTCATTAAATTTGTTTACAAAATTTAGAATATTTTTCATAAATAAAGTCAAAAGTTGACAACATTTACAAAGTACATGTAGACTTATATTCCGCATGAATATAATTCTGCATGTACTCTGACATTTTTTCAACTTTTGACGCCATTTACATAAAATATAAATTTTGTAACCGTATTTCGTGAAATTACAAAATCACATGGCGCATCTCATTTGGGTTTCGCCGGCTGTACATACCGTGAACTGGTAACGTGAGTTTAGTTGAGAATAGTCGCCAGCAATAATAACGTCCTTATAGCCATTGCTGCTGCTGAATACCGGATCAAAGTTATTGCTGTCAAGAATCCGCACAGTGACGGCCAACGTCGAACTCTGGCCGTTGGTAATGGCTTCCGTTACTCTCACCTGTGTAATATACATAGTTACATCAGTAAAAGTTACTTCCCTTTGCTGGATGTAGGCAAACACTGTCGGCCAGATTGGGAGGCAATATTCCATTAGGGCCTATAGACAAATACTGATTGAAAATAATCCTATAATTGGAGTTACTGAATTTTGCACAAAAAGAAATTTGAATTGATTTAATGGTGTATAATGGCCAATCAACAGCTATGGTCATTTAAGGCTGGGCCAACATGTTTAATCCCGCATTTAACCTGCTGTATTGGAGGGGAAACCCCCAAAATCAGAACGGAATCTTTACATCAAAATAAATATATATTCAGCCCTGCAATTAGAACAAGAGCTGTACGAGAACAGCATAGCTCGACTACGAGGGTTGTCGATGTACACATAGCTTGACAAAGAAGGTGGCTGCGGCCTGCATAAAAACCTTAACCAAGGTTGACTAAAAACCTTAACCAAGGGAAATTAAGTAAGTAATTCAAGGTTAAATGTAGGTCAATGTCAGATATAGGTCAGGGGTTATTGATGTACATCACTAGGAGATGAAGTTTTCCAAGTATGGTTTCTGTAGGCCCAGGAGTATTCCATATACAAGCTTGACTAAAAACCGTAACCAAGGGGAAATAACTAAGTAATCCAAGGATAAAAGTAGGTCAAGGTCAAATATAGGTCAGGGATTATTGATGTACATCACTAGGAGATGAAGTTGTCCAAGTATGGTTGATGTAGGCCCAGGAGTATTCCATATACAAGCTTGACTATAAAAATTAACCAAGTAATTCAAGGTTAAATGTAGGTGAAGGTAAAATAAAGGTCAAGGGTTATTGATGTACATCACTATGAGAAAAAGTTATCCAAGTATGGTGTCTGGATGCACAATAGTATTCCATGTACACGCTTCATTAAAAACCATAACCAAGGGGAATTAAGCAAGTAATTCAAGAGGAAATGTAGGTGAAGGTCAAATATAGGTCAGGGGTTATTGATGCACATCACTAGGAGATGAAGTTGTCCAAGTATGGTTGATGTAGGGCCAGTAGTATTCCATATACAAGCTTGACTAAAAACCATAACCAAGGGGAATTAAGTAAGTAATTCAAGAGGAAATGTAGGTCAAGGTCAAATATAGATCAGGGGTTATTGATGTACATCCCTATGAGAAAAGTTGTCCAAGTATGGTGGGTGTAGGGCCAGTAGTATTGCATATACTAGCTTGACTAAAAACCTTAACCAAGGTTGATTAAAAACCTTAACCAAGGGGAATTAACTAAGTAATTCAAGAGGAAATGTAGGTCAAGGTCAAATATAGATCGGGGTTATTGATGTACATCACTAGGAGATGAAGTTGTGCAAGTATGGTGGGTGTAGGGCCAGTAGTATTCCATATACAAGGCTAAAAACCTTAACCAAGGCGTGACGGTGATGCCGACGCTGACGCCGGGGTGACAACATAAGCTCTACTTATTCTTCGAATAGTCGAGCTAAAAACCTGATCTGGTGCCCATACCACATTAAAGGTCACTTGGCCCCACAAAAAAAGAAAACCCAGTTGTCTTTACATATGATTTGTTTGAATATAATATATTTGTTCAATTACTAAAATTCAGGTCTGTTCAATATAAACATTTCCCCTATTTGCTATATTTACTTTAACCCACAAAGATGACTGATAAGGAAGACTACTCCATGTCACATTAGCTCATCAGGGGGCTGTTTCACAAAACTTTGTACAACTAAAATGTTTGTAAGTGCAAAATAAAATTGGTCTGTAAATTTCACATTAACAATGTTTTCTTGTAAACAATTATTGGATTTACATTTATTCAGCATAGGCTGCATAAAATTATGCAGCCTATGCTCAATAAATGTAAATCCATCAATTGAAATTTCAAGACGATCCTAAATGTGCACATACGAACATTGTAGTCGTACAAAGTTTAGTAAAACGGGCCTCTGGGAACTAGCTTATCAGGCAAGCCTAGGAAACGTGTAGGAATTAGAATTCCTATCGTTTTCGAGCTGAGCCTGATGTATAGAGTATACCAGGCTAGTGTCTTTTGATGTCAAGCTTATCAGGCAAGGTTAGGAAATGCGTTGGAATTCCAGGCTAGTGTTTATTATGTGAAGTTATCCAACAGCAATGGGATAATGAATTTTATATGTGGGTGGAAATATTGCAGCACGAGTTAAACACGTTAATGGGGGAAACAAATTCATACAAATCTACCGACACTACGAAATGCAGTTGTTGTCAATGTTGTTTAGTCTATTCTCTAATCCAGCAGACCCAACTGTGTCTGTGAGAAATAGGGCTTATAGGATCTGTGACCAGTGTACCACCTGATCAAATAGCACACTCATGTAGCCTGATAACGATCTACATTGCTTGATCGAAGCATGACGGGCGAATGGCAAACAGTGCAAATCCTGATCAGACAGTGCGGATGCACATTCTGATCTGGATCTACACTGGTCGCTAAACCAATAAGCCCCATTTCTCCAGTCACAGCCACCATTATGGTACTTACATTAAAGTTATACTCTGGTGTGCTCAAACTCAGCTCTCCTGTAGAAACGAGAGTGGCAGATTGGCCAAGGGATGTGGCCTGCATTTTAAAGGGAATGCCGGCCTCGACAATTGCGTAATCGTAATCTTGATAATCACCTATCACCTGTGGAAGAGATGCCATTTATATATTTAACCGGGTGAAGATTATTATCGTGAAATAATGCACGAGTGATTGGGTCCTTACGCAAAACAAACGAGTGAGTGTAGTGAACGGAGTTTGTTTAGCAGAAGGATCAACCCAATCACAAGGTAATTATTTCAAGATAATCAGCTAACCTGGTTAAATAAAAAAAATCTGCTTAAGAAGAAAGTGAATCAACAGTAAAATATGGCCAAGAGTTATGCGAATAAATTTCTGGAGGTGGGCCATATATAGTGACAACAACTGTCTCTCGATTCAGAGGGTGTGTCCGAGAATATAAATTGATTGGTGGAAGTAAACACGTCCTTGTGACGTTTCTGTCATTTCTCCATATTATATGGTAAACACGAAAGTTGTGTAAACTACTGCTGTCGAGTGGTTCACCGTTCTGTAAACTACTGGCTAAAATGTAAGAAAATTTAATTATTTTAAATCCCAGTATTCCAGTTCCTTAGGGTTGAAAGGGTTAATGGTGTTTTAATGGCCTGTTAACAGGTATGGTCATTGTAGGCCGAGTTAACTGGGTCGAATCCAATATTTCACCTATTGTGACGTATCTGGAAGAGAAACCATTGGTTGGTTGGTTGGTTGGTTGGTTGGTTGGTTGGTTGGTTGGTTGGTTGGTTGGTTGGTTGGTTGGTTGGTTGGTTGGTTGGTTGGTTGGTTGGTTGGTTGGTTGGTTGGTTGGTTGGTTGGTTGGTTGATGAGACGGCTCGTTACTCTAGCTGTTTGCAAACCCCGCTATAGAGGGCTTTCGGGTTCAAAGGGTTAATGATGAAACCCATTGTTAACTGTACCCTTCACATGCTCCAAACCAACCACCCACTGTGGTGTACAGAACATGCACTTACGATATCTGCGTCCGTAGTATCTAGGTAGAAAATTTGTGCTCCCGGAGTGGAAGAGATCAGTACGGGCCGACCTAGGACAACGCCCTCGTAAATATAGCCAATTGTGGAACCAAAAGCTGGGGCGAGAACTGGAGAATTGGCGTTAGTGGGCAGCACATCGAAGTACACAGTAGTAGACTTATACCTACTTATATCTCCTGTCTCTATCGCCTGAAAATAGCAAATTGCAGGCATGTTCTGTATTTACTCTTATAGTAGCCCGGCCCCTCTCTACTAGTAGCCCCCTCCCAAATTTGTATTTTAAATACATCATTTTCATACAAAAGCCATTTTTATCCTATTTTCCATGATCCTATTTTCCACAGTGGGTTGTGGTATACCTGATTGGCTCATGATAGTGTGCAAGTATGATGGCCGTAGACTTAATTCTATTGATAATACAAGCTCAAACAAAAACTGTAACCAAGGGAAAAAACTATGGAAAATTTGCAATTTTAGGTCAACGTCACACAAAGGTTATTTGATTCACAGTGGTTTGTGGTATACAAAACCGGCTGATAATTCCAGCACAAAAATATTTACACAATTCCCTAACATTTGATTGGTCCGTAGCAAGTCTCTGTCCAAAGTTTATATCCCAGTAAACTCCCATGCCGAACTACTTTCCATAACCGTCAGGCGCAGTTAAAATAATTCTTAAGAAAACGGAAAATAAACACATTTTCTTGATGAATTTATTTAAAATGCTGGAATTATAAGGAATGAATGGCATTTTTGTGGAATTTATCGGGGATATAAACTTGGAAAAGTCGCGGGAATACTGGACGAGGCCTTCCGGCCTTCGTCCAGTATTCCCGCGACTTTTCCAAGTTTATACCCCCGATAAATTCCACAAATGATAGGGAATTGGATACAATAATGTAGAAAAAAAGTTAAAAAGGTGATATTTTTGTTAACAAATATTTTTTCGGCATAAAAACACCAAGGTGCACATCTTCAATATGTGTAGAAGACGTGTGCATAGTTTCAGATCGATCGAATGAACTGTTTCGGAGGAGTTATGTACACAAACGCTGTACCATGTATAGAACTGTATAGAAAAATGTAGAAAAAATGGCTATTATAAAGTTAAAAAGGTGATATTTTTGTTAAAAAATATTTTTTCGGCATAAAAACACCAAGGTGCACATCTTCAATATGTGTAGAAGACATGTGTATAGTTTCAGATCGATCGACCGAACGGTTTCGAGCCCGCCATGTGGTAAAACATAATACGTACCGTTTTTTAAAAATGGTCGTATAAAACTTTTAACTTTGTGATGGACGGACGGACGGACGGACGGACGGACAAGGGAATCACTAAATGCCATTGCCACTATCGTGGTGGGACATAAAATTGGGGTGTATGTCCATTCAATATCAAGGACATATGTGGCTGTGAATGGAGAAATTAAGCTATGGGATTTATGACCTTTTTAGCTCCTGATCAAATAGCACACGCATGTAGCCTGATAACGATCTGCATTGCTTGTGCTCGTTAGAACCTCCGTTTCATTGATGGAATGGCAAACAGTGCAGATTCTGATCAGACTGTGTGGATGCACATGCTGATCTGCATCTACACTGGTCGCAATACTCGTAAGTAAACCAGACAGTAATATACCTGTATGGGGAAGAACCGTACAATCAGCACTGAAATTACAATAAAAACATACAATACTGGAAGACAATGTCCTGATACAGTGGCAGGCACCTTAAGAACACTGGATCACTTGTGTGAAACATGTTTCGTAATTTTTATACACTGAAATCTATTGGGCTGTAACAGGTCAACAAGTATAAGTTATTGTTCACATATTTGATTTTTAAGGAATTAAATGCGAGGGAGCGTTAGCGACCGCAGCATTTAGTTCCTTAAAAATCAAATATGCGAACAATAACATACTTATAATTAGCCAGATTTATAATGTAGTCCCATCCGAGTATTGACTTTCCATTTCCTGAAACACAGGTAGTCATTAAATCTTGTAATATGTAACTTATTGGGGTTAAATCTTACAATATGTGAAATGGGTGGAGAGCGATAGTGGCCAGCGGTTGGCTTAGTAGGGTGAATTATAAATACCATTAGATTCAATCTCACAAGCTCTGTTGTGCTGCGGGCCACTGGTGATAACTGGGTAATGGTTGCTGTATAAACGGCCCGCTGATGTCCGAACAGGTTCCTCATTTCCACGAAAGAAGTTCTGACAGAAAAACTGTCTTCAATATTCGGCGGCGTGCCTGAAAGTACAAGTTTAGTGACTGATGGGTTGGGGGATTGATTTGATTCATCGATTAACTGATATTATTGATTGAGAGATCAAGTTAATTGATTAACTGATTTATTGATTGGGATATCAAGTTAATTGAATAACTGATTTATTGATTGGGATATCAAGTTGTTTGATTAATTTATTGGGAGATCAAGTTGATTAATCAACCAATTTATTGATTGGGAGATCAAGTTGATTGAATAACTGATTTATTGATTGGGAGATCAAGTTGATTGATTAATTTATTGGGAGATCAAGTTGATTGATCAACTGATTTATTGATTGGGAGATTTACTTGATTGATTAACTGACCGATTGAGTGATTTAGTTTCATCAAGTAATGAACTGATTGATTTATTGAGTGATTTATTTGATTGATTTATTTGGTGGTTGAGTTGACTAGTTGATTGAATAACATATTGATTGATTTGGTGATTTATTTGATTGGTGCTTGAGTTGACTGTTTGAATAATTGATTGGGTAATTGATTGATGCATTAACTGGTTGATTGATCAGGTGATTTAGCTTGATTGAATAACTGATTGATTGGGTAATTTAATCGATTGATGAACTGATCGATTGATTGGGTAATTGATTGATGTATTAACTGGTTGATTGATTGGGTAATTGATTGATGAATTAACTGGTTGATTGATTGGGTAATTGATTGATGTATTAACTGGTTGATTGGTTGTGTGGTTTAGTTGACTATAATTGACTGATGCATTGTTGATCGATTCATTGCTGGACAGATGGATTTGTTGATTGATTGATTTATCTATTTATTTCAGTTTTACATCCATTCCAATGCAGCGAGATTGGTAAGGGCCGGTGTATTTAGTGTTGATACGTTTCACGGTAAATTATCTCTAACGATCGTTTCTGGTCATGATTACAAAACACGTTGCCATATCTTTGAGTGCTCAGATGCCGTGAATTATACCTCTCTAAACAGGACACCCTGGGAACCTCCCACACTGTACTGAGAACCTCCCACACTGTACTGGGGACCTCCCACACTGTACTGGGAACCTCCCACACTGTACTGGGGACCTCCTACACTGTACAGGGAACCTCCCACACTGTACTGGGAACCTCCCACACTGTACTGGGAACCTCTCACACTGTACTGGCGGAACCTCCCACACTGTACTGGGAACCTCCCACACTGTACTGGGAACCTCTCACACTGTACTGGGGGAACCTCCCACACTGTACTGGGAACCTCCCACACTGTACTGGGAACCTCCCACTGTACTGGGAACCTCTCACACTGTACTGGGGGAACCTCCCACACTGTACTGGGAACCTCCCAGGGTGTCCGGTTAAGAGTGATTCCACTGTATGTGCCAACATTTGACTGCCAATGCTCATTGTAGGCCGAGTGAACTGGGTCGAATCCAATATTTCACCTATTATGACATTGGTTGGTTGGTTGGTTGGTTGGTTGGTTGTGAATGGTTGGTTGTTACTGATTGGTTGTTTCTGGTTGGTTAGCTGGGTGGTTGGTTGTGTCTTGTTGGTTGATGGATAATCAGAGATCAAACTGGGGATATCGGGATTCCATTAACCCATTCAACACAAAGTAACCGGAATAGACTGTGATATGCTAATGTTCCGACCAATCCAATTGTCAGAAATTGATTTTCAGATTAGCCCATTTATGAAAAGAGTGTGTTTTATTTCTAAACAAGAGTGCCGCAAGTCACAAAATACGCCCGTCGAATATGGGCCAGACAGCGAAGATGCAGAAATGTGAAGCTGTCACCAAGGCAAGAAACATTAATGAGAATTTGAAAGTCTATAGCATTATTTCTTCATCTCGGTGTGTTAAACATGTATACTAATTTAGGCAGAGATAGAAAAGTAGAGTGTAATTAAGTAGAAATGACAGGGAATTGGATAGAATAATGTAGAAAAAATGGCTCCCACACTGGGTGATATTTTTGTTAAAAAATATTTTTTCGCCATAAAAACACCAAGGTGCACATCTTCAATATGTGTATAAAACGTGTGTATAGTTTCAGAACGATCGACTGAACGGTTTCGGAGGAGTTGTGTACACAAACTCTGTACCGTATATAGAATTGCATAGAAAAATGTAGAAAAAATGGCTAAGTTAAAAAGGCGACATTTTTGTTACAAAATATTTTTCGGCATAAAAACACTAAGGTGCACATCTTCAATATGTGTATAAGGCGTGTGTATAGTTTCAGAATGATCGGCTGAACGGTTTCGGAGCGTGTGTATAGTTTCAGAATGATCGGCTGAACGGTTTCGGAGGAGTTGTGTACACAAACTCTGTATCGTATATAGAATTGAATAGAAAAATGTAGAAAAAATGGCTATTAAGTTGAAAAGGTGATATTTTTGTTAAAAAATATTTTTTCGGCATAAAAACACCAAGGTGCACATCTTCAATATGTGTAGAAGACGTGTATATAGTTTCAGACCGATCGACTGAACGGTTTCGGAGGAGTTGTGTACATGAACTATGCACTTTTTCTGTAAAACATAATACGTACCGTTTTTTAAAAATGGTCGTATAAAAATTGCTTGCAAAAAGTGCAGATCCTGATGAGAACCTCATTACAAACTCGTTTGCTGTTTTCAAACCCCGCTATAGAGGGCTTTCGGGTTCAAAGGGTTAATGATGAAACCCATTGTTAACTGTACCCTTCACATGCTCCAAACCAACCACCCACTGCGGTGTACAGAACATGCACTTACGATATCTGCATCCGTAGTATCTAGGTAGAAAATGGGTGCTCCCAAGGTGAGAGGTCTGTATGGGCCGACCTAGGATAACACCCTCGTAAATATAGCTGATTGTGGAACCAAAAGCTGCGGCAAGTTTTCCCATGTAAATTTTAATTTTGCACGTATGAACAACAAGTTGTAGGAAGTTTCGTGAAACGGACACGTGGTTATGGAGGACCATCACACCCGCGTTATATGACATTGTCAAATTGAATGAGTTTAATGTCCCAGCAACTGCTAAGGTCATATAGAGATGGGACCACTGTTTAAATCACAAAACATCCGGCATTGAAGTCCATTGCCATATACCCTAGGCGACGGTCCATATCTACCGGTTATGGAATATATTACTTACCTCCTGTGAGTCGAAACTCTATCACGTCATTCAGTAAGTCCTGGTCCATAGCTTCTATTTCGACATTAGTGGCGGAGACAACCCCATTTGTTTCGGCCTTAACTGTCAATGGACCGCCAGTCTGCAAGAAATGTCGCAATTCATAGTGCTTCACAACTCTGGATGACCTGCATATGTGACTGAGATGGGGGAAATGGCGCATATGGGATTTGTGACCAGTGTAGCTTCTGATCAAACAGCACACTCCTGTAGCCTGATAATGATCAAAAATGCTTGTTAGAAGCATGACAGGTGTTTCATTGATGGAATAGCGAACATTGCAGATCCTGATCAGACTGATCTGGATCTAATCTGGTCAAAACACCCATAAGATTTCTCCAATCACAGCCACATATTATTGTAAATACGTAATGTAAAAATGTAATATTATTTAATTTATTTAATTGTGTGTAACGATCTGTCAGCAGCAAAGATCCTTTTAGGCCGGGTTAACGGGGTCGAATCCCATATTTCACCAGTTCTGATGGGGGAGAAAGTCCCAAACATAGAGCTGAATATTTACAACAAAAAAATAATATATTCAGCCCTTCAATTTAACCCTCTACGCGGGAGCCGAAAATTGTCGTCTGTTATTTTACATTTTCGCCTTAATTCTTAACAAAAAACCAGTTTTGGCAGCACATGAGAATCGTCTCCAGTGGAGACGATTCTCATGTGCTGTCAAAACAGGTTTTTCTCGAGAAATATTTAAATAAAACATTTCTAGCAGACGACACAATTTAATTCAGCGTAGTAAGGGTTAATAGAATACACAAATCTGGTGTCTGCAGTTTCTATCCACATCAGGGGCCCGTTTCAGTGAACTTTGTACAACTAAAATGTTTGTAAGTGCAAATTTAGGATCGTCTGGAAATTTAAATTGATGGATTTACATTTGGTGTAAACAATTATTTAATGAAAATCCAACAATTGTTTACAAGAAAACCTTGTTAATGAGAAATTTACAGTCTATCATAATTTTGCAATTACAAACATTTTAGTCGTACAAAGTTTAGTGAAACGGGACCCTGGACCCCAAGGTATAATTGGGACCTCAGGTCGGAGACATTATTCACAAGAAAATTATTTTTTACCGCAGTATTGTTTTTTTATTTTTCTGTGCATATCGGAGACGATATCACATAAATAATCACTCCTGTATGATCCTCTATGTTTGAACTACATGTGACTAGAAATGCATGTGTATCCCCGTCCCCGCCTACACGCAGTTAACCCTTAGAATGCGGGAACCGAAAATAGTCGTCTGCTGTTGTCTTTAAAAATAGTCAGTAAAAACATGGTTTGGCAGAATTTTAGAATCATTTCCATGGCATGTACCTTTAACAAAGAAAGAGGACGAAAATTAAATGTTAGTAACGCGAGTTGTCATTCCTGCGTGTAACACCTTTGGATCGTGGTCTATGCATGTGTGAAGTTTCCTGAAAATATTCCCAAGTGCATTAAAGTTATTCTTCAGACAAAACGTGTCTGAAGCGGACGTGGATATGGACATGGATATGGACGCGGAAGATGGTCAATGTAAGAAAAAAGTTAAAGTGAATGGATTTAATGTCCCAGCAACAGCTAAGGTCGTATAGAGACGGAGTCGGTGTCAAATCCATTGTATCCCCAGGACGAAAGTCAGGGGATACTATGGATTTGACACAGACAATTATCAGACTTACAACAACTCCAGAGTTAAGCTCCCCACGGTAGGCAACAGTCTTGCAGGTGATTTGGAGAATCGTGTCCGCGTTGTAGCAGTCTTCGTGGAAGAAGGTTGGCTCAAGGTCATTCTGGTCACGCACCGTCACATTCACCATTACCGTAGATGTCTTGCGCAAGGAAATATCAGCCGCATTGTCCTGTAAGATTTATTTATTTAATGGTGTTTAACTCTTTGCATGGTAGCGGCGAAAATATCCGCCAAACGAATTACGAGTATATGTTTTATTTCTCACTGTAAATATGTCATGAAATTTCATTAGAATTGAGTCCTCAGGACTCAATTCTAATGAAATTCCAAGACATATTCATGATATTTACGGGGAGAAATACAAGAAAATATGATGAATTCTTGTCCGCTAGTTTTGAACTATTTATAGCCCACAAGTTTCCCAGCATGCAAAGAGTTAATGGCCTGTCAACAGCTACGGTCACTTTAGGGTTGAATCCCATTATTTCACCTGTTTTGATGGGGAAATCGCAAAATCCAAACTGAATGTTTACAGAAAAATATATTCAAAAATTATAATAACCTGATCTGGTGCCAGGGCCTCACCACACCAGAGTCACTTAGTTAACACCAATGTCATATAAAGACGGGAATAAACATCAATAGTGGCAGTACAAAACATTCATACACATGTATGAAATGGATTTTTTTTTTATTGGTGTTTAACGGCCTATATTGAGCTATGGTCATGTAAGGCCGGGTAAACGTTTTAACCTGCTGCATTGGGGGGAAAATCCCAAAATCAGAACGGACTAGAGGATTGTTTTTCAGACAAAAACATCTCCCCCAATACCACCACTGCATGTTATCAGGACTTGGAAAAGTAGAATTTAAGGCAGCAACAGCATATATGTAGCTACCTTGTATTTTCTGCATACTTTTGAAGATACGCGCGACACAAGTTGAATATCTCCACTTTTCACTAAGCTAAGGGCCATAACTCCATGAATACATGATGAATCTGCATCTAAAAACCCAGGTGCGCAACTTCACACGATGACCAGTATTCCTGTAAAGTTTCACGACTCTAACTGAAATACTTTTGGAGATACGCGCGACACAAGTTGAAAATCCCCACTTTTCACTAAGTCAAGGGCCATAACTCCGTGAATACTGGATGAATCAGAATCTAAAACCCCAGGTGCGCAACTTCACACGATGACCAGTATTAATTAATTCCTGTAAAGTTTCACGACTGTAACTCAAAAACTTTTGGAGATATGCACGACACAAATTTTGTGACGGACAGACGGACAACCAAGCCAAAAACAATATGTCTCCCCATTTCATGGGGGAGACATAATATTTACATAGATAACAAATATACTCAACCCTGAAATTAGAATAACCTGATCTGGTGCCAGGTCCATACCACACCAAAGTCACTTGGTCCCTTCCCCTAAAATAGGATTACGAATAATCGTAATACTCACATAAGGGGTATAACCATGGAGATTCAACTGTCACATACACAGAATTCCAGTAAGAAGGAACCCCGATCGTTAAATTGCCCATCACATGCTCCCACCTGCCACCCACGTATGAAATGGAATAATGTGAAAATCAAAATATAAAACTGAATGATGAAATGATTTAACCAATGCATGTGGGATACAGATACACAGGCCTGTATCCAAATCTTTTTTATTTCTCAATTAAAGTATATATTGTTACCACTCAGTTGAACAGTCTCAAAAAGACTGAGTGGTAACAACATATACTTTCGGAGAGAAATAAGAAAAATGCTCTCTGTATATTTTCTATGAGAACAAAAGTGTATCTGCAGCATGAAATGGATTAATCCGTTGCAAGGTAGTGGTGAATATAACAGTTAACATATAACGGTACATGTATTTGCAGTATATAACAAGAATTGAGTTGAGTCCGGAGGAAACAATTCCAATGAAATTCCCAGACATTCATGATATTTAAAAGGAGAAATAACACTAAACATGACGCAGTTCTGCCTGCTATTTTTTAAATTATTTATAGCCCACAAGTTTCCAAGCATGCAGTGTGTTACTCAACCCACCCTGGCAGCCAACTGGAAGCTGAAAGAAGTGGTACCAGCCGCCAATCTCGTTTCATAATCGATCTTCTTATTTAGCAGAATGGCCGTTGACGTTGGGCTGAGCAGCTTCAGAGACGTTATCTGATCCTAAAATACAAGAATCAGCGATGATAGCGTCATGTAATACATTAAAATTAAAATAATACTCGTATATGCCATGTAATACCATGACATTGAAATAATACACACATCCAACATGTAATATCATGAAATAGAAATAATACTCACACATGCCATGTAATACCATGACATTGAAATAATACACACATCAAACATGTAATATCATGAAATAGAAATAATACTCACGTCCACCAGGAAATAGCTGATCTGCTTGAAGAGGTTGGAATCTTTATCCTCCGCGAGAAACGAATCAAACATCGTTGTACCCACCTCAGACAGCTGAATAAGAGAATGGAAACTTTAACCCTTTAAGCAATAGCTGCCAACCCCACCCATGTCGGTCAACATGTGGGAAACATGGAAGAGAAAAGGGTGGGGCTTATTTTCCGGAACACCACATATGTTTTCCGGAACACAAATCAGTACTCACTTATATGCATAAATTAACTGTTTTAGAGCCTTGGCCCTCGTTTCGGCCACCAGGCATGACCAACCGAAAAAAAAAAATAAAATCACAATTAAACTGCTTGCAAGACGCAAATTCATCACCGCGCTTTAACAGGACCAAATTGGTCCATGTCTCGTTGTAATCATTGATGAACAGATGTGTTCTCCTAACTTCTTTCGATAAAAAATACCCGAATTCGTTGGCTGCACGCTTTAGAGCAGACATTTTATGAATTTACGTGTTGAATAAATCAATATCGCTGAGCGCTTGAAACTACTATTAATTCACAACAAGAATCGAAATGGTAAGCGCCTCGGCGAGTATGATTACGGGTAAATAAAAAAATAGGATTTATTGGCAGAATTGAGAAACGAAATTATTATTTCCAGATATTCCCGCGCTGATTTTTTTTAAAAATCGTACTTTTTAATTGTTATCCGTACTTCCGTATTTCTAACGTATTTTCCGTAACAAATACGGAAAAATCGTAACAGTTGGCAGCTCTGTTTAAGCCCTAAATACAGGGTATTGGATTACGTGGCCTATTGTTTACTCTGTGGTAATGGCGCAGCCCAAGAGGTCTCAGATAAATCTTATTTTTCATCATCGACTGCGGTTTCCTCCTTTTAATGATGGCCATGCTCCCGCCATTAACACTACGAGTCCGCGAATACCAAATTTAGCAGCATTACTTGTGTATACATATATAGTTACTCTGAACATTCTGCAGAGAAATTTGAATCTGAAAGAATCAAACTTTGTTTAAACTTGGTCCGATTCCAATTTCTCTGCAGAATGATCAGACTAACTACACAAGAAATGCTGCTAAAATCCTTTAAAATCTTATGCAGTTTCCTGATATACCAACACACAAAATCACACACGGATGGACAAAAAGATACAATAGAGACACACCATGTGATTTGTACCTTAGAATGTGTGATTATTCATGAAAATTATTTACAAAATTTACGATATTTTGTGCAAATGACGTTGAAAGTTGATGAAATTTTCATAGCCAATGCGCATTTGCTGTGAAAATTGCGTCATCTTTCGACATCATTTACACAAAATGTCACAGTTTCTATAAATATATTTCATAAACAAGAGTGCTGTAAGTAACAAAATACGCCCGTCGAATATGGGCCAGACAGCGAAGATGCAAAAATGTGAAGCTGTCACCAAGGCAAGAAACCTTAATGTGAATTTGAAAATCTTTAGCATTATTTCTTCCTCTTGTTGTGATAAACAGGTATACTAATTTAGGTAGAGATGTGTAAAGTAGAAAGTATATAGTATTGCATACAAAAATGTAGAAACAAGAGTGCCGTAAGTCACATGCATGCAAAATACGCCCGTTGAAGATGGGCCAGACAGCGAAGATGCAGAAATGTGAAGCTGTCACCAAGGCAAGAAACATTAATGAGAATTTAAAAAGTTATAGCATTATTTCTTCCTCTTGTTGTGATAAAAAGGTACTCTAATTTAGGTAGAGATGTGTAAAGTAGAAATTATATGGAATTGGATACAAAAATGTAGAAACAATGTTAACAAGAGTTGCCAGAAGACAACGAAGCTCGCCTGTTGGCAGCCTTCATTCAAACTTGTCACAATTGTATAAAAAACATGAATATTATATAACTTGCCCTTGGGATAAGGGGTGTGTGGTGGACCTTGACATTGAGGTCAGTGGTGGAAGGTGGGTTGTGGATTTGCTATAGCATGATATAGCATATTAAGATGAATGCATGTATAAAATATCAATGCGCTCCCTGAAAAGAGAAGGAAAACAAAATTTAACCCAGCGTTAAGTTTATGAACACATTCAGTTGGTGATTTCTACAGCATGATAGCTATTCACATGAGGAATGCATGTATAAATGTGCCAAGTTTGTGACCTTGACCTTGACCTTGGGGAAAGGGGTGGGTGGGAGGGTCATGGATTTGCTGTAGCACAATAGAATATCATCAGATGAATGCATGTATGAAATATGAAGGTGTTCCCTGTAAAGAAACAGAAGTTTACTCCAACGTTAAGTTTAAGATGTTGATCTTGGGGAAAAGAGTGGGGTGGGTCATGGATTTGCTGTAGCACAATAGAGGATCATCAGATGAATGCATGTATGAAATATCAAAGCGTTCAAAGTGTAAAGAAACAGAAGTTACACAACATTTACCCCAATGTAAAGTTTATGAACATGTTAAGATTGTTGACCTTGGGGTAAGGGTTGGGTGGTGGGTTGTGGATTTGCTACAGCATGATAGAGGGTCATCTAAGGGATGTATGTATGAAATATCAAGGCGTTCCGTCAAAGGAAACAGTTGTTATCAGACATTTACCCCAACCTTAAGTTTATGAATGTCTCAAGTTTGTGAACTTGACCTTGGGGTAAGTGGTGGGCGGTGGGTCATCGATTTGCTATAGCACGATAGTGTATCATCAGATGAATGTGTGTATGAAATATCAAGGCGTTCCATGAAAGGAAACAGAAGTTATAAGACATTTACCCCAACGTTAAGTTATGAATCTGCTAAGTTTGTGACCGTGACCTTGGGGAAAGGGGTGGGGGTTGGTCATGGATTTGCTATAGCACGATAGAGTATCATCAGATGAATGCATGTATGAAATATCAAGGTGTTCAAAGTGTAAAGAAACAGAAGTTACACAACATTTACCCAAATGTTAAGTTGATGAACATGCTTTGTTCAAAGTGTAAAGAAACAGATGTTATAAAACATTTACCCCAACGTTAAGTTTATGAATGTACTATGTTTGTGACCTTGACCTTGGGATAAGGGATGGGCGGTGGGTCATGGATTTGCTATAGTACGAAAAGAGTATTATCAGATGAATGCATATTTGAAATATCAAGGCGTTCCATGAAAGGAAACAGACGTTATAATACATTTACCCCAACATTAAGTTTATGAATGTGCTAAAAGTGTGACTTTGACCTTGGGGAAAGGGGTGGGCGGTGGGTCATGAATTTGTTATAGCACGATAGAGTATCATCAGATGAATGCATGTATGAAATATGAAGGCGTTCCCTGTAAATAAACAGAAGTTACAAGACATTTACCCCAACGTTAAGTTTATGAATGTGCTAAGTTTGTGACCTTGACCTTGGTGTAAGGGATGGCCGCTGGGTCATGGATTTGCTATAGCACGATAGAGTATCATCAGATGAATGCATGTATGAAATATCAAGGCGTTCCATGAAAGGAAACAGATGTTATAAGACATTTACCCCAGAATTTTGACCTACTTCTCAACGGCGACCATTTTGGATTTGGTGATGACCTCCATTTTAACAAAAATGAACAGGCTTCAACCACAGACCATTACAGTTAAGTTTGGCCAATATCGGCCAAGCAGTTTACAAGAAGAAGACGTTTGAAATCTTTAGTAAAAGAATGACCATTTGAACTATCGGTGGCCATCTTGGATGACGTAATCATATGATTTAGACAAAAAATGTTCCAGAGTGATTGTCTCGTCGATACCTTCGATTTGATATATTACATGACTATATTCGGTTAAAAATAAAATTTGACCCCTATTTGACCCCTCAGGCGACGGCCATTTTTGACCCACGGGCCACCATATGAACAAATCTGAAACAGCGCTAACTATCGATCATTCATACCAAGTATCGTCGAAATCGGCCTGGCGGTTTGTGAGAAGAAGATTTTTTAAGAATTTGACCTACTTTTCCATGGCGGCCATCTTGGATTGTCGATGACCTCCATTTTAACAAATCTGAAATGGCATCACCCATAGATCATCCCTGTGAAGTTTGACCAATATCGGCTCCGCAGTTCGGGAGAAGAAGATGATTGAAAATGTTCACGGACAGACAGACGGACGTTCTTACATTAGGGTACTTATGTGGCTTATCACATGTTAAATATTAGCCACATAAAACGATTTTTAGCCACATAAAACGATTTTTTAGGTGGCTAATTATAACCAACCCTATCCTTTAACAAGTCCATAACCCTGTGGGGCTAGCCACATAAGTACCCTAATGTGTGCCCGGACGGACGGACGGACGACGGACGGACGACACTTTGCCATAACAATAGCTCACATGAGCTTTGCTCAGGTGAGCTAAAAACTAGTGCAACTGATTAACTAGTTTATTATAAAGTTTGTCCAATTCAAGTAACAGCCAATTTTTACAACACATCGATTAACACGATTAAACACGATTAAACACGTGTGTATTAAAATGTTTCAAACACGACCTTTACATTTCACTGGGGATGACAGTCGATAAATATAGTACAATAAGCATAATATGATATATTTTCTATGTTTACGCGAAGCATATTTTAATTGCTTCAAACAAGTACAAAACTTATAGTCAAGCAATACAGGTGAATCGTGACCTACCGGTAATTTCGCGTGCACCCAATAGCGGACATATTTTCAGTTGTCGACTTATGGCCGCAACTTGGCCCAAGACCGATTGTTTTGGGCTCATTTTTGTGCCTTGACTTATGGAGCGGGTAGACTTATGGAGCGGGTTGGAGCGGGTAGACTTATGGAGCGGGTATGGAGTGGGTAGACTTATGGAGCGGGTAGACTTAGGAGCGGGTAGACTTATGGAGCGGGTAGATGGAGCGGGTAGATGGAGCGGGTAGACTTATGGAGCGGGTAGACTTAGGAGCGGGTAGACTTATGGAGCGGGTAGACTTATGGAGCAGGTAGACTTATGGCTAGCAATATACGGTAATAATGGCTAAGTTAAAATGGCGATATTTGTTAAAATATATTTTTTCAGCATACAAACACAAAGGTGCACATGCATCTTCAATAAGTGTAGAAGATGTGTGTAATGTTTCAGATCGATTGACTAAAAGGTTTTAGAGGAGTAGCGTACACAAACTCTGTACCTATATATAGAGTCGCATACAAAAATGTAGAAAAAATGGCTATATCAGTTAAAAAGGTGATATTTTTGTTAACAAATATGTTTTCCGCATAAAAACACCAAGGTGCACATTTTCAGTGTGTGTAGAAGACGTGCGTAGTTTCAGATCAATTGGCTGAAAGGTTTGGGAGGAGTAGGGTACACAAACTCTGTACCCTGTATAGAAGTGCATAACAAAATGTAGAAACAAGAAATCCGCCATGGAAGCGGTGTCGCGCCTGCCGAGGCATTTTACCGTGAACATTACAAGTAAAATAAATGACCTTGACCTTGAGAATTTGGATGTGGGGGTGTGCATAATGAAGCATCATCCATAGACAAACATTGATGTGAAATATTATCAAAGTCTGGCAAGGGGTTAAAGAGATATTGTGAAAAAAACAATAACTTTAACACATTTCTGTTACAAAACCGGTGAACATTACAAGTAAATAAATGACCTTGACCTTCAGAATTTGGATGTGGGGGTGTGCGTAGTGAAGCATCATCCCTAGACAAACATTGATGTGAAATATTATGAAAGTCTGGCAAGGGGTTAAAGAGATATTGTGAAAAAACAATAACTTTAACGCATTAAATTCCGTTACAAAACCGGTGAACATTAAAAGTATATAAATGACCTTGACGTTGAGAATATGGATGTGGGAGTGTGCGTAATGAAGCATCATCCCTAGACAAACATTGATGTGAAATATTATCAAAGTCTGGCAAGGGGTTAAAGAGATATTGTGAAAAAACAATAACTTTAACGCATTTCTGTTACAAAACCTGTGAATATTACAAGTAAATAAATGACCTTGACCTTCAGAATTTGGATGTGGGGGTGTGCGTAATGAAGTATCATCCGTAGACAAACATTGATGTGAAATATTATCAAAGTCTGGCAAGGGGTTAAAGAGATATTGTGAAAAAACAATAACTTTTAACTCATTTCTGTTACAAAACCTGTGAATATTACAAGTAAATAAATGACCTTAACCTTCAGAATTTGGATGTGGGGGTGTGCGTAATGAAGTATCATCCGTAGACAAACATTGATGTGAAATATTATCAAAGTCTGGCAAGGGGTTAAAGAGATATTGTGAAAAAACAATAACTTTTAACGTATTTGCCTTACAAAAAACCGGACGACGACAACGATGACGCGGACGACAACGACGACGACGGAAAAAGCGCCGACTATAGTCGCACCTCTGCTAAAGCAGGTGCGACAAAAAAGGCTATAAAGTTAAAAAGGCGATATTTTTGTTAAACAATATTTTTTGGCATAAAAACACGAAGGTGCACATCTTCAGTATGTGTAGAAGACATGTGTATATTTTCAGATCGATCAACTGAGGGTTCGAGAAGAGTAGTGTACACAAACACTGTACCCTATATAGAATTGCAGAGAAAAATGTAGAAAAAATGGTTAAGTTAAAAAGCGATATTTTGGTTAAAAAACATTTTTTCGCACAAAAACACCATGGTGCACATCTTCAATATGTGTAGAAAACATGCATATACCGGTAGTTTCAGATCGATTGGCTGAAAGGTTTTAGAGGAGTAATGTACGCAAACTCTGTACCCTATATAGAATTGCATACAAAAATGTAGAAGTTAAAAAGGCGATATTTTTGTGGAAAAATATGTTTTCGGCATAAAAACACCAGCGTGCACATCTTCAATATGTTTAGAAGATATGTGTATAGTTTCAGATCGATTGATTGAATGGTTTTGGAGGAGTTGTGTACACAAAACTCTGCAGTTTTTCTGTCCGCCGCCCGCCGTGCGGTAAAACATAATACGTACCTTATTTTTAAAGTGGTCATATAAAAATCGCATGGCTTGTCTCAATTGAGATAAGCCATGTGATTTTGTACATCAAATATTTTATGAAAAACATTTACAGAAAGTAACATAGTTTACATAAATGATGACGAAAGTTGACGAAATTTGCACTTTATCATGTCTTCGACGGGACGGACATAAAAATATCCACAAATGGTGCAGATCATCATGCTTTACACTGTTTGCAAATACATGTATTAGGAAATAGGTCTCTTATGTTGAAACGTTAAAAGGTCCATTTATTACTTACCTCAAAGATGTCAAACGCGTAACTAGGTTGCCCAAAGATCGGAGTGTTGTCGTTCAAATCCGTTATGATGATTCTCACAGATATACCCTTTGTGAACTGCAAACAAAAAGGTGAAAGGGTTTATCCCTTAGACCGCTACACACAACAATTATAGTCTGTTGTTACTTTTATATGTTGCCTTACTTCTCAACAAAAAACGAGGCAATTTCATGGCCAGGTTTTTTCCAAGCATAGACACTTGGATAACATAATTATACCCACTTTTGTAGACTAGATGGCCGTGGCCTGCATGTCGCGCCTTGGGGCGAGGCATGGACACTAAAAAAATAGATATAGTAGATGGAAAAACTTTAACCAAAAAACTTTAACCGGACACACGGACGTACGGACGGACGTATGCCAAAATGCCGACAATATCAAGCTTTCCGCAAGCGGGCGCGACAATGATGATAAACACCCATGTGAAGTATCAAGGTAATGGGTGAAGCAGTTGCAGAGATATAGTACACGAAAAAACTTTAACAAAAAAATTCAAAGTAATTTGACCTTGACATTGGGCACAGGGCCCGCACGGTTGGGGGGTAGAATGAAAACATGGATGATGATAAACACCCATGTGAAGTTTCAAGGTGGGCGAATCAGTTGCAGAGATATAGTATAACAAAAAACTTTTAACCAAAAAACTTTAACCAGACGTACGTTAAAAAGTTAACGTTGAAAATGGCTATGTCAATTACGTAGAAATAATAGGTGAAGGTAAAAACAAGAGCTCCGCGGAACAAAATGTCCCGCCTGGCGCAGTTTGATAGTATATATGGAGCTTGTAATAACCTTGGGGTTAGTGAGCACCATGGGATTTCTGTAGAATGATGCGGGATGTTACAAATGCCTGTATGGAATATTAAAGCATAAACTGAGCGTTAACTTTTCCAAACACGTAAATTTCTAAGTCAGTGACCTTGACCTTTGAGGTTAGCGGACACCATGGGCTTTCTGTAGAATCATGGGCTTTCTGTAGAATGATGCGGGATGTTGTTATAAATGCATGTATGGAATATTAAAGCATAAACTGAGCGTTAACATTTGCAAACACGGAAATTTCTAAGTCAGTGACCTTGACCTTTGGGGTTAGCGGGCAACATGGGCTTTCTGTAGAATGATGCGGGATGTTGTTACAAATACCTGTATGGAATATTAAAGCATAAACTGAGCGTTAACTTTTCCAAACACGTAAATTTCTAAGTCAGTGACCTTGACCTTTGAGGTTAGCGGGCACCATGGGCTTTCTGTAGAATGATGGGCTTTCTGTAGAATGATGCGGGATGTTGTTACAAATGCATGTATGAAATATTTAAGCATAAACTGAACGTTAACTTTTGCAAACACGGAAATTTCTAAGTCAGTGACCTTGACCTTTGGGGTTAGCGGGCAACATGGGCTTTCTGTAGAATGATGCGGGATGTTGTTACAAATGCATGTATGGAATATCAAAGCATAAACTGAGCGTTAACTTTTCCAAACGAATATTAAAGCATAAACTGAGCGTTAACTTTTCCAAACACGGAAATTTGTAAGTCAGTGACCTTGACCTTTGGGGTTAGCAGGTAACATGGGCTTTCTGTAGAATGATGCGGGATGTTGTTACAAATGTATGTATGAAATATTAAAGCATAAACTGAACATTAACTTTTCCAAACACGGAAATTTGTAAGTCAGCGACCTTGACCTTTGGGGTTAGCGGGAAAACATGGGCTTTCTGTAGAATGATGCGGGATGTTGTTACAAATGTATGTATGGAATATTAAAACATAAACTGAGCATTAACTTTTCCAAACACGGAAATTTGTAAGTCAGTGACCTTGACCTTTGGGGTTAGCGGGCAACATAGGCTTTCTGTAGAATGATGCGGGATGTTGTTACAAATGTATGTATGGAATATTAAAGCATAACACGGAAATTTCTATGTCAGCGACCTTGACCTTTGGGGTTAGCGGGCACCAAGGGCTTTCTGTAGAAAGATGCAGGATGTTGTTACAAATGCATGTATGGAATATTAAAGCATTTCATTGAGGGAAACAGAAGTTACAATGAATTAACCTGAGCGTTAAGTTTTAGAAACAGAGCTACATGTAAACGCAAAAACTTAACGTTGAATGCATGTGAAAAGTAGGTCAATCAAGCATGAAAACTAGGTCAAGGTCACATGGGCTCCCTCTGTGTGAGATGGTTACACCACAGTGTTGATGTATACCGAAGCATTCCATCAAGGGAAACAGAAGTTGTAATACATTAAACCGAGTGTTAACTTTTCCAAACACAGAAATTTCTAAGTCAGTGACCTTGACCTTTGGGGTTAGTGGGCACAATGGGATTTCTGTAGAATGATGCGAGATGTTGTTACAAATGCATGTATGGAATATTAAAGCATTCCATTGAGGGAAACAGAAGTTACAATGAATTAACCTGAGCGCTAAGTTTTAGAAACAGAGCTAAACGCAAAAACTTAACGTTGAATGCATGTGAAAAGTATGTCAATGAACCATGAAAAGTAGGTGAAGGTCACATGGGTTCCCTCTGTGTGAGATGGTTACACCACAGTGTTGATGTATACCAAGTATGGAGGTCGTAGGAGTTATAGTTTTCTGGAAACTCACCTAAACGCAAAAACTTAACGTGAAATGTTAACGCCGCCGACGGCGACGCCGACGGAAAAGCTATGCCTATGTCCCGCTTCTGCTAAAGCAGGCGGGACAAAAATGGTCACATGTTGAATAGTTGTATGTGGTAGGCACCCCTTGGTTATGAAGCTGTGAAAGTTTGGTGGTCCTAGGTGGTACAGTACCAAAGAAATGGACTTAAACACGAAAACTTAACATTGTAAACGCGAAAACTTAATGAAAATGGCTCAGTCGACTGCGCGGAAAAAATGGGTCAAGTTAAAAAAAAGGTAACATGTTGGACAGCGATATGTGGTGGGCACCCCTTGATTATGAAACTGTGAAAGTTTGGTGGTCCTAGGTGGTACAGTAACAAAGAAATGGACTCAAACACGAAAACTTAACATTGATTGTGGACGCCGCCCGCCCACCCGCCCGCCCTTCACCAATCCAATAGCCTGGATTTTTTTTTAAAAAACCTGGCTAATAAAAACATGTTTTAACAGCACTTCAGAATCATTTCCAATGGAAATGATTCTGAAGTGCTGTCAAAGCATGTTGTAAATTATTTTAGAGTGCTGTCAAAGAATGTTTTTGATGATAAAAATGGAAAATAGAAAATAAACGACAGACGACAAACGACAAAAAATTAAGACAGCGGTGTAAAGGTTAATGCTTATGCTTCATGGTATAACAGCCTGTCCACAGATACGGCCATTTTTATGCTGGGTCAATGGGGTTAAATCACGTATTTCACCTGTGGAGAAAATACCTCAATTGGAGTATTTTCCTAAAATAAATTGTGTATTCAGTCCGGACATTTAGAAAATGATAATCATGCAGGGGCCAGTTTCACTAAACTAAAATTGTACGACAACAATGTTCATACGAAGATTTCTATGAATTTGCTTCTCATATTGATATAATTCCAGCACAAAAATATTTACACAATTCCCTAACATTTGATTGGTCCGTAGCAAGTCTCTGTCCAAAGTTTATATCCCAGTAAACTCCCACGCCGAACTACTTTCCATAACCGTCAGGCGCAGTTAAAATAATTCTTAAGAAAACGGAAAATAAACACATGTTCTTGATGAATTTATTTAAAATGCTGGAATTATAAGGAATGAATGGCCTTTTTGTGGAATTTATCGGGGATATAAACTTGGAAAAGTCGCGGGAATACTGGACGAGGCCTTCCGGCCTTCGTCCAGTATTCCCGCGACTTTTCCAAGTTTATACCCCGATAAATTCCACAAAAAGGCCATTCATTCCTATAGTGTTTCTCTAATGCTACCAATTTGTACCTACGGGTTCATGTCATTAAATGTAGCACATCCACACAAGATTTTCCACCTGCCACCCACTCAGAGAGTAGACATACCGTTAAAAATTGTATATTTTATCATTTTCCCTTCACTAAATAACATTTGCCTCTATTACCGTATTTTGCCGTGCATAGGTCGCAAGAGTGTATAAGACACACCCCTATTTTCAGTCCAAAATCTGGGGGAAAATGTCTACATATAAGACGCACCCAATTTTCCTAACAAAATGAAACAAAGTTTTTAAAAAGTTGTTATTTATTCCCCCGCACTGTTTTTTGATTCATACCTTGGACATTTTTGTCTGTATTATGAAACAAAGTTTTTAAAAAGTTGTTATTTATTCCCCCGCACTGTTTTTTTATTCATACCTTGGACATTTTTGTCTGTATTATCCATATCATACTTTGCTATGTCCATAATTTGCCGACTATGTGATACCCCAGTCCGTATTTCACCGTTGTCAAGTATCTTCAATTGTATGTAAAAGACAGGGTTTGAACGACCTAAAACACTGTATATGGACTAATTATTTTGGACAGCCTCGCAGATCGTTATTATATTGCAACATACATCGTTATTATGAACACAAACATCAGCGTTCAGCATCTCTAGAAAGTTGTCCGTATTTTGCCTGATTGCCCTACTGTTAATCGGTGCAATTTCAAAACATAGCCTAAAGGTCAAAGTTTATAGCCTTGTGCTGAATGATGTCAACATGGCTGAGCGTTATCGATTTCTTACACAGCGCAGCACACGAATTTCATCTGTGTATTGTGTTGTCTGGGTGTAATCGCGGATTCAGAAATTATTGGGAATTTAGCGAATTAATTTGTGGCAGACATTCAAATACAATCAGCTTCTATAAACATGATAAATTATGTTGAAAACTGACATAAATTTCAGAGCAGACATCATCGTATCATGTGCAGGTCACTAGTAAAATAAATAGACATCATGGTATTTCAGACTACAGGAAATTGCAAGATCCTACAGAGCTCCAGATAAAGTGCGTATTGGCGTATTTTACAAACATATTTTAGCTGAATACGCATTGATTATCAACAGAGTACAAAATACTTACAGTAATGTGAACAAAAGCATTGATTTTCACATTGAGTAATGTAAATTTTTATACTGATTCAGCTGTATTACAGTATAAACTAGTCAGTAAAATTTGTCAGTAAGCGAGGCTTACGGAATACCCCCCGCGTGGGCCCATGTACCCCTAAATATGTAAAAAAAAAAGAATTCAAGTATGTGGGCTTGTGACCTTGACTCTGGGCTTAGCGGGGGCGGCACAAATGTGAATTTGTCACAGGGTGGTTGAGGTCCATTGGAGCAATGCATGTGTGAAATGTGAAGCAGATCCGAGCAAACAAATAGAAGTTATAACCAATTTCTCTAATGTTAAGTTTTGTAAAGAGACCAAGTATCAATGTGACCTTGACCTCGACATCAGCGGGGATTTGTCACAGCATGATAGTAGAGCCTTAGAGGAATGCATGCAGGCTGGCGGGCGGGCAGGCGGGTGCACGCGCGCACGCACGCACTGACACACGCACAGATGCACTGACGGACAACCGGACTGCAGCATACACCCCCATAACTCGTTGCGGGGCACATAATAATGATAAATAGGTAATAATACACTCAAATAAGTGAATAGGTAATAATACACTCAAATAAGTGAATAGGTAATAATACACTCAAATAAGTGAATAGGTAATAATACACTCAAATAAGTGAATAGGTAATAATACACTCAAATAAGTGAATAGGTAATAATACACTCAAATAAGTGAATAGGTAATAATACACTCTAATAAGTGAATAGGTAATAATACACTAAAATAAGTGAATAGGTAATAATACACTCAAATAAGTGAATGGAATAAGGTAATAATACACTAAAATAAGTGAATAGGTAATAATACACTAAAATAAGTGAATAGGTAATAATAATACACTCAAATAAGTGAATGTTTCTCAATTTGTGAGTCATTTGTTTTTATCCCTATTTAATAATGAAGACTAGAAATGTGGCCTGTCGAAACACGAATGCCCCCGCTGGCAGAAAAATAGGCATATTTGATTATAAGCCATTTACCCGAGCGTTAAGGTTTCGAACGCACCAAGTCTGTAACCTTGACCCTGGGCTTAGTGGGGGCGGGACAAATGTGGACTTGTCACAGAGCAGTAGATGACCATTGGAGCAATGCGTGTGTGAAATGTGAAGCAGATCCGAGCAAGGAAACAGACATTATAAGCCATTTACCCGAGCGTTAAGGTTTTGAACGCACCAAGTCTGTGACCTTGACCCTGGGCTTAGCGGGGGCAGGACGAATGTGGATTTGTCATAGGGCGGTAGAGGACCATTGGAGCAATGCATGTGTGGAATGTGAAGCAGATCCGAGCACCGAAATTATAAGCCATTTACCCGAGCGTTAAGGCTTCGGGACGTACGGATGCTGGTAACACTATATGCCACCCTCACCATTCGGTGGCGGGGGCATAATTACATATCTTTCTGATGATTCTACAGGAATGCACACTCATGAAAACCACCTCACCAAAACAGCTAAAATTAATGATATCAGATCTTGTAAATTATAAACCATTTATCCGAGCGTTATGGTTTCAAACGCACCAAGTCTGTGACCTTGACCCTGGGCTTAGCGAGGGCGGGACGAATGTGGATTTGTCACAGGGCGGTAGAGGACCATTGGAGCAATGCATGTGAGAAATGTGAAGCAGATCAGAGCATTAAGGTTTCTGGACGAACGTACGGACACCGGTAACACTATATGCCCCCCCTCACCATTCCGTGTCGGGGGCATGAAAATCAATAATCCATTTGTAATAATAAATTACGCATTTAATTTGAAATCACGGGGTATAATACTTTTTAGACACAAAGCTTATCTGGAGCTCTGTAGCCCATTTCACCAACATTGCAAAGTATACTTTTCTAGCAAAGTATACTTTGAGGGAGAAATTTTCAATTTTAGGATAAATTTATTAATTTTTATTATACTGAATTTATTACATTATCACAGCCATTTTGGCTGTGATAATGTAATAAATTCAGTATAATAATTCTGCATACTTTTAATCATCAAATATATGCAGTCGTCAGTTCATGAAGAAATACATTTCAGGAACAATAAATGATTACTCCCTCAAAGTATACTTTGCTAGAAAAGTATACTTTGCAATGTTGGTGAAATCGGCTACTGATCCTACTCTAGACTGACTAGAAATGCCATACGCCCCATTTCTCCAGTCTAGGACAAACCAAAATTGATACTTACACTAGAGCCGACTCCGTATACACAACTCAAGCTGAACTGGATAATGGTGAAGTCATCTGTATTGGTCACATCATTCTGTAAATACAGATTGGTTGATTTAATTGATTGATTGATTTAATGGTGTTTAATAATCACCAATCTAATATGTTATATTATTTCAATGCAAGCTTGTGTCCTAACTGAAGCAGGAAATATTCTATAAATAACATAGCAAATGGCGTTATATCACTCCCAGGGGAAGTAGTCATTGTGATTTATGCAGTATTGTTACATGACTGCCGTTGTTCGACACCGTGTTCAAACGCACAGCACGTGCTGTTTGACCATGGCTGTAGACAATGCTCATTCCGGGGCCAAGTCAACACCTACGTATTGCATGTGTCTCATGACGTTACTAGAACGCACCATTACATCATCAGAGTTCAGACCAGTTCACAACAGTAACACTGAAATTTTGAAATTGATGTGGCTGCATCACGCGACGTGTACTGCAGCCCCGGAATGTATACGCATAAATCAGCTGTTTGAATGGAGCAGCTACATTATCAAAGTACCGAAACTAACTGTATATATGCTCTAATTACACAATATTGCCTACGGAAATGTAACAATAACGTTCGACCATGTCCAGTTGTGGGTAAATATTTGCCGTGGCACGAGGGAACTGTTTTAACTGCAAGGCAGTTCAAACAGTTCCCTCGTGCCACGGAAAACATTTACCCACAACTGGACATGGTCGAAACTTATATTTCCTCGCCGAACACCTTCGATACTTACATCTCTGTCTATTATTGCGTCCAGTGACAAGTAGTTGCCTAGGTTCCCTAGTTGCATGAAAGTGATATTATAGTCCGTCATTGTCTGTATGGACACGACATTCTCTCCAGACAACACAACGTTTGTTGCGGTTGGATTTGCTTGCACAATGTCACCATCAACCGGAAACTCGGCAAGGATAGGTCGTGGAGACCCGGGAGCTGAAACAACAGGGACAATTCATTTGTGGCTCTGACTGAAGAAATTGGGTTTATAGGATTTGCGATCAGTGTAGATCCTGATCAAATAGCACGCTCATGTAGCCTGATAACAATCTATATATTGCTTGGTAGAAGTATCACGGGTGTTTCGTAGATGGAATGGCGAACAGTACAGATCATGATCAGACTGTGCAAATGCACAGGCTGATCTGGATCTACACAGGTCGAAAACTTCATAAGCCCCATTTCTCCAGTCACATCTACATTTCATGCTGATCTCCGAAGTAGTTCCTTTATATGCATTTTAGAGAGTTCAAACGACTGGTCACAACAAATACGTACTTTTATTAACCCTTTCAACCCTAAGTAACTGGAATCGACTGTTATATGCTAATTGTCCGACAAATCCAATTGTCACAAAATTATGTTAATTAGTCCATTTATGAAAAGGGGTGTTTTTGTTCTAAAAAATATGAAAATTACTTGCAAAAGTACAGATCCATGATGAGACGGCTCGTTGCGAGCCGTCACATCTGGATCGGCACTGTTTGCAAACCCCAATATAGCGGGCTTTCGGGTTCAAAGGGTTAAGAAAGAACAAAACTAAAATGTTTAAAAAATTCCATACCCATGAAGGTGTATTCCGAATGCCTGGGTCAAACACTGTAATAGATCAAGTTAGTGGAAGATGGGGGCTAAGGCCATGAAGGAGTTTGTCCCCTTTCACTAACCCTTCGGTTAGAAAACAATGGCTCAGTATCACTAAGCCAGTCCCTTCACTGGCAAGCTTGCTAGCCTGTCGTATCCTTGAACATGGACAGATGAGCCACACTCAATAAGTATCTTGCCCTGATCGATATTAATGCACATTTAATGGACATCGGTCATATAGTCATACAGTTATCGTACGGAAACAACTATATAGCAGAATAAACAATTATCTATTCCTAGTTGTGGGTGACCTTGAACATGGTCGGACAAACCCTACTTCAGGGATTCCGCTGGGGAAAATAAAAAAATTGCTGCTTCAAAAAAAATAAAACAATTGGCGATAAAAATTACAATTTTCGAAAAAAAATCAAATTTGTTTTATTTGTGTTTCGAAAATTGTAATTTTTTATCGCCAATTGTTTATTTTTATCGCCAATTGCGAAAGTGGCAATCACCAGCGGAATCCCTGTCACTTTCAATAGATGCCTTGGTCGATATGAATGCACATATATATTTGATGTTTGGTGGACATTGGCCATATGGTATTGGAGATATCATGCGGAAACGACACTATTGCAGAATAAACTATCTATTTTTAGCTAGGGGTAGGTAACCTTGAATATGATTGTATGAGTCCCACATTCAATAGGTGTCTTGCCCAGTAGCCTATTTCACCAACATTGCAAAGTATACTTATCTAGCAAAGAATACTTTGAGGGAGAAATTTTCAATTTAAGGATAAATTTATTAATTTTTATTATACTGAATTTATTACATTATCACAGCCTGGATTTTGGCTATGATAATATCATAAATTCAATATAATAATTCTGCATACTTTTAATCATCAAATATATGCAGCAGTTAGTTCTATATGAAATCATGCATTTCGGGGAAAATAACTGATTACTCCATCAAAGTATACTTTGCTAGATAAGTATACATGTACTTTGCAATTTTGATGAAATCAGCTACAGATGGACATTAATTCACATGGAAAGTTCGGGGGACATCGACCATATAGTGTTGGAGTTGCGGAATAATCTATTTTTAGCCGGAGGTGACCTTGAACTTTGATAGACAAATCCCAGTTTCAATAAGTGTCTTCCTCTGATCGATATGAATGCATATGTGAAGTTTGCTAGACATATATGCCATACAGTATTGGAGTTATCAACCAGAAATTACAAAATTGAGGAACTTAAAAAAATTAACTTGACCTTCAGCAGACAAATCCCACTTTTAATATATGTCTTTCCCTGGAACTTAAACAAGAGGGCCATGATGACCCTAATTTACTCACATGAACCACGAACACAAATTTGACCCCAAATTGACCCTACGAGCCACGCCCATTTTTGACCCAGGGTCACCATTTTAAGAACTTTGAAAGAGCATTGTACATCGATCATTCTTACCAAGTTTTGTCGAAATCCTGCTGGCGGTTCATGAGAAAAACATTTTTTAAGAATTTGTGCTATTTTTAGACGGCGGCCATGTTGGATTTCAGGCCAACTTAATTTCAAAAACCTTGGAAAGGCTTCACCTAAGGAACATACAGGTAGAGTTTGCTGGCAATTGGCAAATCGGTTCATGAGACGACGTTATTCAAAATCTCTCATAAAAGGATGACCATTTGACCTTTCGTCTGCCATCTTGGATGACATAATCATCCGATTCTGACAAATATTGCACCAAAGCAATTAATCGCCTCATCGATACCTTCAATTTCAGCATATTTGGTCAAAAATAAAATTTGACCCCAATTTGACCTCACTGGCCACGCCATTTTTTGACCCCGGGGTCACCATTTTAACAACTTTGAAAGAGCATTGTACATCGATCATTCCTACCAAGTTTTGTTGAAATCCGGTTGCCGGTTCTTGAGAAGAAGATTTTTGAAGAATTTATGCTATTTATAGACAGTGGCCATCTTGGATTAGCGATGACCTCCATTTTAACAAATCTGAAAATGCTTCACCCATGGACCATTAGTTTTAAGTTTGGCTACCATGGGCCAAGCGGTTCATGTGAAGCAGAATTTTGAAATCTCTAATAAAAGAACGATCTTTTGACCTTTCGGCGGTCATCTTGTATGTACCAGAGTGATCGCCTCGTTGATACCTTCGATTTGATATATGACATGACCATATTCGGTCAAGAATAAAATTCGACTCCAATTGGACCCCAAGGGCCACGCCCATTTTTGACCCCGGGGTCACCATTTTAACCACTTTGAAAGAGCATTGTACATCAATCATTCCTACCAAGTTTTGTCGAAATCTGGTTGGCGGTTCTTGATAAGAAGATTTTTGAAGAATTTGTGCTATTTTTAGATGGCGGCCATCTTGGATTACGAAATGGCGTCATTTTAACACTTTTGTAATCACCCTATCTAAGGACCATGACCATGAAGTTTGGTGACTATAGGCCCAATGGTTACCGAGGAGAAGACGTTTGAAAATGTTCACCGACGGACGGACGGACGACGGACGGACGGACGTTCTTACATTAGGGTACTTATGTGGCTCATCACATGTTAAATATTAGCCACATAAAACGATTTTTAGCCACATAAAACGATTTTTTAGGTGGCTAATTATAACCAACCCTATCCTTTAACAAGTCCATAACCCTGTGGGGCTAGCCACATAAGTACCCTAATGTGTGCCCGGACGGACGGAGGACGACGGATGGACACATTGCAGTAACAATAGCTCACATGAGCTTCGCTCAGGTGAGCTAAAAAATTAACTTGACCTTGAGCAGACAAATCCCACTTTTAATAGATGTCTTTCCCTGATTGATAACAATGCGCATGTCAAGTTTGGTAAACATCAGCAATATAGTATAAGAGTTATCGTGCAGAGTGAAAAGGGACAGACAAAGGGACAGACAGATGGACAAACAGATGGACAGACAGTCAGGGTGAACACTATATGCCATCGACAACTATCGCTGTGGTGGCATAATATATGTGAGCATCAGAGACTTACGATCATTTTCAAAAATGTTGATAGTAATTGAACTTAGGGCGCCTGTACCAATCATTTCACCTGAAATAAAACATGGAAATACGTTAGTAATGGTAAAGTACATGTACAGTAAGAATTTACTGCAAATATGACCGAACCCAAATACTTTTACAAATTTTCTAAAGTGAGAAGGTGGAGGTAATATGTTACCCGGGGACAACTAAAACAAGAGTTGTCGCCTGTTGGCAGCCTTCATTCAAACTTGTCACAGTTGTATAAAAAAACATGAATATTATATAACTTGACCTTGGGATAAGGGGTGTGCGGTGGACCTTGACATTGAGGTCAGTGGTGGAAGGTGGGTCGTGGATTTGATATAGCATGATATAGCATATTAAGATGAATGCATTCATGAAATATCAATGCACTCCCTGAAAAGAGAAGGAAAACAAAATTTAACCCAGCTTAAGTTTATGAACACACTAAGTTGGTGATTTTCTACAGCACGATAGCTATTCACATGAGGAATGCATGTATAAATGTGCTAAGTTTGTGACCTTGGCCTTGGCGAAAGGGGTGGGGGGGGGGTCATGGATTTGCTGTAGCTCAATAGAGTATCATCAGATGAATGCATGTATGAAATATGTAAAGAAACAGAAGTTATAAAAAGACATTTACTCCAACGTTAAGTTTATGATGTTGATCTTGGGGAAAGGGGTGGGCGGTTTCACGATGCTGTACAAACAAATGAGTCATTTCCCCAAGCTAATGCAAGGATTTAGAGTATCATAGTAGGAAAGTTATCATTTCCCAGATTTAGCTAATTTAGCCATGATGGAGAGTATCATCAGATAAATGCATGTATGAAATATCAAGGCGTTCCATGATAGGAAACAGATGTTATAAGACATTTACCCCAACGTTAAGTTTATGAATGTGCTAAGTTTGTGACCGTGACCTTGGGGAAAGGGGTGGGGGTTGGTCATGGATTTGCTATAGCATGATAGAGTATCATCAGATGAATGCATGTATGAAATATCAAGGTGTTCAAAGTGTAAAGAAACAGAAGTTACACAATATTTACCCCAACATTAAGTTTATGAACATGCTATGTTTGTGACCTTGACTTTTGGGTAAGGGTTGAGTGGTGGGTTGTGGATTTGCTACAGCATGATAGAGGGTCATCTGAGGAATGTATGAAATAGCAAGGCATTCCATGAAAGGAAACAGACATTTACCCCAACGTTAAGTTTATGAATGTACTAAGTTTGTGATCTTGACCTTGGGGTAAGGGATGGGCGGTGGGTCATGGATTTGCAATAGCATGATAGAGTATCATCAGATGAATGCATATTTGAAATATCAAGGCGTTCCATGAAAGGAAACAGATGTTATAATACATTTACCCCAACATTAAGTTTATGAATGTGCTAAGATTGTGACCTTGACCTTGGGGAAAGGGGTGGGTGGTGAGTCATGAATTTGCTATAGCATGATAGAGTATCAGCAGATGAATGCATGTATGAAATATGAAGGCGTTCCCTGTAAATAAACAGAAGTTACACAACATTTACCTCAACGTTAAGTTTATGAACATGCTAAGTTGTGAGCTTGACCTTGAGGTAACGATTGGGTGGGCGGTGGGTCATGGATTTGCTATAGCACACTAAAGTATCATCAGATGAATGCATGTATGAAATATCAAGGCGTTCCATGAAAGGAAACAGATGTTACAAGACATTTACCCCAACGTTAAGATTATAAATGTGCTAAGTTTGTAACCTTGACCTTGCGGTAAGGGCTGGGTGGTGGGTCATGGATTTGCTACAGCATGATACAAGGTCATCTGAGGAATGCATGTATGAAATAACAAGGTGTTCCATGAAAGGAAACAGAAGTTATAAGACATTTACCCAACGTTAAGTTTATGAATGTGCCAAGTTTGTGACCTTGACCTTGGGGTAAGGGCTGGGTGGCGGGTCATGGATTTGCTATAGCATGATAGAGGGTCATCTGAGGAATGCATGTATGAAATAACAAGGTGTTCCATGAAAGGAAACAGAAATTATAAGACATTTACCCAACGTTAAGTTTATGAATGTGCCAAGATTGTGACCTTGACCTTGGGGTAAGGGCTGGGTGGTGGGTCATGGATTTGCTACAGCATGATAGAGGGTCATCTGAGGAATGCTGTATGAAATAACAAGGTGTTCCATGAAAGGAAAACAGAAGTTATAAGACATTTACCCCAACGTTAAGTTTATGAATGTGCCAAGATTGTGACCTTGACCTTGGGGTAAGGGCTGGGTGGTGGGTCATGGATTTGCTACAGCATGATAGAGGGGTCATCTGAGGAAATGCATGTATGAAATAACAAGGTGTTCCATGAAAGGAAACAGAAGTTATAAGACATTTACCCAACGTTAAGTTTATGAATGTGCCAAGTTTGTAACCTTGACCTTGGGGTAAGGGCTGGGTGGTGGGTCATGGATTTGCTACAGCATGATAGAGGGTCATCTGAGGAATGCATGTATGAAATAACAAGGTGTTCCGTGAAAGGAAACAGAAGTTATAAGACATTTACCCAACGTTAATTTTGTGGACGACGCTGACGCCGACGCCGACGACGCCGGGGGTATGACAGAAGCTCTTCTGCACTTCGTGCAGGCGAGCTAAACAAATGCAATTGACTGCGCATTAGCACACAATAAGAAAGCCACATACAAAATATCAAGTGTCCAGCTATTTCGGTATATGTTTTACCTTTTATAAGAAATATGTGGCCTTGATTGGAGAAATGGGGCTTATGTGATTCAGAGCTCCAGATAAGGTGTGTATTGGCGTATTTTAGCAGAATACGCATTAATTATCAAAAGTAGTACAAAATACTTGCAGCAATGTGAAAATATGCGTTGATTTTCAAATTAAGTAGTGAAAATACAGTAATAAAGTTGAAAATTTACTTAGTTGAACTGCAAAAGTTTGCTTTTTGCATCTCAGTCAAATAAGTGAATTTTTTAAATTCGTTTTATTTTTTTATCATTTGTTCCCTATTTAATAATGAAGAAAATCAATAATACATTTGTAAAAGTAAAATTAGCATTGAATTTGAAATCTATGTGTATAATACTCTTTAGATACAAAACTTATCTGAAACTCTGGGGACTTGTGAACAGAGTAGCTCATGACCAAATAGCACACTCCTGGGGCCTGATAACGATCTATACTGCTTGTTAGGAAGCATGACAGATGTTTCATTGTTGGAATGGCGAACAGTGCAGATCCTGATCAGACTGTGCGGATGCACAGGCTGATCTGGATCTACACTGGTCGCAAAAGCCTATCTATACGGCTGGTTAGAAACATGACCGGGGTTTCATTGATGAAATAGCGGATGCTCAGGCTGATCTGGATCTACACTGGTCGCAAAACCCATAAACCACATTTCTCCAGTGACAGCCAGATATAATGGAGTCACATACACCCCTTAGAGACAAAGTGCTTAGGCAGTTACAAAATAAGTTTCATTGGTTTCTTTCATCTTAGGCCACACCTACAACCACCTAAGACACGAACGTGTGCCGGGACATACAGGCGGACGGATGCCATGTGATTTTGTACCTTCTGACATTTGTGTAATTTCATGAAATATGTTTACAAAATTTACATCATTTTCTGTACATGGCGTCAAAAGTGGACACCTTTTTTTTACTTTATGGATGAAAACTATTGTAAATCTTGTAAATGTATTTAGTGAAATTACGCAGATGTCCGAAGGTACAAAATCATGTGTCTCAATAATTTATGTCTTTCCCCAAATAAACGGTATCCGAATATTCAGGGTTCCTGGTTATTACGGAACAACTAGCAACGGAATGTACCGTTACCTTAGTTCCGAACTAGACATAATGTTTGTAAAACATGGATATGCATCCTTGGCATACTAGACTCTAACTGGAGAAACTCTAAAAAACTTTTCTATTTTTCGATGTAAATGGACACAGACATACAGACGGACATATGGAACCTCAGGAGCAATGCAATATCCCCCCCCACCAAAATCAGGCAAGGCACCATGCAACACAGAGTATGCCAGGTTACTGTTTAGAAAAGAAGCAGTACACAACAAAATTGAATTCAGCAGAGTACGGTTAACCCTTACTACGCTGAATTAAATGCTGTCGTCTGCTGGAAATGTTTTATTTTCAATATTTCTCAACAAAAACCTGGTTTTGACACCACATGAGAATCGTCTCCGCTGGAGACGATTCTCATGTGCTGTCAAAACCAGTTTTTTGTTAACAATTAAAGCAAAAATGAAAAACAGCAACGGCAATTTCCGTCAACAGCGTAGGAAGGGTTAACATGTAGTTAGTAGTACATGTTAACCTTTACACTGCTGAATTAAATTTTTTTGTCTACTAACATGTTGCTGTGTCAGCCAGCTGTATGCTTGAAAGCAGCCAGGCAACCATGAGCAGCGCGGCCGGCCATCTACAGCTCCAATCCATCGTTGCGGTCTTCACCAAAGCAACACCTCCGATACAGGTCTGAAAACAACGTACGGTGGATTTGATTATTTGAATGGGGTCTTACGTCGTAAAGTCTTAACTTACCATTTGTTCTAAGACTTAGTTTCCCACATAAATAAAATATTGTCAAAAGTGAAAAGTGAATGAGTTTAGCCTCCCAGCAACAGCTATAGATAAAGCCTCATCCGACAGACCAGTGGGTCTAGAGTGAGGAATGAACTCACAACCCCCAGTATTGAAATCCAATGCCATATCCCCTAGGTCACAGCCCATCCCAAGTCTTTTTGAAACTAGATTGGACAGTAAGCGAGGCTTACGGAATACCCCCCCGCGTGGGCCCAGGTACCCCTAAAATATGTACAAATTTCCAAGTGTGTGGGCTTGTGACCTTGACTCTGGGATTAGCGCGAGCAGCATGAACGTGAATTTGTCACAGGGTGGTAGAGGTCCATTGGAGCAATGAGTGTGTGAAATGTGAAGCAGATCCGAGCAAGGAAATAGAAGTTATAACCGATTTCTCTGATGTTAAGTTTTGTAAAGAGACTACCGTATAACCTCGAATTAACGCCCCCGGAGGCGTTACATTTTACAAAAGGGGGGGGCGTTTATTAGCCAGTAAAAAAAAAAAAAAAAAAAAAAAAAAAAAAAAAAAAATTACCAAGGACCACCAATTTCAAACACAAATAAGGATTTAATTTTTAAGGAAGGGGTAGGGTGGGGGGGGGGGGCGGGGGGGGGGGTTTGGGGGGGGGGGGGGCTTAGCCAGTAAAAAAAAAAAAAAAAGAGATAAAAAAAATATCAAAATTTACCAAGGACCGCCAATTTCAAACACAAATAAGGATTTAAGGATTATTTGTGTTTGAAATTGGCAGTCACTGGTAAAAAAAAAAAAAAAAAAAAATATTTATTTGGGGGGGGGGGGGGGGGGTGGCCTTTATTAGGAGGGGGGCGTTAAGTCGAGGTTATACGGTATGTATGTGACGTTGACCTCGAGATCAGCGGGGATTTGTCACAGCATATGAAATATTAAGTATTTTCAATGAAAGAAATAAAAGTTATAACATATTTCTCTGATGTTAAGTTTTGTAAAGAGACTAAGTATGTGACCTTGACCTTGGGATCAGCGGGGGTTGGACAGTCGTAGATTTGTCACAGCATGATAGTACAACCTTAGAGGAATGCACAAGTGAAATAATAAGAATTTTCAATGAAGGAATAGAAGTTATAACTTATTTCTCTGATGTTAAGTTTTGTAAAGAGTATTTGACCTTGACATTGGATCAGCGGGGGTTGGACGGTCATGGATTTGGCACAGCATGGTAGTAGAGCCTTACAGGAATGCATGTGTGAAATATTAAGCATTTTAGATGAAGGAAATAGAAGTTATAACAATATTTCTCTGATGTTAAGTTTTGTAAAGAGACTAAGTATTTGACCTTGACCTTGGGATCTGCGGGGGTTGGACGGTCGTGGATTTGGCACAGCATGGTAGTAGAGCCTTACAGGAATGCATGTGTGAAATATGAAGCATTTTAGATGAAGGAAATAGAAGTTATAACAATATTTCTCTGATGTTAAGTTTACCCGGACGGACAGGACGCAGGACAACGGACGGACGGACGGAGGACGGAACGGAGGACGGACGGACCGGACGGACCGGACGGACGGACGGACGGACGGACGGACAACCTGACTCCAGTATACACCCCCACAACTCGTTGCGGGGGGTATAAAAAGAAATGTTTTACACTGCCTCAGAATGCAGAAATTTGCGTCTCCATTTAAGAAGAATTTCTGAGGGTGGTGGGGGCATGGGGAGGGGGCAATCTGGAGTCTGTTATTGAATTCACTTGAAAATCGCTTGTGCCTTCACATAAATTGAAGCCTGACTGTAACAGAGAACTGCCATGAAAGTGTAGGTACATGCCCACTCAGTATAGGCACAAAATGTTCTTTACAGGAATTAAGTAAGTGTATAATTGTGTCACTATTCCACTAGTTCTAAAGATTACGAGTTCCTGATATAAAGATATAATCATTTAGTTATATTTATTTTACTGATAGCGACTCGCGGTGGTATCAGGCTATTTTCGTATGCAAATAAGGCATGCTATTTTGCGTCACCTATAAAAATTGTGCTTTCAAAATTGCACATCAAAAAATAAATATAGAGAATAAATAGTAATGTCTGTTAATATTTTAAGGAAACACGGTTATCACCCCTGATATCAGTGTGCAAATTTACGTCTGCTATAAAATGTATAATAATGCCATTCAATATGTGGGGAAATGGTGAATGAATGTTTATTTTGCCAGGAAATGTCTCAGACGATGTATCTGATATAAAGAAAATTTTGTGCCTACTGAGTGGACATGTACCTTTAAAGGCACTGTGCCTTAGATATGCTTAAAAAGTGATTTTAACCCATTTCATGCTGAGGAATTGCCATTTAGATTAGGGAAAATCATAAATATTTTCTTTAAATGTGCTTTGAAGTATATGGCGCGACCAGCATGAACCGTATTTCACATGTAATGGGCTAACAGAATAAGGAAAAAAGATTTAATTGTAGATTTGCATCATATTTCTGATTAACCCAATTGTCGCCTGTAAAAAAACGAGGATTGGTAAACAAAGACGCTAGTTATTTTTCAGAATTATAAACACAGTGTTGTGCCTAGAGCGCGCCATTGCGGGAATCCCGCGATTTTATCTGTGATGTCCCTTTAAAATTTGTAGAGCGCGCCATTTCGGGCGAACTAAAAAAAGACGTTATATTCCCTCATTGCCTTCAATATTTCTCAGTTTGTGTCCATTGCGGTTAATTAAAATAAATTAACTGGTCGGGTTGCGGTCTATAATTTTTACCGACGCGGTATCGATAAATAGCGTATAAATATATACAAAGCACTTTTCAAGATGGCGAAACGTCAGCTACGGATGACCGATTTTGTTACCAAGAAAACATCGGCTGCTAGTGAATTGGGAGAGACTGGTGGCGCTGACCTACCTGAAAATATCCCCCACCCAGAGCCCGAGCCCATCAAAAAGCTCCAGAGCCACATGTCTCAAAAGATCGGCCCCAAAGTTGCCAAAATTTTATAGAAAAGTCCTGAAAGAATGGTTTGTATACTAGCAAAGATTGGCGTACCTGGAGGTGGATCCGTTTCTCCTGGGGATGCTAGGGGCCTGACTTAAGCAGTAATGGGCTCAAATATCAACTCAACACATGATAAACATGATTGTAAGTACACTGTATTGTTTTTATTTTGCAATTTCATGTCATTTATTTCTTTGTCCCTCCAATACTTTTTAATGTCTGCTTGAAAAATTAATAGGGGGACACTGTGTCCCCTGCAGAAAATGGCCTAGCTAGGCACAACACTGTAAACATGTTTTGCAATCGATGGTTACTAAATTATTATATTTAATGAATTATACTAGCATCTATAATGGGACTTCTAAATGTTGCACAGTTTTATATATTTCAAAACAAACAAGAAAATGTGGACTGTCGGAACACGAATGCCCCCGGTGTTAGATTGGAGAAACTGTGGCAAAGTTAATTAACCAAAAGTGATAAGTATTCACAAGCACAGTTGTGTTGGTCAAACAGTGAACATCATTTTAAGGGCATCATGATTGTGTGACAATTGTGTACAAGTAATATGTATTGAAATATTAAAGTAATCCTTCAAGGGATATAGAAGATATGACAGAATTGAGAAACTCTGGCAAACTTAATAATTAATGTATGAAATATTTCAAAGCTGTGAAGGTCAAAAGGTAAATGTCATATTAAGGGCAGCATGGATGTGTGGCATTTGTCCACAAGTATGCTGTGTTGAAATATTTAAGTAATCCTTCAAGGGATCTAGAAGTTATGACAGAATTGAGAAACTCTGGCAAATTTCTTAATGTGCGAAAAAGTTCAAAGTTGTGACTGTCAAAAGGTCAAGGTCATATTAAAGGCAGCATGGGTGTGTGGCATTGTCCACAAGTATGCTGTGATGAAATATTTAAGTAATCCTTTAAGGATTATAGACAGTTATGACAGAATTGGGAAACTCCCGCGAACTTCTTAATGTGGGAAAAAGTTCAAAGTTGTGAAGGTCAAAAGGTCATGGTCATATTAACGGCAGCATGGATGTGTAGCATTTGTCCATATATAGGTATACTGAACAAGGTAATTTGAGGAGACAGTGTGCCATAGACATTAAAACATATGAAAATATAGGAGTTGAAATAAAATCTGGACGAGTGGAAAATTAAGAATTTGTTGAGGCCTGAAAACTGTTCAGAAGTGTAATTGCAAAGTTATATTTTTTGATAATCTCAATATTTTGATAAAAATATTCACTGTTAACTGATATTGGTACATTTTATTAATGACTAAAGTTGCTTATTTTTTGTCAACTGTTATTTGTAAATTTTATAATCCATTATCCTGTTAGATGGCTCTCCCCAATGTTAGCCACCTTATATTACACCTGGGGTTATTCCGGTTAGTGAAATACCAGCCAGTGGTTATATTCATTCAACAACACCATTCATCCGTGTCCAGACTAGCTTCATATTAACCGGTGAAGCGAATGATGATACACCTGAGGCAGTCAATGAACATTGAGAATATTATTACATTACTAAATTACCACCCAGATGACACATACCTGTGACCATTGATCCAGAGAATTAATATTTTATAATGCGAAATAAATGTTTCGTTTTAATTTAAATTTGTGTTACTCCAAGGCATATTTGAGTTGAAAGTGCGCCCATAATTTGTGTGTAACGAAATTCAAATTTACAGGTTTACGTGTGGAAAAACTAGAAAAAAGGCTTCTCTTATCCACAGCACAAATACTAAGTACATGTATCAACTATAGGACATGCTCCATCACTTTTATATAAAATAGAGGGTATAAGAGCAGTGTCTGTGAAGAGAGGCCTTGCGATGGGTGGGACCTGCGAAACCCCAGATCAGACTGCGCATCCGCGCAGTCTGATCAGGGCCTACGCTGTTCACAATTCAGTCACCAAGTAGTGGCACGTCTGTCTGAAACGGAATCACATCTTAAAAAATTTGCTGAGAAAAACAACTTTAAAGTCATTAAACTGTCAATGATCATATGAACAGCTTTTTCTAAATGTCTTAAAATATACACTTTGCCACGCTGAAAACGTCCAAATAAATGAATAGTAAACATTTCAAATTTGAAGATAAAAATGAATTGGCTCAAATATGTGGGTCTCGTATAAATCATAGGAGATTTACGCTAAATCATTCAAAGTAAACTATTTATATTCACAATACAGCTACTGTAACTTATTGTGACACATACAATTTTTCATACCGCCGGTAATCATCATTTTTTTGTATGGAAAATATTTGTACAATTTATGCAAACATGTGAAAAACTAGATTGGTCAGTAAGCGAGGCTTATGGAATACCCCCCCGCGTGGGCCCAGTTACCCCTAAAATATGTACAAATTTCCAAGTGTGTGGGCTTGTGACCTTGACTCTGGGATTAGCGCGAGCGGCATGAACGTGAATTTGTCACAGGGTGGTAGAGGTCCATTGGAGCAATGAGTGTGTGAAATGTGAAGCAGATCCGAGCAAGGAAATAGAAGTTATAACCGATTTCTCTGAGAATTTTGTAAGTTTTGTAAAGAGACTACCGTATAACCTCGAATAACGCCCCCGGAGGCGTTTACATTTTACTAAAAGCGAGTGTGCGTTTATTAGCCACTAAAAAAAAAAAGGAAAGGTCAGTGGTAAAAAAAAAAAAAATTATTTGGGGGGGTGGGGGGTGGGGGGTGGGGGGGTGTGGGGGGGGGGGGGGCATTTATTAGCCAGAAAAAAAAAATAATAAAAAAAATAAAAAAATTACCAAGGACCGCCAATTTCAAACACAAATAAGGATTTAAGAATTTATTTTGTTTGAAATTGGCGGTCATTGGTAAAATTATTTTTATTTTTTTTTTTTTATTTGGGGGGGGGGGGGGGGGTTTTTTTTTTGGGGGGGGGGGGGGGGGGGGCGTTTATTAGCCAGTAAAAAAGAAAAAAAAAATTACCAAGGACCGCCAATTTCAAACACAAATAAGGATTTAAGGATTATTTGTGTTTGAAATTGGCGGTCATTGGATAAAAAAATAATTTATTTTGGGGTGTGGGGGGGGGGGGTTGGGGGGGGGGGGGGGGCGTTTATTAGGAGGGGGGCGTTAATTCGAGGCTATATGGTATGTATGTGACGTTGACCTCGAGATCAGCCAGCGGGGATTTGTCACAGCATATGAAATATTAAGTATTTTCAATGAAAGAAATAGAAGTTATAACATATTTCTCTGATGTTAAGTTTTGTAAAGAGACTAAGTATGTGACCTTGACCTTGGGATCAGCGAGGGTTGGACAGTCGTAGATTTGTCACAGCATGATAGTACAACCTTAGAGGAATGCACAAGTGAAATAATAAGAATTTTCAATGGAAATAGAAGTTATAACTTATTTCTCTGATGTTAAGTTTTGTAAAGAGACTAAGTATTTGACCTTGACATTGGGATCAGCGGGGGTTGGACGGTCATGGATTTGGCACAGCATGGTATTAGAGCCTTACAGGAATGCAAGTGTGAAATATTAAGAATTTTAGATGAAGGAAATAGAAGTTAGAACAATATTTCTCTGATGTTAAGTTTTGTAAAGAGACTAAGTATTTGACCTTGACCTTGGGATCAGCGGGGGTCGGACGGTCGTGGATTTGGCACAGCATGGTAGTAGAGCCTTACAGGAATGCATGTGTGAAATATTAAGCATTTTAGATGAAGGAAATAGAAGTTAGAACAATATTTCTCTGCTGTTAAGTTTTGTAAAGAGACTAAGTATTTGACCTTGACCTTGGTATCAGCGGGGTTGGATGGTCGTGGATTTGGCACAGCATGGTATAGAGCCTTACAGGAATGCATGTGTGAAATATTAGCATTTTAGATGAAGGAAATAGAAGTTATAACAATATTTCTCTGATGTTAAGTTTTGTAAAGAGGACTAAGTATTTGACCTTGGACCTTGGGATCAGCGGGGGTTGGACGGTCGTGGATTTGGCACAGCATGGTAGTAGAGCCTTACAGGAAGCATGTGTGAAATATTAAGCATTTTAGATGAAGGAAATAGAAGTTAGAACAATATTTCTCTGCTGTTAAGTTTTGTAAAGAGACTAAGTATTTGACCTTGACCTTGGTATCAGCGGGGGTTGGATGGTCGTGGATTTGGCACAGCATGGTAGTAGAGCCTTACAGGAATGCATGTGTGAAATATTAAGCATTTTAGATGAAGGAAATAGAAGTTATAACAATATTTCTCTGATGTTAAGTTTTGTAAAGAGACTAAGTATTTGACCTTGACCTTGGGATCAGCAGGGTTGGACGGTCGTGGATTTGGCACAGCATGGTAGTAGAGCCTTACAGGAATGCATGTGTGAAATATTAAGCATTTTAGATGAAGGAAATAGAAGTTAGAACAATATTTCTCTGCTGTTAAGTTTTGTAAAGAGACTAAGTATTTGACCTTGACCTTGGTATCAGCGGGGGTTGGATGGTCGTGGATTTGGCACAGCATGGTAGTAGAGCCTTACAGGAATGCATGTGTGAAATATTAAGCATTTTAGATGAAGGAAATAGAAGTTATAACAATATTTCTCTGATGTTAAGTTTTGTAAAGAGACTAAGTATTTGACCTTGACCTTGGGATCTGCGGGGGTTGGACGGTCGTGGATTTGGCACAGCATGGTAGTAGAGCCTTACAGGAATGCATGTGTGAAATATTAAGCACTTTAGATGAAGGAAATAGAAGTTATAACAATATTTCTCTGATGTTAAGTTTACGGACTAAGTATTTGACCTTGACCTTGGGATCTGCGGGGGTTGGACGGTCGTGGATTTGGTACAGCATGGTAGTAGAGCCTTACAGGAATGCATGTGTGAAATATCAAGCATCTTAGATGAAGGAAATAGAAGTTATAACAATATTTCTCTGATGTTAAGTTTACGGACGCACGGACGGACACACGGACGGACACACGGACGTTCTTACTTTCAGGTAACTATGTGGCTTATCGCATGTTAAATATTAGCCACATAAAACCACTTTTAGCCACATAAAACGATATCTTAGGTGGCTAATTGTAACCAACCCTATCCTTTAACAAGTCCATAACCCTGTGGGGCTAGCCACATAAGTACCTGAATGTCTGCCCGGACCGGACGGACGGACGGACAACCTGACTCCAGTATACCCCCCCACAACTCGGTGCGGGGGGTATAATTACATTTTACGAGTTACCGGTAACCCATTTAACCATACGTGTATGTACCAAGAATGGACTATAATATCTTAATTTTTAGTCCAATCTAGTCATCAAAAAATTATTTTCTGATTAGTCAATTTATGGAGATGCATGGTGTGCTTTTTTTCTCTCTAAAAATATGAAAATTACTGGCATCAAGTGCAGATCCTGATGAGAGACGGCTCATCAGGGGCCCGTTTCACTAAACTTATTACGACTAAAATGTTCGCAAGTTAAAATTTAAGATCGTCTGTAAATTTCAATTTATGGATTTACATTTATTGAGCATAGGCTGCATATGCAGCCTATGCTCAATAAATGTAAATCCAATAATTGTTTACAAGAAAACAGTGTTAATGAGAAATTTAAAGACTATCATAAGTTTGCACTTACGAACATTTTAGTCGTAAGAAGTTTAGTGAAACGGACCCCTGGATCTATAGCTGCATGTTTTCCGCTTAAAAGGCAACATGTTGCACTATATCGCTACACCACGCTACACAGTAAACATATACGTAATAGCATTTACATTTCGCGCACTAAAATATAGAAAAAACCTACAGGGCGTTGTCTATTCATACTTCGCTATATTGTCATTGAGAGACAATTCTACAATATGACACAAAAATATTACCATAACCTTACAGAGCTCCAGATAAGGTGCGTATTGGCATATTTTACACAATTATTTTAGCTGAATACGCATCGATTATCAAAAGTGGGAGTACAAATAAAACACACAGCAATGTGAAAATACGCATTGATTTTCAAATTGAGTAGTGAAAATACTGTCATAAAGTTGAACATTCACTTTAATAGTTGAGCTGCAAAAAGCTTTATGCAGCTCAAATAAGTGAATGTTTAACTTTATTATATTTGTATCATTTGTTCCCTATTTAAGAATGAAGAAAATCAATAGTCCATTTGTAAAAGTGAAATATGCAATGAGTTTGAAATCAGGGGGTGTTCTGGAGCTCTGACTTACCTAATAAAATGGATATTAGTAAAATTCTTAGCTCACTCTCCACGGAGTCTAAAGTAAACAAAGAATGCTGCAAAGGCACATATGGAAGACTATACTTGGTCATAACTCTTACATTGTACGTTATGTAATATAGGAATGAATGGCCTTTTTGTGGAATTTATCGGGGTATAAACTTGGAAAAATCGCGGGAATACTGGACGAGGCCAGAAGGCCTCGTCCAGTATTCCCGCGATTTTTCCAAGTTTATATCCCGATAAATTCCACAAAAAGGCCATTCATTCCTTATAATTCCAGCATTTGAAATAAATTAATCAAGAAAATGTGTTTATTTTCCGTTTTTTTAAGAATTATTTTAACTGCGCCTCACGGTTACGGAAAGTAGTTCGGTGTGGGAGTTTACTGTGATATAAATTTTGGTCTGATACTTACTACGGGCCAATCAAATGTTAGGGAATTGTGTAAATATGTTTGTGCTGGAATTATTGCAGTGTAATGAAATGTAATTAGAATTATGGACTCGGAACTACAGGATCTACACTGTTTGCAAACACTGCTAAAAAGGTATGTAGTGTTGAAATGGTTATATAATGCTGTCATGACTTTAATATCGAAACAGTAATGAACGTGCGACTACTAACATTAATATACCATTAAGCTTATCTGACTGAGCCAGTATTAAAATCAGGAATTAATTCAATTACAACACAAATTGTGATTATATTATATCAATACACATCAGACCAAAAATGTATTTATAATAGTTCATATTAATAATGCATATCAATTGGCATGGCAGTCTAAACAAACAAAATATTACATTACTAGTTATGAAACCAACCTAGACATATTAGCTCAAGTAATAGCACATCTGTGTAGTGTTGTCAGAGGCTAGTCGTGACTTCATGACTGTCTTCATACAACATGTATACATTCATGATTGTTTACTCTTGTAAAGTGGAATTTTCCTGTGGAATTTTTAAAAAAAAGTGATAAAAGTATTAAATTTACATATTTTTAAATTAAACAAGAAATGCGTCTGTCTAACGCGGATGCCACCTGCAGCATATTTGAGAAACTGTGACAAAGTGTGACGGACGGACGGACGGACGGACGGTTCAAACACTATATGCCACCCGTTTCTTCGAAACACGGTGGCATAATAACTTGTGGTTTATTTCAATATGCATGTAAATAGTAGATGTGAATTATTTTAAGCTTTTATTGTTTATAGAAATAAAAAGAAATCATTTTTATTGACAACATTCATGAATATCTGAGAGAAAAAAATAAAAAAAATTTTTATAAAAAATTGTATTGAAATCAACAATATAATGCTGGTGTACGTTTGTAAATGTAAACTAGGGTTCAATCCAAGTGTTTATACAGTTAGATGCTGTAAATGTTTAGTTTTATTGAAAAATATAAAATACCAATAAACAAATAGCAGCCATCACGACCCAACTTGATTGTGTCGATGATGTTCTCGACTAGTCAGAGGCTAGCTAGTTTCCAAATGTGCATTTGAGCGTTCTTCGATTACTTTCTACTTCGTAGAGAGTGACCTAAGAATTGTGCTAATACACACTTTATTAGGTGAGGTTATGATAATATTTTTGTGTCACTTTGTAGAATTGTCTCTCAATAACAATATAGCGAAGTATATATGAACGTCAAAGTCACGTAGGCTTTTTCTATATTTAGTGCGCACATTTTTACTGTTGATCGTGGTGAAGCTATACAGTGCAACCTATTTCCTATAAAGCGGAAAACGTGCAGCTAATAATTTGTTACCACTCCAGGGGCGGATCCAGCATTTGGGGAATGGGCGGGCGTCCTATTTTCGAGCTCTACGGAGTGAAGCGAGTATGCTAGGGGGGTCCGGGGGTATGCCCCCAGGACAAATTTTGAAATCTAGATGTCCAGTTTCCTGTGTTTTACGGCATTTAAATTCAGACTCCAACTGGTGTCAAATGACGGTTCAAATGAGTGGTAACAATATATACTTTAATTGAGAAATAAAGAAAATAGAAAAAATAAAATCAAATGTTAAAATTTGGTAAATGTGATACCTGTAACTCATGTGTGGACAGAGCTCCAGTTAAGGTGCGTAATTTGACCAACTTGGGGTGAAATTTTGTTATTTCTTCATCAAAAATGGCAAGTTGGGAGTGCTTTAGAATCGTCTCATTGAGACGATTCTAAAGCACTCCCAACTTGCCATTTTTGATGGATAAATAAGAAATTTACCTCCAAATTACGCACCTTAACTGGAGCTCTGTGTGGAGACATGTGATTTTGTGCCTAAGAAGAAATGCGATTTTTCCCAAAAAATATTTACAGAAACGGTCATATTTTCAGTAAATCAAATCGAAAGTTGATAAAATTATTTATAGCAAATGCGAAATTCTATTTTGTATTTGCTATTAGAAATTCACCAACTTCCGACGTCATTTAAATGTACATCGTAAATTTTGTAAAAAAAAAAAATCAGGAGATATCGCACATACCTCATATATATATATATATACTGAGCAAAACTAGAAACGTCCCTCCATGTTTAAGGAAAGATTCATCAAAAACCAAAAGGGTTACTTTTAAAAATCAAAATGGAAAAACAAGTTCATTCATTTCTGTATCAAAGCCAATAAATTGCATTTGGATATCTTGTTAAATATTCGAGAGATAATCGGCCAAGGGCGGTAGGGGTCAAAATCAAAAATCACAAAAATCAGAAATGTGTTAACTTAATGTTTAGGATAGGAATTTCAATAAGTAATGTGGCAAATTCAGTAAATCTCGTTAGTACAAGTGTGGCCACCATTTCCATGAATGCATGCAATGATCCTACGCCGCATCGACGTGACGTAATGCAATACCAGTGCGTTGGGCAAATTCCTCCATTCCCGTTGTAACGCCCGTTGTTAAGATCGCAAACATTGTCAATCTGATGGTTAGCTCGTGCTTTGCGGCCCAGCTCATCCCATATGTGCTCAATGGGGATTGAGATCCGGGGAGAGGGACCGCGGGCCATGGCATGACGTCGACGTTGTTTTGCTGTAAATATTGAGTGGTGACCCTGGCTACGTGAGGGCGGGCATTGTCGTGCATCAATGTCACACCAGGGACCATGCTGACGGATAAAATGGTAAGGCATGTGCATTTAGCACATCTGCAACATAACGTTGTGCATTGATGTTGCCCTGTACAACAACCAAATCTGTCTTCCGGTTTCCCATGATCCCACCCCAGACCATTACGCTCCCTCCCCAAACCTGTTCTTCTCAACAATGCAACAGTCGGTGAATCTTTCATTTTTACGCCTGTATACCCGTAATCTTCCGTCAGCATGACTAACTGTGAACCGATTCATCGGTGAACAAAACTCGGTTCCAGTCAGCCCTTCTCCAGTTCAGATGATCGCGCCCATTAACAGTCTGGCAGCACGTTCACGTTGGGTCATTATCTGACCAGTGTTCGGGCGGCGTGCCGGATTGGTTGGGCGTTACGACGTAACCGGTTGCGAATGGTCTGCCCTGAGGACACCGTATCGCCTTAGCAGTGACTGTGGGCTGCCAATTCGACGTTGAAGTTAAGTGCGTCAATGTATGTAACGATCGGCTCTAGCCGTCGTTACACGAGGCTACCAGGTCGCTGCCGGTCGTGAACAGCCCCAGTCTGCTGGTACCGGGCTGCAAGACGATCAATCGTCTTCAGACAGCAACCAAACCGAGGCGCGACCGCCCTGGCGGCCATCCCACGCAAGCATCCCAATTGCCTGATTTCGTTTCGTTTTCGGAAAGCCGTGGCATATCGAAAACAGTGAAAAATTAAAAAAGTTTTTTAATTTTCCGAATAGCCCCTATCGCATGAATGGTACGACATGAACTGAATCACCTTATCGATGACAAGTATAGCGTGCACGTGAAAAAAGTGGAAATCAACGTTCTGGTCACTGGCCGCTATGTAAACCGTGTGTATCGGCTAAACTCTACACGATCGTATTCTGAACATCGCCACAGTTTAAAATATATGTACTTTGAACATGTGGTACATACATAGACAGAGCTACACCGGCTATAAAACAGGGACGTTTCTAGTTTTGTTGAGTATACATACTGTCTTTTCCACATTTTGCTGCCGACGATCTTTTTGTCATTAAACACATTAAATCTTAAAAATATTTAAATGTAACTACTTTTTCATGAATAACAAAAAATTCAACCTCCCCAAATTTTTTTATTTGATGAAATTCCGTCAAATATTGATTTTATTGCGAATAAAATATTTTCCTATGGTAATTTAACATGGGGGCTAAAAATAGATATTTTTTTTATAATTTTTTTATTTGTGGACGGATTTTCAAAACCTAACTTCTTTTCATAGTTACATCATTTCCAAGCTATTTAGCCAGGTTTCGGAGTCGATTTCCAAATGTTTTCGTTTTTTGACTCCTCCCCCACTGCTTCCACCTCTTTTCTCCCTTTGTTAAATTCCCATAGGAAAATCGTTTTATCGCTATGAAATCAATATTTGATGGAATTTCATCAAACAAAATTTTTTGGGGAGGGTGACTTTTTTGTTATTGATGAAAAAGTACTTACATTTAAATATTTTTAATATTTAATGTGTTTAAAGGTACAGGCCAACTTAGTAGGCTGAAAATGTTCTTTATACGATTTATATAAGTGTATAATTGTTTCACTATTCCACCAGTTCTAAAACTTACGAGTGCCCGCTATACAGATATAATCATTTAGTAATATTTATTTTACTGATAGTGACGCGTGGTGGTATCAGGCTATTTTCATATGCAAATGAGGCATGCTATTTTTTAATTATTTATACTAATTATCATCTGAAAAAGTAACATTTTCGCCAGATTATAAAGTATGATCATTGCACATCGAAAAATAAATACAGAGAATAAATAGTAATGTCCCTTAACAATGTAAAGAAACATGGTTATCGCCCCTGATATCAGTGTGGAAATTTACTTCGGATATAAACTATATAATAGTGCCAATCAATACGTGGGGTACTGGTGAATGAATATTTATTTTGCCAGAAAATGTCTCAGATGATGTCTCTGATACTGTGTGGGCATGTGGAACAGACAGTAGGTACAAATTCACATGTCATGTCTCTTTTTTTTATTCCGACATTTATCTGGGTAACATGTTGTAAGCCAATAATACCGAGTAAAACAGTAAACTTCATAAAGTCTGAACATTTGTATTAAACAGGAATTGTTGACAATAGGGTGGTGCCTGGAACGTACAATTGATAAATAAATATAAATGTCATGAATAGCACATTAAACATAGAGGTACGGTTTAATTCCATCAAACTTACTTTTTTTTCGAAATCCTAAGTTCAAATATGGTCCCAAATCAGAATCTCGATGTAGCATCCAGAGATCAGAGCCTTCGACTGATCTTTTCACAAGCCTAGACGACTCACCACCACGCCTTGTGCAGTCACCTGTATCGTGTGTATTGAAATACAACGCTGTTTTCATAACCAGTAGACAGTCCCAGAGATATAAATAGCTTCAAAGAATTACAAGTTCACTGGGGCGTAGTTGACAAACCGGTTAAACAGCTCCCGCGGTTCCGCTCCATGATTTACCTGTATTGCAGACGACTCGTGCGACCAAAAATAGCCACCAATCGATTGGCGGCGTGAGCTAGCAACGCCGCATTGCCGAAGTCAAAATTGCAAGTACGGTTTACCTGGCAAAAATTAGTAGAACGCAGCGGCGAAAATTTAGCGGGGGTGGGGGGTATTGATGATTCAGGATTCCAGATTTTGTTTGGCATTAGTTATCTGATGTTTATGGAAGCGTCCTGGTGCCAATGCTAAAATATGTTTATCTCCTAATTCTAACTACTTGTTACTTAGGATATAGTAAGTCCTAATTAGGAGATACGAAGTCATAATTAGGAGGTATTATCTCCTAATTAGGAGATATTAAGTCCTAATTAGGAGAGGATATATAGTATCTCCCAATTAGGAGTTAGAGATAAATATATTTTAACATTGGCACCAGGACGCTTCCATAGATTGTGTATCTCGAATTTCGACTACCCACCCCCAACCCCACTTCGGCGAAATTCTGGATCCGCCACTGGAACGATAGAAAAAGAAATCGGGATTGTATATGGTGACACACTTCTGTCATCTGATCACGTTAATTCGTCTCAACGCACTATACAGGTTGTCAAGACGCGATAAACTGTATCCGCGACCATATACTTGTTATCGTTATTGTATGGTGGCATATTTCTGCCATCTACTTAACGTGATAACGTATATATTCGTCTCAACGCACCTTGCAGGTTGTAAAGACGCGATAAACTGTATAGCGACCATACTTGTGATAACGTGAATTCGTCTCAACGCACTATATATATACAGGTTGTAAAGACGCGATAAACTGTATCAGCGACTTGTTGTCGTTATCATGTTTATTGTATGGTGACATATTTCTGCCATCTACTTAACGTGATAACGTGATAGTTCACGAGCCGGCTCATCTGGATCTACACTGTTTGCAAACGCTATAGAAGTCGGTAGTGTTGTCAGGGTACGTACTTATAATATAACGTGCAGTTGCTCTCTATGTCTCTGCGTGCAGTAAGACTATTTAATATCCCGTTAAAGTGGCTGTGTCTCAGATGGTGCCTCCAAATAAGCATTTCACAAAAACACTTGAGATATATCACTGGGTATATTGTATGAATATACAGTCGCAAATTGTTCTTGGTCATGAACATGCGTTTATCGGTTAATAATCTCATTTGCATAAACAGTCGAGGAAATTCCATGCTCAGTTTAACTTTGCAGTATCTGGAAAACCCCACTAGTAATTACGCAATTCTTTCTCCGATCTATCGAGAGAAGAAAACGCGAGCAGTGACGTAATTCCTCACGTTACCACTGACTACCGATTCGATGCAGATAAGACAACAAGATAACCTGGTTTGAAATGCTTCGAAGATTTGTTACAGGATATGGTCAGCATTGCACACTTATATATAATCGCCATATTAACACTGTAATACCTTAACCCTTTCCCTGTTTTGCGATATTTCGACTCTTCCAAATCCAAAACATCTGAATAAAAGAATCAAATGCTGGGTCACATGATGGTTAAATTATCTGATAGAGTAGAAAACATTGTGGGAAAAGGAGAAATTGCTTGTTACAAGCAATTTCTCGTTTTCCCACAATGTTTTCAAAAGACATCTTCTGCAGAGGCGTGAAAAGTCGTTTCTATCAGGGAAAGGGTCAAAGTACTGTGTCTCAGATGAGGTTGGAAAGTGGGGGTATTGAGTTAGCAAATCAAAGTACTGACACTATGTTAGCTCCACACGATTATATTTATTTATGTAATGATGTTTAATGGCTTATCATCAGCTAAAGTCATTCTAGGTCGGTTAACAGGGTCAAATGCCATATTTCATGTGTAGGGAAGAAGGAAAATTCACCAATAAAACAGTGTAAATTCGACACTCATACTGGTAGTTTTAAATGTAGAAATGGTTGACATTCCATCTCTACGACTGCCATACTAGGAGCTAACCTAGTAACAAGCATTTAACTGAAGATTTGTATTGATTTCCTGAAGATATTTGCGTTTCGCCCAAAACAAACCATTGTCACATGAATTTATTTTTCACTATGCCTACTAGGCTAATCAACATTCGTATCATTTGTTAGATTGGATATTATATATATCTACTGTCTGTTCCACGTTTTGCTGCCGACGAACTTTTGGACATTAAACACATTAAATCCAAAAAATATTTAAATGTAAGTACTTTTTCATCAATACCAAAAACGTCACCCTCCCCCAAAACAATTATTTGATGAAATTCCGTAAAATATTTATTTTATTGCGAAAAAAACATTTTCCTATGGGAATTTAACATGGGGGCTAAACATATAAAAACAAAATACATTTTTTTTATTTGTGGACCGATTTTCAAACTCTAACTTTTGTTTTCTTAGTTACATCATTTCCAAGCTATCTAGACAGGTTTCGGAGTAAATTTTTGGACTCCTCCCCCTCATTGTCTGCCTCTTTTTTCCCCATGTTAAATTCCCATAGGAAAATCGTTTTTTTCGCTGTTAAATCAATATTTTATGGTCTTTCATCAAACCAAAACAATATGGGAGGGTGACTTTTTTTGTTATTGGTGAAAAAGAACTTCCATTTAAATATTTTTTAGATGTAATGTGTTTAATAGCCAAAAGTTCGTCGGCAGGAAATAGAAAACGTGGAACAGACAGTAGTTTTGCATACAGAGATGCGAATAATTTTCTTTTCTAAAACAAAAAAAAAGTGGTGCGGCCGCTGTTACGCCTATGATTATTATATAGAATTAATATTTCCCACTGATGTGCTCACATTTACTAGTTATACCTGCGCTTGCTGACTAGACACTAGGTCACCAACCTCGTCATCGATAACATTCAATTCACGCATTTTTAAATTCGGTTATTTGTTATGACCATGCGCTTACATCGGTGTATTTCCGGTGATCTTTTGTGAACGCGTTCTCAACATTGTCAATGCACAGTAGGCTACCATTGTATAAATTTAATTTCTTCAATTCTAGCAGACCCGTGAGTACACTATAAATGTAGACACGACACAAATTAGGAGTATTGTGTTCTGACCGAGTAGTTCGTGCACAGCTAACACACTCGTGTGGCGTAATATGGATCTTTATTTCACTCTTGCAAGAAAACAGGCGCGCAATTACGGGTGTTCTCTTCGCGGTGTATTATTTGTAAGGAGTTGATTACGGGTTTTCTCTCACAGCGAAACCCGTGCAAATAATTTCCCATAGGAAAATCGTTTTTTCGCTATTAAATCAATATTTTATGGAATTTCATCAAACCAAAAAAATTGGGGAGGGTGACTTTTTTGTTATTGTTGAAAAACAACTTCCATTTAAATATTTGTTACATGTAATGTGTTTAATAGCCAAAAGTTCGTCGGCAGGAATAGAAAACGTGGAACAGACAGTAGTTTTGCATACAGAGATGCGAATAATTTTCTTTTCTAAAACAAAACAAAACACGCCATTGTGTAACTATTCATGCGCACATCACTATTCATTGTTTATAATCTCAAAAATAGACTAAATGTGCATATATATCCGCCGTGTAAGTGTAATAAATAGGATATTCCATCGTACATGTTTGTATAGCGGAAATAATACACTGGTGTCCGTCGGCGTCCGTGCAAGCAACTCGTTCGCTACGCTCACTCGTTGCTTACGCGGAAGCCGACGCACATTCGTGTATTATTTCCCGCTATTCAAAATGTACGATGGAATATCCTCGATGTATTACTGGTAATTACATAACTTGGGTGAATTAAACATTATTGTTGGTAATTTCTAGAGATAACGTTAGTTCAGTATTCAGTGTATGGTGCATATATATATTTATTTAGTATCAGTGGTATATGTATGGTGGTCAATGTAAGTAGATTCTATATGTAATTTTCATTTGCAAACAGGGTAGCTTCTAATGGGACAGCTCTATGTTAATTAACTAGTGTGTAACAGTTATAACTATCGATTATGCTTTTGTTTGTTAGAATATCCTAGTTTTATACCAGGTTATTTCTATATGACAGTCATTTAGGCCATACGATACTTGTACTAAGACTCATTTTACTATTCTATTACTCGTTTTGGCTTTCAAGATTATCGGCCAGCGTTTGAAAGTAGGTCGCCAACCCTTTACAAGTATATTCATTACTTGCAAGGGGTTGCCATTCTCGGTTAAAATGTTCACTGTTGTTCTGCGTGTTTCACTTTGATTAAGTATCGGGGTGTGCAATTTCTTTCATACTCATTATATGGTCAAAGTTGCTGATCTTTTGTGACTTTGCGTATCTACTTTCCTCGTTTTTTTAGTTACCACCGTTTTGTTTCGAACCATCGTTTTACGGTTGGGTACCCGGATGAGGTTGGTTTTCCCGCTAATCTCTATTACCACCATACACATTTCCTTGCCTTTACAGCACTAGCTATGTTATCATACCAGAGTCTGTTGTTACATTGTGTTTGTTGTACTGACTTTTAATTCAGTAGCCGATTTCATCAACATTGCAAAGTATACTTATCTAGCAAAGTATACTTTGAGGGAGTATACAATCATTTATTTTTCCCAAAATGCATTATTTCATATAGAACTAACCACTGCACATATTTGATGATTAAAAGTATGCAGAATTATTATACTGAATGTATTACATTATCACAGCCAAAATGGCTGTGATAATGTAATAAATTCAGTATAATAAAAATTAATAAACTTATCCTTAAATTGAAAATGTCTCCCTCAAAGTATACTTTGCTAGATAAGTATACTTTGCAATGTTGGTGAAATAGGCTACTGGACTGCAGTTACACATGTGTGGTCTGAAGTGTTACATACAGTGTGGCTATCATTTTCAACCTTGAACTCCAGGACCACCGACTAATATGCAATCCAGTTCTGCAGTGTCTCTGTCGTTTTCATGGAAACATGTAGGAATCCGAGAGTGTAGTGAAGTTAGTTTTGCTATATAATTAAGTTAGTAATTAAATGCCATGTCTAGTTCCTTTCCCGGTCTGTTCCCGGTCCCTGACACCTTCGTATCCTCTAATATTATTATTGCATGTGCCTGTCTATACTTCTCTATTATTTCATGCAACTCATCAATAACTTCAGTAAAGTCTAATTGCTCCGAGAGTTCCTAGATGGCATGTATACGTTACATAGACAGGTTGTTGTTTCTGCTACAATTTCTGTTACGACAATTTTATTACCGCCATCATTACACTCCCTATATGTTAGATCAGTGTCATCACCCGTTAAGGTGGCCACTTCATCTAATCATGCCGGATTTGCCCTTGGGGCATTGGATCGTTTTAATCTACTGCCTTAGCAAAGCTGTTAAATTTACTGTCCGCTGGTTACATACCGTTTATTTAATCAGGTGAACTGATTATCGTAAAATAATGCCCGAGTGATTGGGTCCTTACGCGAAACAAAAGAGTGAGCGTAACTAACCCAGTTTGTTTAGCGTATGACCCAATTACGAGGGCAAGGTAATCAGCTCACCTAGTTAAATAAACATGTCCTTACATTTCACACATGATTCTTCATAAAAACAATGCGAAACAAGAGTAATTAAAATACGGCCAAGAGTTATGCGAATTATTTTCTAGAGGCGGGCCGTAGTGACGGCGGCTGTCTCGCGATTCAGAGAATGTGTCAGAGAACACGATTTGATTGGTCGAAGGAAACACGTCATTGCGACCTTACGTCTCTCTCCACGTCTTTTGAGGGGCTCAGCCGTTGCATAAAAAGCCGTGACTGATGTACGTGTGTACTTCATGTGTACAGGCTCATGTGGGATAACACATGAAGTTAAACTAAATAGATTAAGACATACCCAATTTGAAAAAGTATATTACATATTAATATCAGGCTGTAGATATAAATATACGACAAGTGATCTCTCCCCCATCAAATGGGTATGTACTCGATCGGAACTGGCCCGGGAAAGTCTATCTGGTATGGATTGCCTTATCGAGGATTAGTACTGGGATATTAACTAGACGATATGTACAGGCTCGTAGGGGCTAATACATGAAGCTAAACTAAATAAATTAACGCAAACCCAATCTCCAAGCAAAACATAGTATAACCAGTATGACAACCAATGTATTCCACAATATATAGATGTATATATATACAATGTATATATATATAGATTACCTATGTAATAATAAATATACATATCACTGCCCACCCCTCCCTCTGTACCATACACAATTCCGATGACACCATATACATGGACTAGGACAACTTTCAACCTCTACCCCAACTCCCACTGACCAATAATCGTCTTCCAATACTGGCGACCGCACCCTATACTTTTTTTTGTTTTCTTCTTCTTCTTCAGAGGTTAATGATGGCAGCCAATCGCCTCCTGTTTAACCCTTAAGCATACATGTTCTCTTGTTTTAAAAGATATGTTGTAGAACCAAATGGACATCGTTGCGGTGTGGCCGTGCGCCGGGCACGGAGTGACAGTAGCTGATGCCGTCATTTGGACCGGCAGTAAAGAGCCGGCATTGGTCCCCGGTAGCTGTTCGATCACAGCTCTTCACCTCTACACCGACGTATGTGAAGTTGTCATTACTTGCCGGAGGAGGTGGTTTTCCCCGGGTACTCCGGTTTCCACACCATTCATCTCACGGAGTAATGCAGAATAGACCGGAATTGGCCGCCCGCATTACTATTATTAAACATTATTGACTGTAATATGCATCGTCTGAAATCAAATTTAACATTTTGGACCATGACGGCGGTATGGTATGGGCCACTCACTAATATATGGGCAATTGCTAATACCGCCTTTTGTATTATCTTCTCTTTTTCTTTCGTCTTCAGAATATGTGAAACACATTGTCATATAACCAAATAGTAACAGATAAACGCCGCACCTGAACTCGAATAATAGCAAATCGTATATAACGATAAGCCGCGAAACGACGGTATCTGCGCCCGAAAACATATTACATCATTCTTTGCATAACCAAATATCGATCATTCCCAGCCTGATATGTTATGCCCTGACCAATCGTCAAATATCATCTTTATATAGGATAACACTGTTACGGCTGAATCTCCATATATCACATGCACTCACACTCAGCCTTTTTCACGGTCTCACATACCGGCTTCGTGAGATAGGAGAATGAACTAGGTCAGTTAAATTAACCGCCTCATTGCCTCCTTCATTTAATGCACATATTTTGACTGTATGGCAGATATTTGCAAATTCGGAAACAAACGGGCCAACGGTCATTGGCCTGCCACTTTTGGGTTCAAATGCCCGGGTTTGGAAGGTCCTCGAGCCAATTCCTACCCTTAAATATAAGATAAAAAAAATATAATACGTGTGTTACTGCATGCCTACTGTTTGTTTCACGTTTTTCTGCCGATGAACGTTTGGCTATGAAACACATTAAATCTAAAACATATTTACATGTGATTACTTTTTCATTAATAACAAAAAAAAAGTCACCCTCACGAAAACAAAATGTTTGATGAAATTCCATCAAACATGGATTTTATTGTGTGGTTTGTACAGTCTATTATTTTGATCTATCTAATTGAGTTGTTAAGATTGTCAGCTTTCGACGTCTCGGGTGTGGCATTTTGAGGCTCGGATGAAGCTGAGCTCAGACAGAGACAGTCCAACTTTGGAGGAGGGGGCATTACCTCCGTAGGAGAATGAACCACATTCACCGAAGTATCACTGCATTTTTTGTTCTTTCAAAACACTTGACATACAACATGCCAGTTACGCTAGACGGTCGAGAAAATCCAATTTACCGTTCAGCGACACAACGAGCAGCGCGCCGCTGGAGCATTTCAATTATGTTTATGTTTTGCTATGTATGGATGTCCCAGCTAGATCACTGAGGCATATTAGATCTGGGGCGGACTAGAGTTTTGTATACATGTCTGTTTACGTACATTGGGGTTTGTATATATATATAGTTTTGATATTCCTTTTGACAAACCCCAAAGTACTGTTTGAATGCTTTGTCTGTGATGTTTGTGATATTCTGGTTCCAAGAGAAATATTATTGCTCATGGTGACACTGAGGTACTTGGCTGACGAGACTGCCTCTAGTACCTGGCCGTGCAGTATGTATGAGCAATTGATTGGTATGTTTTACCTTGAGATGTTCAAGACCTGGAACTTGGAAGGGTTAAAATACCAACTTGAAGTGTGTCCTGGTCATGTTGTAGTGTTTTGCCATCATCCTCATGTCTGATAGTGATGTATCCTGCCGTGTTAAAGGCGAAGCTGTGACATTGATTGTGTGGTCTGGAACGTCGTCAACATACACTAGGAAGATGATGGGATCTAGCCTTGCTCCAACTGTCCAATATGGTTAGTTGGGACCCACCGGTGATGTTAGGAGCTATATCGCGACTGGACAAAGTATGAGAGAACGAGGAGTTACAAGTGCATGCCCACTCGGTAGACACAACATGTTATTTATATCAGAGACATCATCTGAGACAATTTCTGGCAAAATAAACATTTATTCACCATTACCCCACGTATATATTGATTGACATTATTATACATTTTATATCAGACGTAAATGTCCACACTGATATCAGGGGCGATAACCGTGTTTCCCTAAAATGGTAACGGACATTACTATTTATTCTCTGTATTTGTGTTTTGATGTGCAATGATTATAGGAATGAATGGTCTTTTTGTGGAATTTATCGGGGTATAAACTTGGAAAAGTCGCGGGAATACTGGACGAAGGCCGGAAGGCCTCGTCCAGTATTCCCGCGACTTTTCCAAGTTTATTATAGGAATGAATGGCCTTTTTATGGAATTTATCGGGGTATAAACTTGGAAAAGTCGCGGGAATACTGGACGAAGGCCGGAAGGTGTGATAATTCCCAGCACAAAAATATTTACACAATTCCCTAACATTTGATTGGCCCGTAGCAAGTCTCTGTCCAAAATGTATATCCCAGTAAACTCCCACGCCGAACTACTTTCCGTAACCGTGAGGCGCAGTTAAAATAATTCTTCAGAAAACGGAAAATAAACACATTTTCTTGATGAATTTATTTCAAATGCTGGAATTATAAGGAATGAATGGCCTTTTTGTGAATTTATCGGGGATATCAACTTGGAAAAGTCGCGGGAATACTGGACGAGGCCTTTCGGCCTTCGTCCAGTATTCCCGCGACTTTTCCAAGTCGAAATATCGCAAAACAGGGAAAGGGTTAAGTACCGGAACCGGGAGACAAATGGTGATAATAGAAGATGAACAATTATATGTGGATACAGTGGCAGAGATGCCATCGTCCAGAAGTAGATCCTAAGGTATCCTAAGGTATACATATATATAACTTCATGTTCTGACTTTACGCCACAATTTTACGTGTTTTAGGAACATCACCTACCGAGTCATGTGACTTTGCTTGTTCAAAATGGCGAATTACGAATGGTAAACACCCCATAAATTTATGTCAGCCAACTGTTGTATTTTCCCGTTAAATGTGCAACTGTTTGCACCCGCTAGCGCATATACACATAGATATAATTATGTATCAGATAATGACAAACCCTTGTCATTTTTTTTAAAATCGTACGAGGCTGCAATTTCGTCCTCCAAGTGACGGGTCAATACTTCCGTACCTATATTTTCGTACCCCCACGAATTGTATAGATGATGGTAACCACAGTTAGGGGGTGCGTCCACAATTAAATATCGGCCTAAATATCTTCTTGATAAATACAGGTATCCAAAATGAAATAATTTGTTTACACAATTTCCTTGGGAATATTTGCAAGCTTTACACATGATAAACAAGCACAATTTATTATCCTCTCAGCGAAATACTACAGTGATCCTCTTGATTATCGGACAAAAATGGCAGTTTTTTTACGACATTTTTCTTAAAATCGCATGCAAACTACTTAGCAAACTGTGCCATCTTTCTCACTTAAAATTGGGTCAGATCATCAGTCGTAAGATTGCCCCAAAATTAACATCGACTGTGAGTCAGTTATCCGAACAAATGTATAATCATCTTATAACTTGTATTCGCACCTTAAAATCATAATTTTATCGCCTGAAAACCAGTGTAAACAGCATTGTGTAGTTTTGCAGAAAAAATAATCACAATTCGCTTCTTGGAAAACATCGTATTTACTATTTATAGAATTTATTGTATTTATAGATCAACTCTGAAATTACGTAATGGGCGCACTCGATTGGAAGCCCCGGTGCGACTTTTGACGTTGTAAACAACTTGTGGACAGAGTTGAGGAATGTTTTAACAAATTTTACTAAAATGTGTGCTGTCATTTCTGCTAATTCTGAGCATCGGCTAATGCGTAATTCACGTCAAATTTTGCCTAGCATACGTCATAATAAAATATATGGATATATAAATAAACAAGCTGAAGAACAATTGCTATGCTGTGGTACAATTTTTTTGGCATACCCTCGGCATCGTAGTGAGCGTCTGTCTGTCCGCCTGGTCATCTGTCCGTACGTCTTCAAACATTCAAAAACTTAACGTTGGGGGAAATTTGTTATAATTTCTGTTTCCTTTCACCAAACCTTTTGATATTTCACACACATGCCTTTTTCTAATGATTCTCTAATGATATATGCTCAGACCCCCGCTAACCCCAAAGTTAAGGTAACAGTCTTGTTTGTTATAATTTCTGTTTCCTTTCACCCCACTTCTTGATATTTCACACTAGTCGAGAACATCACCAACCCAATCAAGTTGGGTCGTGATGGCTGCTATTTGTTTATTGGCATATTTTATATTTTTAAAATAAAAATAAACATGTATACAGCATGTGCACACTCCATAAACACTTGGATTGAACCCTAGTTTACATTTACAAACATACACCAGCATTCTATTTACGTGCATATTGAAATAACCCAAAAGTTATTTTATTTAAAAATATGTAAATTTGATACTTTATCACTGTTTTTTGTAAAATTCCACAGGAAAATACCACTTTACAAGAGTAAGCCATCATGACTGTATATCAAGACAGTCATGAAGTCACGACTAATTTTACACATGACTTTCTCTAGTGTTTCTCTATCATGCTGTGGCAAATCCACGACCCTCAGACCTTCGCTAACTCCAAGGTCAAGGCCACAGTCTTAGTGCTTTCATAAACTTAACGTTGGGGTAAATATGTTATAATTTCTGTTTCCTTTCACCAAATGTTTTTGTCGTGCCTGCTTTAGCAGAAGTCGCCACTTTTTCCGTCGTCGTCCGTGTCGTTGTCCAAAATGTCATAAAGTTTGTACAACACTTAGCCATTTTTTTGCATCAAAAAGTTTATTCAAGCTTCTTCATCATGGTATAACTTTAATATTACTTGACGGATTGCTTCAATATTTGGACACCTTTTTTACCTTCACATTTTTGCGGAAACACGTAGCCATTATTTTGCATCACTCATGCCACCATTAAAGGTACATGCCCACGCAGTAGGTTACACTGTACTACTACTTTTCATTTTCTGTCATACCTTATATGAGCCATTTGTCTACCCACTAACAAGTTATTTTTAATTACGGCGCGTGTTAATTGGTGTTAAATCGCATTTTATCTGCCGCGACCAGAAAGGGTATTTTCCGACCTCGTGCTATTTTTACCAACACGCGTCACGTGACACGGTCAATCACATCTTTGACATGCGCAGTGAAGTATCGGAAGTTGAGAAGAAAAATCTCTGTTCGAGTCCAAATCTGTTCTGAAGTTGGGATTTACCCCCCTCGGACAGGTGGATACGGGACACGACCCCGTTGACCCGTCTGCGTGTAGACTCCCTGAGGCTTGTACCTCTATGTCAGAAAAGCGGACGTTAAACCCTATTCACTCACTCACTCACTCGAGTCCAAATCTAAATATCCACGTAACTCTTTCCATTTGGTGATCTGGTCGCCAATATTAACCACTCTCTCTCTCTGTACTGCCTGTCCCTCAGACATTTCGCCTTTTTTTTGGCCGACGCCGTTTCATACAATTTCCGTCCTGGACGTTTCGACATGTTGATATTCTTGTTTACATATTGGGAAGCCTACTGGCGCGCGTAGTATACTGCGCATGCGCACCGCAAGCCGTGATGTGAAAGTCGTCGTCCCCGCACATTATCAAAATAGACTGTTACCGCCGCGCGTCGCTAACAGTAAATTGATAATTAATAAATGATTATATTTGTATAACGGGCACTCTTAATTTTTAGAACTGGTGGAATAGTGACATAATTATACACTTATTTAATTCCTATAAAGAACATTTTGTGCCTACTGCGTGGGCATGTACCTTTAACATGACTTTTACCTTTTCTATCTTCACATGTTGGCAGAAACATTCACTTCACATTTTTGCAGCAAAATGTTTGTACAAGTTTCTTCATCATGATATACATGTAACTTTAATATTACTTGACAGATTGCTTCAATATTTGGACACTTGATACATGTGAGAATTTGGAAAACACTCATGTGCCCATTAACATGACCTTTGATCTTTTGTACCTTCACATTTTTGCGGAAACACTTAGCCATTTTTGAGTCAACAAGTTTGTACAAGTTTCTTCATCATCGTATAACTTTAATATTACTTTATGGATTGCTTCAATATTTGGACACCTAATACATGTAAGCATGTGGAACATACTCATGCCACCAATGACATGACCTTTTTGATATGCAGCCTATGCTCAATAAATATAAATCCAATAGTTGTTTACAAGAAAATATTGTTAATGTGAAATTTACAGGCTATCATAATTTTGCACTTACAAATATTTTAGTCGTACAAAGTTTTGTGAAACGGTCCCCAGGTACATACTACACATACTTGGTGATTCTAATGAAATACCAAGATGTGTTTTCATGGCAAATAAGAAAAATATGCTATAGTTGTGGTCTGTTTATTGTTTTCTGCAGCATGATAAAGGTATCATAAATTTTGTATTGCTTTTCGATACTCGCTACTTCTGATTTCAATTGGGTTTTTGGCAATGTTATTTGGATATTTAAGCAAATATGCAGCGTATCTGGAGCTCTGTATTAGTCGTCATCTGTTTTCATTCTGTAGCACCTGTGCCCAAGTTCAAAGTCAAATGACTTGTGTTAAAGTTTTTGAGGAGTACACCCATCAGTGTTACTGATTTCTTGTTATCCCCTCGCCGATAGTCATTATAGGAATGAATGGCCTTTTTGTGGAATTTATCGGGGTATAAACTTGGAAAAGTCGCGACTTTTCCAAGTTTGTATCCCCGATAAATTCAACAAAAAGGCCATTCATTCCTTATACTTCCAGCATTTTCAATAAATTCATCAAGAAAATGTGTTTATTTTCCGTTTTCTTAAGAATTATTTTAACTGCGCCTCACGGTTACGGAAAGTAGTTTGGCATGGGAGTTTACTGGGATATATATTTTGGACAGAGACTTGCTACGGGCCAATCAAATGTTAGGGAATTGTGTAAATATTTTTGTGCTGGAATTATGAGGAGATATAGCGTTAGTCCATGTACGTACGTGTGTACCGATTTTGATAATATTTGGTCACAATGTGTGTCTAAGGATGGTGCTTTCTTTGGCATATGACCCACATCTGACCACCCGATGTCAAGGTCACTGAGGACTTATGTTCACCATGTTTGTAAGACAAAAATGATAAAAAGAATTTGTTTATTCAATAACTGCTTCATCGATTTTGATAATATTTGGACACAATGTGTGTCTAGGGATGGTGCTTTGTTTTGCATACGACACACATCCGACCATCCAAGTTCAAGGTCACTGGAGACGTGTTTTTTCTCTTTTTTTATCAAGGCTGCCAGTGAAGGGATTAGCTTCGTTTAACAATGCCAGTTCTTGTTATATACAGGCATGCCCGGATTAGGAGATATGAGCAAGAGCGACATACTGATGCAGTGCCTGTCTCTTCTACTGCCTCCCACCCACTGAAGGCTATTACGGTGAGTCTACATATTTGAGACACGCCATCATGTGATTTTGTACCTTCGGACATCTGCGTAATTTCACGAAACACTTTTACAAAATGTACAATATTTCCACTTTTGACTTTATTTATGAAAAATATTGTAACTTTTGTCAACACATTTAATGAAATTACACAGATGTCCGAAGGTACAAAATCACATGGCGTGGTTCATATGTGGCTGTGACGGAAGAAGTGGGGCTTACGGGTTTTACAACCAGTGTAGATCCAGATCAGCCTGTGCATCTGCACAGTCTGATCAGGATCTGCACTGTTGACCATTCCATCAATAAAACACCCGTCTTGCTGCTAGCAAGCAATGTAGATAGTTAGCCGGCTATAGGAGTGTGCCATTTGATCAGGAGCTATACTGACCACAAATCCCATAAGCCTCATTTATCCAGTCGCAGCCACATACCATAACGCAGCAAATAGCAAAACGTATACAGTTATAGCGAGGACACCGGAACCAAGTCAGGATACGCGTGATTTATTGCTGGAAAGATATTGTCATGTCAGTACTGGATTTGCAATTGTGCCTCCACCCCCTCCACCCCACATCCCCCCCTCCACAGATGTGAAACCATTGACCGTAATAGCCCTAAATGTTCGGACAGTATTTATTCTGGGAAACAGATCACATATATTATTTTGGTGACCAGTTTAGAGAGATTTCACTGTACATACCAGTATGTATTTCACTGTACATACCAGTAGAGAGATCTGTATTTCACTGTACATACCAGTATGTATTTCACTGTACATACCAGTATGTATTTCACTGTACATACCAGTATGTATTTCACTGTACATACCAGTATGTATTTCACATGTACATACCAGTATGTATTTCACTGTACATACCAGTATGTATTTCACTGTACATACCAGTATGTATTTCACTGTACATACCATGTATGTATCCACATGTACATACCAGTATGTATTTCATTACACTGTATACCATACATGTACATACCAGTATGTATTTCATACACCGTATTTACAGTATGTCCATGTAGTATTTCTGTACATACCAGTATGTATTTCATGTACATACCAGTATGTATTTCACTGTACATACCAGTATGTATTTCACTGAACACCATATGCTTATGTATTTCACTGTACATACCAAGTAGTATCACCTGTACATACCAGTATGTATTTTCACTGTACAAACCAGTATGTATTTCACTGTACAATACCAGTATTTGTATTCACAAGTACATACCAGTATGTATTTATCACCTTGTATTTCCATACCAGTGATATTTCGGATCTGACATGAAACCAGGGTACTTTCTCTACATTACTTTAGCTGACAATAACCTTTCAACACCACATACCTGTATAGTGGTATTGGCAAACAGTGTAGATCCAGATGAACCGGCTTTGCAAGTTTCTTTAGCGCCTTCTTTTCATAAATGGACTAGTCTGAAAATCATTTTGTGACGATTGGATTGGTAGGAAAATTAACATATCAAAATCCACTCCAGTTACTAGGGGTGAAATAGGGTCAACAACGGCAGTAGGAAATACCTTTCGCCAATAAAAAAAATAGTTAGCATCATATCTTTTTCAGCGACGCGAAATATGTCCACTATGTTGTTTCAATATTGTGTTATTGTAAACAAAATATTGTTTTATCTAAATATAAATTTCAAGTATTTATTCAATTACCCGTCATTTACCGTCTTTAATGCCTTTTCATATTTACTCAGGTGTCTGACATCAAACAGGCGGACAAACGGGGCACCCCGGGAAAACGAGTCCCTACTAATGTGACAACGGACCCTCTGGGGCCCTTAGGGGACATGGGCCCTCTCGGGGGTGCGATGGACGGAACAGACCCTTTGTCAATGATAGCCGCGGAGCAAACTATCAAGAAGACCAGAGGATCAAGTTTTGGGGTAGATATTTATAAATATTACCCAACTCTTTGTATTAATTGATATTACATAGTTTTGACTAATTCCCTGGACTTTGGCGTGTCTGGTAAATAGTTGCACGTGCCTGCGCAATAGTTAAGCATACCTATGGAATAGTGAAAACTATTTTCACTGCTAATACGTAGTCATGACATCATGATTTTTGTTGAAGTTTACTTCATCATTTTCCACGCAATTTATATCGGTCAGTCGATGCGCCCTACCGAGAATTCACATACAGTATATTACAGGTTGAGTAATAAAAAGTTATTTCATAATCATTCGTGGAACAGTCAAAATATATTGGCCCTCGATGCTGTGGACGACCCGATGCATTATTACCTTCGGCCTTCGGTGCGACAGCGTAAATTAACGATATGCGTTCCACCTTATAGGAATCACAATTTGCCTGATTCGGCCTTAAGGTACGTTTTTATCTTTGGCTCTTTTATTATCTGGGAGTTGAATTGGGTTATTGCTCATTATAAAAGCAGTAAGATTATTACTGATCCTACTGCTTTTGGGAGGGGCCAAGTGATTCTGGTGTGGTGAGGACTTGGCATCAGATCAGGATTATTCTGATTTCACGGCTGAATATATAGATTTTTTATTGTAAATAATCAGTTCTGATTTTGTGATTTCCCTCATATACTCATATTCTTGAGTGGGTGGCAGGTGGGAGAATGTGATGGGTAATTTAACGATCGGGGTTCATCCTTGCCAGAATTCCGACTGGAGACCAGTAGCCTATTTCACCAACAGTGCAAAGTATTCTTTTCTAGCAAAGTATACTTTGAGGGAGTAATCATTTATTTTTCCTGAAATACATTATTTCATATACAACTAACAATTGCATATATTTGATGATTAAAAGTATGCAGAATTATTATACTGAATTTATTACATTATCACAGCCAAAATGGCTGTGATAATGTAATAAATTCAGTATAATAAAAATTAATAAATTTATCATAAAATTGAAAATTTCTCCCTCAAAGTATACTTTGCTAGAAAAGTATACTTTGCAATGTTGGTGAAATCGGCTACCGGTTTGGCCCTCACATACGTCTTTGGCATTTTGTATGTGACAGTTTAATTAATAGGTTATACCCCTTATGTGAGTATTACGTTTATTTGTAATTCTATTTTAGGGGAAGGGGCCAAGTGACTTTGGTGTGGTATGAAACTCGCACCAGGTCAGGTTATTCTAATTTCAGGGGTGAATATATCTTTTCTCAATGTAAATATTCTGTTCTGATTTTTTGGATTTTTCCCCCCCAATGCAGCAGGTTAAAACGGGATCGATCCTGTTTGCCCGGCCTTACATGACCTTAGCTGTTGATAGGTCGTTAAACACCAATAAACAAACATATACTTGAACATGTACTTTTACAGGTAATATATGGGATTTAGTACTAAACCCATTGACCCGGCCTTAAATGACCTTAGCTGTTGATAGGCCGTTAAACCCCAAACAGACAAACAAAACAAATCATCAATCAATCACTCTTCAATCAATCAATAATGCTACAATCAATCAACCAATTAATCACTCTTCAATCAATCAATCATTATTCAATCAATCATTATTCAATCAATCAATAATGCTACAGTCAATCAACAAATCAATCACTATTCAATCAATAAATCAATCAATATTCAATCAATCAATCCCTATTCAATCAATCAGTATTCAATCAACCAGCCAATCAATCAATCTTGACACAGGAGACTGGCAATAGAAGCAAGTCAAACTCGCTCGATGACTCGTTTGAGCCATGGTACCTGAAGAAGGCAGATATACTCGCCAAGTACACAACATCTGAGAAACTCTCGATAACCACCAGCTTTCTGTCGGCCTCGGAAAAAGAACATGGTACTGTATTTATCCTACACAACCGCCTGGATCAGGATATTGTTTTTCAGAACTACAGATAAGCTGTGTATTTGCTGAAATACCCAATTAAAATTGCCATTAACCCAATTGAAATCAGAAGTAGCGAGTATCAAAAAGCAATACAAATGTTGTGGTACCTTTATCATGCTGCAGAAAACAATAAATAGACCACACATATATTTTCTTATTTTCCATGTAAACACATCTTGGTATTTCATTAGAATTGTCTCCAAGGAGACAATTCTAATGAAATACCAAGACATGTTTTCATTTCGAAGCAAACTGTCCAATAATTGCTGTCTGTTGATGTGTAAACCGTAGTGTGATTTTATTAACCGTAGTGTGAAATACCCAATTGCTTCAGAAAGGATGGAGTGACAATACTCAATTACTAATTCCTTATCTGAGCCCTGGTTTTTCAATGCTGAAAGATTCTGTTGTGCTGAGTGTAACGGTGATACCCCTATACAGGAGCATTTCAACGTGTATATGACCGTGCTGTTGAACGAACATAAAGTCCCAATCAATCACTCAATCACAATCATGATGTTAGCGAATGAATTAAGTGCAATGATGCAACAAAACTATGCTTCATTAGCCAATCCACTAGCAAAAAAACTGTTATCCTGATTAATATGCAATGTAATACCATTCTCAGGGATTCCGCTGGGGAAAATAAAAAAATCGCCACTTCAAAAAATAAAATCATTTTTTTATTTTTTTTATTCGAAAAATTGTAATTTTTTATCGCCAATTGTTTATTTTTATCGCCAATTGCGAAATTGGCGATCGCCAGCGGAATCCCTGCATGCTAGTGTCTTTTGCTCATTAGTCATCATCGACAATTTCATTCTGTGGCCCATGTGCCCAAGGTCAAATGACTTGGAAGTTTACGTTAAAGTTTATGAGGGGTACATCCATCAGTGTTATTGATTTCTTGTTTATATTTGATCAGTAGCCTATTTCATCAACCTATCAACACTTGATCAATCAGGACCAGTAGCCTATTTCATCAACATTGCAAAGTATACTTTACTAGCAAAGTATACTTTGAGGGAGCAATCATTTATTTTTCCTGATATGCATTATTTCGTATAGAACTAACAAATGCATATATTTCATGATTAAAAGTATGCAGAATTATTATACTGAATTTATTACATTATCACAGCCATTAAATGGCTGTGATAATGTAATAAATTCAGTATAATAAAAACTAATAAATTTTTCAAAAAATTGAAAATTTCTCCCTCAAAGTATACTTTGCTACTAAAGTATACTTTGCAATATTGATGAAATAGGCTACTGATAAGCTTTGTGTCTAATATAGGGTTAACTGTATTGTAATTTTCAAATTTGCGGTGTATATCAGAAAAGTTATAGGTCGGAAAATCTGTTTAATGGCAACACGCTAGCGGAGCCATTAAACATGTTTTCTGACCTATCATTTTCTGATATACGCCGCAAATTTCAAAATTACAATGTGGTTAACCTATTTCTAATGCACTCCTTTACTACTGGCGTAGGAATACATATTGAAATAATTTGCGACCGTTCATCAACAATGATATACCTGTAATGTGTGACCATCAGCCAATCAGATTGCGTGGTATTTATAGTGTATTAGAAAGCGTATTGTACCCCCTGATTTCAAATTAAATGCATATTTTATTTTTACAAATGGATTATTGATTGCTTCATATTAATTAAATAGGGAACAAATGATCAAAACAAATTTAAACATTCACTTATTTTAGTGTATTGTTACTTATTCACTTATTTATACTATAATACAGCTGCTCAACTAAGTACATTTTCAACTATTCAATTTGAAAATCAATGCGTATTTTCACATTGCTGTTAGTATTTTGTACAGTCGAACCTCCCCGAACGGCCACCTCTCTGCAACAGCCACCTCTCTGTAACAGCCGCTATTTTACATCCCAAATGGATGATTTCCTCTATATCTAACCCTTACACTGCTAAGCATGAACATTGTCGTTTGATGTTGATTTTGCATTCTTTCTCAATAAAAACATGTTTTGACAGCATTTTAGAATCATTTCCATTGGAAATGATTCTAAAATGCTGTCAAAACATGTTTTTATTGAGAATTATTGAAGAAAATAAATAAACATCAGACGATAAAATTGTATTCAGCATTAACCTCCCTACAACAGCCACCTCTCTATAACAGCCACTTTTGCCTCTTCCCATGGGTGGCTGTTGTAGAGAGGTTGCACTGTACTCCCACTGTTCATAATCAATGCGTATTCAGCTAAAATAAGTGTGTACAATACGCCAATACGCACCTGATCTGGATCTCTGTTTGACACAGTGAACATCAAGTCACAGACAACAGCGACAGTTTCTGACAAGGTCAAGACTCGGCTGGAGCAGCTGGATGACTTTGAGGAGGTTTGTATTGCTTTCTGATTTTGTAATTAGTGTTTACTTGGAGATGGTTTGTATTGCTTTCTGACTTTGGGATGGGTGTCTGCTCGGAGATGGTTTGTGTTGCTTTCTGACTTTGTGAGTCGTGTTTACTTGGATGAGATTTGCATTGGTTTGTGACCCCGGGATTAGTGTTTACTTGGAGGAGGTTTGTGTTGGTTTCTGACCCCGGGATTAGTGTTTACTTGGAGGAGGTTTGTGTTGCTTTCTCACCGCAGGCTTAGTGTTTAGCCTTAGGAACCCGGTCACCGGTGCATTAATAATTAAATTGGTACACACTAGCCTAACAAGAAAAAATTCCAAATAAATTACACACTACATTCACTTACACCTTATTGTCTTGAAAAATATGAGATACAGTGTGCGTGTGTGTATTCCACATTGTAAATATCGTCCGCCATCTTGTATTGACCTACATAGCTGACTGTGATGACGCAATACCATTCACCTGTGTAAGTATAAGTTAGATAATGTGTTCGAGTCGAATATGGTTAGTTAACAGCGCATGGGGGAAATTTAGGGGGCCAGAAATCGTCGAGCCGCTAGGCGAGACGTATTTCGGCCGCTTTAAATTCTCCCACGCGCTGTTAACTAACCATATTCAACGAGACGACATTATCTAACTAATTTATTGCATGGATACGTCGAAAGCCTGAGATAAAATTATCTATTTTGTCGAATTTATTGTAAGTTTAATACAAATACTATAATTACACAATTTAATTCCAGCCATTCCTCTTGGGTACCCCACTTTTGTTAGCTCACCTGAGTGAAGCTCATGTGAGCTATTGTTACCGCAATGTGTCCGTCGTCGTCGTCTTCCGTCGTCGTCGTCCGTGAACATTTTCAAACGTCTTCTCCTCGGTAACCATTGGGCCTATAGTCACCAAACTTCATGGTCATGGTCCTTAGGTAGGGGGATTACAAAATTGTTAAAATGAACGTCATTACGTAATCCAAGATGGCCGCCATCTAAAAATAGCACAAATTCTTCAAAAATCTTTTTCTCAAGAACCGCCAACCGGATTTCGACAAAACTTGGTAGGAATGATCGATGTACAATGCTCTTTCAAAGTTGTTAAAATGGTGACCCCGGGGTTAAAAATTGGCGTGGCCCGTGGGGTCAAATTGGGGTCAAATTTTATTTTTGGTGGCTGAATAGGTCATATCATATATCAAATAGAAGGTATCAACGAGGCGATCACTCTGGTGCATTTTTTGTCGAAATCGGATGATTATGTCATCCAAGATGGCCGCCAAAAGGTTAAAAGGTCGTTCTTTTATTAGAGATTTCAAAATTCTTCTTCACATGAACCGCTTGGCCCATGCTAGCCAAACTTAAAAGTTTTGGTCAATGGGTGAAGCCTTTTCAGATTTGTTAAAATGGAGGTCATCGCTCATCCATGATGGCCGCCGTCTAAAAATAGCATAAATTCTTAAAAAATCTTCTTCTCAAGAACCGCCAACCGGATTTCGACAAAACTTGGTAGGAATGATCGATGTACAATGCTCTTTCAAAGTTGTTAAAATGGTGACCTCGGGGTCAAAAATGGGCGTGGCCCGTGGGGTCAAATTGGTGTCAAATTTTATTTTTGACCGAATATGGTCATATCATATATCAAATAGAAGGTATCAACGAGGCGATCACTCTGGTGCATTTTTTGTCGAAATCGGATGATTATGTCATCCAAGATGGCCGCCGAAAGATCAAAAGGTTGTTCTTTTATTAGAGATTTCAAAATTCTTCTTCACATGAACCGCTTGGCCCATGGTAGCCAAACTTAAAAGTTATGGTCCATGGGTGAAGCCTTTTCAGATTTATTAAAATGGAGGTCATCGCTATTTCAAGATGGCCGCCGTCTAAAAATAGCATAAATTCTTAAAAAATCTTCTTCTCATGAACCGCCAGCCAGATTTCGACGAAACTTGGTAGGAATGATCAATGAACAATGCTTTTTCAAAGTTGTTAAAATGGTGACCCCGGGGTCAAAAATGGGCGTGGCCCGTGGGGTCAAATTGGGGTCAAATTTTATTTGTGACCGAATATGGTCATGTTATATATCAAATCGAAGGTATCAATGAGGCGATCACTCTGGTGAATTTTTTGTCTAAATCTGATGGTTATGTCATCCAAGATGGCCGCTGAAAGGTGAAAAGGTCGTTCTTTTATTAGAGATTTAAAAATTCTACTTTACATGAACCTCTTGGCCCATGGTAGCCAAACTTCACAGTTATGATCCATGGGTGAAGCCTTTTCAGATTTGTTATAATGGAGGTCATCGCTAATCCAAGATGGCCGCCGTCTAAAAATAGCACAAATTCTTAAAAAATCTTTTTCTCATGAACCACTGGCCGGATTTCGACGAAACTTGGTAGGAATGATCGATGTACAATGCTCTTTTAAAGTTGTGAAAATGGTGACCCCGGGGTCAAAAATGGGCGTGGCCCGTGGGGTCAAATTTTATTTTTGACCAAATATGCTCATGTCATATATCAAATTGAAGGTATCGATGAGGCGATTGCTCTGGCGCAATATTTGTCGGAATCAGATGATTATGTCATCCATGATGGCCGCCAAAAGGTCCATTTATTTGAGATTTTGAACGTCTTTTTCTCAGGAACCACATGGCTGATGCTGGCCAAACTTCATAGGAAGTTCCGATCCTTGGGTGAAGCATTTTCAGATTTGGTAAAATGAGAGTCATCGCTTAATCCAAGATGACCGCCGTCTAAAAATAGCACAATTTTTTTAAAACACATGAACTCAATGTCACATTCTCCTCTGGTGTTCATGGAGTCAGGTGAGCGAATTAGGGCCATCATGGCCCTCTTGTTTACATTTCCACAGACATGTCCTCAATACCCTGCGGTCATGTGACCAGTTAAAAGTGACAAAAATATAGCAGGCGTCTGTTATCTGGTTCACAATCTTACCGAATCTGGATTACTATGTTTGCATGCAATCAGTGTATAACCAACACAGCATGCACACCTGGCTGCTTTATCAGTGACTACGGTGTTCGTGGTTCTATAACAATTATATCACTCCACAAGCTGTTAGTGTTATTGGCATTTTCATAGCAGTAATTAATAGTATTTTTGTATTTTGTACACAACGCCATGAAACTTCATATTCAGGGTATCGATCCGATTGTCGCCCAGTCACTTGTAGCCTGTCAATCACGAATGGGTCATGTTATCAGGGCATGACTGGTTAAAGGTGACGCACCATATTGCTCTACTTAATTGATTGCTGATATTTGCGCATGCGTAGGTTATCCTGACATGTAGAATAGGCGTTAATCTCAAGCATATAACACACGCTAGACAGTGTATCTCCGTGAATTAACACACGGGGGAAGTGGGCCAGACAGGTCCAGACAGTGATCTCCGGCAGTTAGCACACTGTGGAGATCAAAGGATTTCGCCGCATCCGTGCAATAATGACAAAAAATGCCCAGCTAATCATGTTAACTTAAGGTGACTGAAGATCTGGCTGTGGTTTATGCATATATATTACTCTATCTTTTGCAGTACTAACAAATGTTGGTTTTGACATGTTTTTTCTTTTACAAAATGGTAATAAATATAAATGGTTACTTTTATTCTATGTGGTAACTGAAAATAGAAAAGGAGGCAACATTAGCAAATGTATATGTGTATATACATGTACATTTGTAATCATCTCTGCAGCTGATCAAGGTCTACACTTGATTAAGGTAGGAAACACTGCTTACAAACAGTACAGATCATAATTAGTTCATTAATATATATCTGGGGTGACTTACAGCTTTATTTAGAACATGTTATTAGAAAATTAAAATACCGGTACACCCAAGTCACCTTAACGGATACATTTATAGGGGATTTTGCATGTGCGTGTACCAGTAGCCTATTTCATCAACATTATAGGAATGAATGGCCTTTTTGTGGAATTTATCGGGGTATAAACTTGGAAAAGTCGCGGGAATACTGGACGAAGGCCGGAAGAGCCTCGTCCAGTATTCCCGCGACTTTTCCAAGTTTATATCCCCGATAAATTCAACAAAAAGGCCATTCATTCCTTATAATTCCAGCATTTGAAACAAATACATCAAGAAAATGTGTTTATTTTCCGTTTTCTTACGGATTATTTTAACTGTGCCTCACGGTTACGAAAGTAGTTCGGCGTGGGAGTTTACTGGGATATAAATTTTGGACAGAGACTTGCTATGGACCAATCAAATGTTAGGGAATTGTGTAAATATTTTTGTGATGGAATTATTGCAAAGTATACTTTACTAGCAAAGTATACTTTGAGGAAGTAATCATTTATTTTTCCTGAAATGCATTATTTCATATAGAACTAACAAATGCATATATTTCATGATTAAAAGTATGCAGAATTATTATACTGAATTTATTACATTATCACAGCCAGAATGGCTGTGATAATGTAATAAATTCAGTATAATAAAAATTAATAAATTTATCATAAAATTGAAAATTTCTCCCTCAAAGTATACTTTGCTACTAAAGTATACTTTGCAATGTTGATGAAATAGGCTACAGAAAATTACCATATTTGGCAATAACATGACCTCTGATTCATGGAAAAGCATGACAGACGCAACTCTTGTGTAACTCGGCTGAAGATAAAACTTCAAAGCATGCAATGACAGAGTTGTGAAAAGAACTTGTTGTATCTAGGTTATGCCGTGGCTAGAAAATTGGTTCAAGAAGCTAGATATTGTAATAAATATGATCACTTAGATGTAAGTAGCTCATTCTAGTATTATTCATCTTTGACAGGTGGCGGGTGCATGTGTAAAAAATTCCACATGTAAACAATATACCATGTGACGTATATTTGGATATTTCGGATTGCACCGGAGAATGGTATACACCGGTACAGGTCCACTGCACTATAGGAATGAATGGCCTTTTTGTGGCCTACACTTTTACGTCGTCTGAGCCCGTTAAGAAATAGTTTGCATCAAAACAACATTGTTTCCAATCGAACATTTGATCAAACCTACATTTATACCAGTCCAATGCGTCACGACAGACAATTCAATCGCACCAACATTTCTATAATTTCTCGAGAAGCCATATTGTCTTATTGTTGATGGGTTTTCCTGATGACGTCATCGCTAAGCTTATGATTGGTTGAGATTCGTGGAGTGTCACACGTAAGTGGCATGTTACACTGACTGGTTACCAGGGCCCGGTTGCTCAAAACATCCGTTAGCTTAACGGACTGTTAAATCCTTAACTGAATGGTTAAAATCTCTGTTTAACAGAGATTTTAACCATTCAGTTAAGGATTTAACAGTCCGTTAAGGATTTAACAGTCCGTTAAGCTAACGTGTTTTGAACAACCGGGCCCAGCCAGTCACCTGTTTGCCTTGTAAGCGAAACTATGAAACGGTACCAGCTGACGCGTCACCGGGAAAGTCAAAGAAATAAATGTGCCCGATGTTTTCTTACTAGAGACAAATGCGGAACTTTGTTGGAACAAAATAATCCATAGCTTGAAAACGCGTTGACATAGCGCATCGGAGAATACATCATTGCGGAGGGCTAACATTTGCCTATTAACTTCTGCAATTGGCGGAAATGATATAAATCAGTTGACTGTTTCGTGAGAGTCCGTTGTCTCGAGGCCATCCGAGTACGGCCCATAAAAACATAGGAACCTTGGTAGTGTTATAACAGGGTGTATTTAGGTATATTTAATCTATTTATAGGCCTTTGTATGTTACTTCAACCTGTGTACACCGGTGGATACTTTGAGGAGGTTTGTGTTGCTTTCTGACTTTTTGATTAGTGAGTTTACTTGGAGGAGGATTGTGTTGCTGTCTGACTTTGTGATTAGTGTTTACTTGGAGGAGGTTTGTGTTGCTGTCTGACTTTGTGATTAGTGTTTACTTGGAGGAGGTTTGTGTTGCTGCCTGACTTTGTGATTAGTTTTTACTTGGATGAGGTTTGTGTTGCTGTCTGACTTTATGATTAGTGTTTACTTTGTGATTAGTGTTTTCGTTGTGATTAGTGTGTACTTGGAGGAGATTTGTGTTGCTTTCTGACTTGGGATGTGTGTCAACTTGGAGAAGGATTGTGTTGCTGCCTGACATTGTGAGTAGTGTTTACTTGGAGGAGGTTTGTGTTGCTGTCTGACTTTGTGATTAGTGTTTACTTGGATGAGGTTTGTGTTGGCTTTCTGACTTTGGGATGTGTGTCTACTTGGAGAAGGATTGTGTTGCTGCCTGACTTTGTGAGTAGTGTTTACTTGTAGGAGGTTTATGTTGCTTTCTGACTTTGTGATTGGTGTTTACTTCGAGAGGTTTGTGTTGCTTAGATGCGCAATGGTAATGTTAATTGACCATGTTAATGTGAGAAGCAAATAAAAAAAAATCATACAAACATTTTTATCATAAGAAGTTTATTGAAATGGGCCTCTGACATTTGCTAATAATTGACAAGTGTAATCACATGTATTGAACTGGACATGTTGGTAAAATATTGTAGCATTAGTCAACATCATGAGTGTGTAGTGTGTAAGGCAAACAGGTAAAATCCTCCAAAAATACAAACTTTAATCATACAAAGTTTAATGAAACGGGCCCTTGATTAGCAAACAGCGTGGATCCTGATGAGATGGCTTGTGATGAACTGGCTGATCATGACCTGCACTGTTTGAAAACATACAAATTGAGGTCAGGAGTTTTAAACGTGTCTTGAAACTTTTTAAGCTCCCCACTGTATGTTTTGTTTTCAGGGTTCGGTACAGGAGATGTTAAATCTGAGTCAGCAGGAGTATGTGGGTCGTATCGACGAGCTCAACCAGGCTTTAATTGGTGCATGGAATGTCGACCAGAGGGTCAAAGCTCTAAAAATAGCCATACAGGTCGGTGGAAAATTGACAAGCTAGCTATAGCAATGTAGGGCAAAGTAAAATCTGCAAGGTTATTAAGTCTAAAAATAGCATTTCAGGTCAGTAGGATACAACAATTTACTTTAACCCTTACAACGCTGAATTAATTTTAGAGTCTGCTGTTTATTTTTTAATTTCCAATTTTATAATCAAAAGCATGCTTTGACAACACTTCAGAGGTGCTGTCGAACCATGTTTTTATTTGAGAAAGAAGACGAAATATAAAACAACAGCAGACCACTTTTTGTTTCCTGTATTCTACGGTTAACAACAATATTTATTAAGTAATAAGGTTGCAGTTAAATGCAATTACATGTCGATAATTCATGGGATTTAACCAAAAGCATAACTTGTCTTGTCATCATCAAAAATGTTGCCAATTTGTTATAAATCCATGTGTATACAGTAAATTCCATAGCTCATTTCTTGATAAAATGGTATTCCCAAGAAAACCACTAAAATATCATGTAAAGTCTACACTATTCTCACTTTCTGATTATTACATGACTGCCGTTGTTTGACACCGCTCACAGCCGTGTTCAAACGTACAGCATGTGCTGTTTGACCATGGCTGTAGACAATGTTCATTCTGGGGCCAAGTCAACACCTACATAATGCATGTGTCTCATGACGTTACTAGAACGCGCTATTACATCACCAGAGCAGTTCACAATGGTCGCACTGAAATTTTTAAATTGACGTGGCTGCATCACGCGACGTTTACTACGGCCCCGGAATATGTATGAGTAAATCAGCTGTTTAAATGGAGCAGATTATCAAAGCACCAAAAGTGCTGCATAAATGCTCAAATTGCATGATATTTCCGACGAAAATTTAACAATAATGTTCGAGCATGTCCAGCCGTGGGTATTAAATGTTTGCCGTGGCTCTCGGGAACTGTTTCAACTTTCAACCTACGGCCTTTGGGTTCATATAGTTTCTTCGTGCTACGGCAAATGTTTACCCGTGGCTGGACATGGTGATCAACCCTAATATAGGGTTAACTGTATTGCAATTTTCAAATTTGTGACGTATATTTCAAAATGATAGGTTGGAAAATCTGTTTAATAGCAACGCGCTAGCATGTCAGATTACTCGGAAATTTGCAATAAACGTTATGTAAAATCTGCTTTAAAGTTGCTAAGTACCATATATCTACACGAACATAAGTCTGATTTACTTAAAACTTCACATAGTTCATTATTACAAACCATACATTCATTCTATAGCCCACACATGACATGTGACCCCCATGCCCAAGTTGAAATTACTCAATTTGCTGGCCGCAGCCATCTAGTTCCATCGAGTCATGAATGTTTCAGTGCTCAAAGTTGTTGGCGGACATCAATGTGATACAGTTCTACCCCAGCAAGTTTGTGCTGATCACAGAAATCCTCGACACATTCGGTGAGTCAAATCCTCGACATGTTCGGTGAGTCAAATCTTGACACATTTGATAAAATTCATAACATGTTCGTTAATTCAAATCCTTGATGTGTTCGGTTTGTCAAATTGCCACTCTTTGCTACTGTTGACTGTGTCATACAATTTCCTCTGTTGTCTACTCTCTGCTTCTACTCATGGTGCTATATAAAGTCTTGTGTTGACTTTCTGGAGCACTGCTCTCTGTTGCTACTGACAGTGCCATATAATGTCCTCTGTTGACTTTGTGGTGCACCACTCTCTGTTGCTATTGACAGTGCCATATAATTTCCTCTGTTGACTTTGTGGTGCACCACTCTCTGTTGCTACTGACAGTGTCATATAATTTCCTCTGTTGACTTTGTGGTGCATCACTCTCTGTTGCTACTGACAGTGTCATATAATTTCCTCTGTTGACTTTGTGGTGCACCACTCTGTTGCTACTGACAATGACATATAATTTCCTCTGTTGACTTTATGGTGCACCAATCTGTTGCTACTGATAGTGCCATATACTTTCCTCTGTTGACTTTGTGGTGCACCACCCTCTGTTGCTACTGTCAGACAATGACATATAATTACCTCTGTTGAATGTGTTGCACCCACTGTTCACTGACCATTGCACTGACAGTGACCATACTTTCCTCTGTTGACTTTTGTGGTGCACCACTCTGCTACTACAATGACATATTACTTTCCTCTGTTGACTTTGTGGTGCACCACTCTCTACTGTTACTGACAGTGACATATAATTGCCTCTGTTGACTTTGTGGTGCACCACTCTGTTGCTACTGACAGTGACATATAATTTTGTATGTTGACTTTGTGGTGCACCACTCTCTGTTGCTACTGACAGTGACATATAATTTCGTATGTTGACTTTGTGGTGCACCACTCTCTGTTGCTACTGACAGTGACATATACTTTCCTCTGTTGACTTTGTGGTGCACCACTCTCTACTGTTACTGACAGTGACATATAATTTCCTCTGTTGACTTTGTGGTGCACCACTCTGTTGCTACTGACAGTGACATATAATTTCATCTGTTGACTTTGTGGTGCACCACTCTGTTGCTACTGACAGTGACATATAATTTCCTCTGTTGACTTTGTGGTGCACCACTCTCTTGCTACTGACAGTGACATATAATTTCATCTGTTGACTTTGTGGTGCACCACTCTGTTGCTACTGACAGTGACATATAATTTCATCTGTTGACTTTGTGGTGCACCACTCTGTGTTGCTACTGACAGTGACATATAATTTCATCTGTTGACTTTGTGGTGCACCACTCTGTTGCTACTGACAGTGACATATAATTTCCTCTGTTGACTTTGTGGTGCACCAATCTGTTGCTACTGACAGTGACATATACTTTCCTTTGTTGACTTTGTGGTGCACCACTCTCTACTGTTACTGACAGTGACATATAATTTCCTCTGTTGACTTTGTGGTGCACCACTCTGTTGCTACTGACAGTGACATATACTTTCCTTTGTTGACTTGTGGTGCACCACTCTCTACTGTTACTGACAGTGACATATAATTTCCTCTGTTGACTTTGTGGTGCACCACTCTGTTGCTACTGACAGTGACATATACTTTCCTTTGTTGACTTTGTGGTGCACCACTCTCTACTGTTACTGACAGTGACATATAATTTCATCTGTTGACTTTGTAGTGCACCACTCTGTTGCTACTGACAGTAACATATACTTTCCTTTATTGACTTTGTGGTGCACCACTCTCTACTGTTACTGACAGTGACATATAATTTCATCTGTTGACTTTGTGGTGCACCACTCTGTTGCTACTGACAGTGACATATACTTTCCTTTGTTGACTTTGTGGTGCACCACTCTCTACTGTTACTGACAGTGACATATAATTTCATCTGTTGACTTTGTGGTGCACCACTCTGTTGCTACTGACAGTGACATATACTTTCCTTTGTTGACTTTGTGGTGCACCACTCTCTACTGTTACTGACAGTGACATATAATTTCCTTTGTTGACTTTGTGGTGCACCACTCTGTTGCTACTGACAGTGCCATATACTTTCCTTTGTTGACTTTGTGGTGCACCACTCTCTACTGTTACTGACAGTGACATATAATTTCATCTGTTGACTTTGTGATGCACCACTCTCTGCTGCTACTGACAGTGCTGGTTATCTCTGCAGGTCATCTGGTGTATGAGAGACTCCGGGACAAAGCCCAGTATTACCCACCCGGTAGCGGGCTACCTATCAAGCTGCCAGGTATGTCTGCAGGAACGAGGGTATATTATAGGAATGAATGGCCTTTTTGTGGAATTTATCGGGGTATAAACTTGGAAAAGTCGCAGGAATACTGGACGAAGGCCTATCCCGCGGGAATATATTCCCGCGACTTTTCCAAGTTTATATCCCCGATAAATTCCAAAAAAAGGCAATTCATTCCTTATAATTCCAGCATTTGAAATAAATTCATCAAGAAAATGTGTTTATTTTCCGTTTTCATAAGAATTATTTTAACTGCGCCTCACAGTTACTACCTAAACCTGATCACAGTTGCTATGTGTTTACTGTATTCATCCGCACAGCTGCGATTTTTGAGGCCGCCATTTAAATCGGGGTTCGTTTTCCCACTAGGCACTAGACGCTAGGCTCAATTAAAATTTTGCATACGCGCATTGACAGACGGCAGCCATTTGTTTACATTGACAGCACTGACAGCGCACCTGTAGAAAGTAGTTCGGCGTGGGAGTTTACTGGGATATAAATTTTGGACAGAGACTTGCTACGGGCCAATCAAATGTTAGGGAATTGTGTATATATTTTTGTGCTGGGAATTATCATACTTTATTATCTGTCGAAAATATTATTTTTTCAGGTGATGCATTTAATTAGTATAAATAATTAAAAAACAGCATGCTCCATTTGCATATGAAAATACCACCGCATTAACCACGTATTTCGACCGGATTCTCGGGTTAGCCTTGTGAAAAAATTTCCTACAACTGTCACAGACCGTTATTATACACCTCTAAATTGGCCCGTTCCGATCTGTCTAGTGCAGTGGGTGGCAGGTGGGAGCACGCGATGGGTAATTTAACGATCGGGGTTCATCATTGCCGGAATCCCGACTGGAGACCTGGTTTGGCCCTCCCATACGTCTTTGGCATTTTGTATGTGACAGTTGAATCTGGTTATACCCCTTATGTGAGTATTACAATATTCGTAATCCTATTTTAGGGGAAGGGGCCAAGTGACCTTGGTGTGGTATGGACCTGGCACCAGGTCAGGTTATTCTAATTTCAGGGCTGAATATATTTGTTCTCGATGTAAATATTCCGTTCTGATTTTGGGATTTTCCCCCCAATGCAACAGGTTAAAATGGGATCGAACCCGTTTGCCCGGCCTTACATGACCTTAGCTGCTGATAGGCCGTTAAACACTAATAAACAAACAAACAAACTGTCTAGTGCAGATATCCTTTTATTAAATTGGGTGAGTTTCCTTTCCCTGTTACATTAAATAGAATTTTTTGTAGGTTTTTTGGGTGTGTTTTTTTCATGTAGGGTTCGTTATAATATGTAGGTTAAGTTATAATATTAAAATTAATTTCCGTTAGGCTACATTGGGTCATCAGTTGGGTCATA
>CM055267.1:110820194-110856914 GCA_029237695.1 Conchocele bisecta | reverse complement strand
CAGTTGGGTCATATTTCTTTGTTGCGTTCAATAGCCTTTTAGCTACCTCCTGAACAATAACGCCACTTACACTGTATTTCATAATGTGATTATAATTTAATAAACACATGTTGTAAAAAAACAAAAAAAACAACTCTGTTGTCACCTCGTGGAATAGTCGCTATCGATTAATTGGCCAATGTAAAAACATAGCTGGCGATAATACGCGTACGTCTTTGGGTATAATACGTGTGGAACATTGGTGAGGGAGGAATAAGGGCCCCTACTACAATATAAGCACACGGCTGGATTTGATCAAATGTTATTGTTACATTTCCAACAAAAAACTGATGTAATTTTATAAAATCGTCCCATTCACGTAGATAATTTTCGGTATGCATATTCCGGGGCCGCGTCATGAACGTCATGAACGTCATGAAGTAGTGACGTCATGAAGGCACTTCCGCGTAGTGACGTCATGAAGGTACTTGCATTACACGCGGCCCCGGAATGAGCATTGCCTAAAGCCATGTGCAAACAGCACGCGCTATTTGTTTGCACATATGTGCAAACAACGGAAACCATGTAACAATATGAAAGAAATTCAGTATGTTCTGTAAATGAGGTCAGAAATTTGCAAAAGAAATACAGAGCACATGCAGAATGTAAAGGCCTACACGCTATTTAAATTCTCGGTTCTACTCTACCGAAAATGTAAATCGTGTGCAACCCAGTCTTGATTATCATTAGACTAACCGCCGTCGCTGGCCAAATGATTCGCCCCAGCATGACCCTGAGAGTTTAGCTTCCAACAGTTAAGTCTATGTAGATATCGCTAGCTAAACTTGTCTATTTAATTGTAGCTTGTGAACCATAAATTACCCTTTTAATTAACAACTTCGCCGACATTGATTAATGCATAATTGTTACATATTCTGGTCACTTGTCCCCATTGTCTACGCTCAAATGACCACTTGAAATTTGTTTGGTCAACTGGTCAATAATAAATGTGAAGTTCAATAAACTAACCTGGTGACAGTAATCTGACATGTTTGAGTTTTTGATGGTGTTTATAGTGGAATTTTACACTGCGGGGCATGATAGTGGTTCGAGGAATTGGGGGTTGTTCGACTCTTGTTCAACTTTTCCCGGGTAGTTTTAATGTAATTATATAGGAATTCTGCCGGGACTATCAGGCTAGTTCGCGGTAAGCATGGGTGATTAGCTTTCCCAGGTTATAACTATCGAAGTTTAACTGTAGTTGCCAATACTTACATAGCTATTTCCATTGGTTAATGTTTTTTTTAGAGCTTGTAGCTCATATATCTTAAACTGTAATAGTTGGAAGAGGCTTCATACTTGGTATGTAGCTTCCTTATAATGTGTACTCAGTTTCTTATTCGACCCCAGGGTCATGGATTATCTCCCCCTTTTGGACTTAGAATTTCACCATTTTGCCTTTTATCTTGTAAAACTTTTAACCCTTTCAACACCACAGACCTCTATAGAGACAATGTTTGCAAACAGTGCAGATCCAGATGAGCCGGCTCGTAACGAGCCGTCTCATCAGGATCTCCACTGTTTGTTAATAATTTTAAACGTCGTACAGATTACCCTTTTAGAAGAATGGGATAATTTGAATGAACAAAATTAATGAAATAGCATGAAACATTGGCATGGAACATCCTATTAAGTTACTTGGTATTGAAAGGGTTAACCCTTTCAACACCACAGACCTCTATAGAGACAATGTTTGCAAACAGTTCAGATCCAGATGAGCCGGCTCGTAACGAGCCATCTCATCAGGATCTCCACTGTTTGTTAATAGTTATCAAATTTGAAAAAAATACCCTTTCTGAAGAATGGAATAGCCTGAAAATTTGAATGGACCAATGAAATAGCGTGAAACATTGGCATGGAACATCCTATTAAGTTACTTGGTGTTGAAAGGGTTAAACTGTAACAGCTAGTGGCTTGGTATTTAGTATGTAGCTTCTATTAGGTGTCTAGATGCACTAAGTGAATTTCTATTTTTGATTTGACACTGTGCCATTGATTATCTCCCCCTTTTGGAGCATCCGTGTTCTATCGACACATTTTCTGGGTTTTTTTTAATTGTTTTTGAAAAACTGGAGACCCAGAAAGAGCGAGTAGTTTCACTGTATTATCATTTTGCTTTTCCAATTGTAGAAAACTTCACTCCCGACCAGGTGCCAGATTCCGCCAAGGAGACGTGTCGTAATTGGTTCTTCAAGATAGCGTCCATTAGAGAGCTGGTTCCCAGGTTCTACGTTGAAGTGGCCATCATGAAGAGTTACAGCTTCCTAGACCCAGGGTACCAGAACTCTATTTATAGCAGCTAAAATGTTGTTATGTAATATTTGATGTGCATTTTACGGAGCCCTGCAGGGGACATGGATTGTTTTTGTCGAGCCCGCTTGCGGAAAGCGAGACATAGTGATCACAATGACATCCGGGTGTGCGTGCGTGCGTGCGTGCGTGTGTGCGTGCGTGCGTCCGTGCGTCCGTCCGGGCGTCCGTCCAGGCACACATTAGGGTACTTATGTGGCTAGCCCCACAGGGTTATGGACTTGGTAAAGGATAGGGTTGGTTACAATTAGCCACCTAAAAAATCCTTTTATGTGGCTAAAAATCATTTTATGTGGCGAATATTTAACATGTGATAAACCACATAAGTATAGTACTGTAAGAACGTCCGTCCGTCCGTCCGTCCGTCCGTCCGTCCGTCCGTCCGTACAGACGAGAGCTACATTGTGAGGTTAACCACACAGTGATGGACTTGTTAAGAGATGCTTATTCCGTTTTAACCCCGTTATAAATTGCTCTTGTGGGGTTATTTTGTCTTGTGGGGTTGTTTTTTTCTGTACGATTGATGTTTACGGGGTTTGATTTAGGATGGGTTAGGGTTAGTAACCTCACAATGTAGCTCTCGTCCGTCCGTCCGTCCGTCCGTCCGTCCGTCCGAAATCTGCGTTAAAGTTTTTAAAAATACCATCAAATGACTCGGCGGGCTCGACATGAGGGCCGCGGCCAGCTGGTTATTAATTTGTTCCCATGAAATAACAATTTATTCCCTCAATTTAACAATTTGTTCCCTCGAAATAATGATTTGTTCCCACGATATAACAATTTGTTCCCTCGAATTAACAATTTGTTCCCATGAAATGACAATTCGTTCCCTCAATTTAACAGTTTGTTCCCTCGAATTAACAATTCGTTCCCACTATATAATAATTCGTTCCCACGAATTAACAATTTTTCCCGTGGGAATGAATTGTCATTTTGTGGGAACGAATTGTTAAATTGAGGGAACAAATTGTTAATGTGGAACAAATTGTTAATTTGTGGGAACGAATTGTTAAATTGAGGGAACAAATTGTTATTTCGTGGGAGCGAATTATTAAAAAAAATAATTGTACGTCTCCTGCGGGGCTCCGTAGCAATTTATGCCACTGATGGTGTGGTTTTCATATACGTCATCTTTTAATCTTTGACATGTGCTTTAATTCTGACTGTGCAAAGTTAACTTTGTCAACTGTTTCATTTGCTTTTTATGCCTCCACCACCGAATCGTTAGGGGGGCATATAGTGTTACCGGCGTCTGTACGTCCCGTCTCGTCTGTCCCGCTACGGTAAATTTCTTATAATTTCTGTTTCCTTTAATGTAGCTGCTTCATATTTCACAGCTGCATTCCTCTGATGGTCCTCTATCATGTCAAATACATGCTCATCGGGCCTCCGCTAAACCCAAGGTCAAGGTCACATTCTTAGTGCGCTCAAAACCTTAACGCTCGGGCTAATGTCTTATAATTTCCTTGCACGTATATGCTTTACATTTCACACACGCCATGCCTCTAATCAAACCTTTACCGCCCTGTGACAAATCCACGATCATCCTGTCCCACTAAACCCAGTGTCACGGTCACATACTTGTTGTGTTCGAAACCTTAACGCTCAGGTAAATGTCTTATAGTTTCCTTGCATGGTTCTGTTTGATGTTTTACACATTGTTCATTGCTCATGGTCTGCTTTAATGCTGTGACAAATCAATGCTTCTCTGGTCCCCTGTATTTTAAAATATGCCTCGTTTTCATTGGCTTCCAGTTGGGGCATTCGTGTGTCAACAGGCCGCAGGATTTACGTTTACATGTTTACATATGCAGCCTATGCTCAATAAACATCATATGGGCCCCAGGTCTGTAATGCCAGGCATGGTTATGTTGTAGGGAGTATGCAGAGGCGTTGAGGAGACTGTCGCTCATGATTCGCGGTATGGGAGATCCCCTTGTGGCCATCTACGCCCGCTGTTACCTCAGCAGGGTATGTAGTTTTCAATCGGCAACTATAAATAATTTGCGGGTCTTTCCCCAAAAGTTATTTATAGTGCTGGGGTATTTTAGTGTGGAGCTGTTATTTAATTGGGCACATACTGATTGACATATCTCCTTTAAAGTTGGGGTCCCATCTATTAGGCACAAAATGTTCTTTACAGGAAGTAAATAAGTTTGTAATTGTGTGACTATCCCACCAGTGTTACGAGTGCCCGCTATGCAGATATAATCAGTTACTGATCTTTAAATTACTGATAGAGACACGCAGTTGTATCCGGCTGTTTTCATATGCAAATGAGGATGGACATTTTTAAATTATTTATATCCATAAACTGCATCACCTGAATAAATATTTGTATCAACATATTATAAAGTATGATCATTGCACATCCAAAATAAATAGAGAGAATAAATAGTTGTTTCTGTTAACCTTTTAAGGAAAGACGGTTATCAACAGGGCTCCAGATAAGGAATTAGTAATTGAGTATTGTCACTCCATCATTTCTGAAGCAATTGGGTATTTCAAAATTTTAATTGTGTAAAATAGAATCACACTACTGTTTACACATCAGCAGACCGCACCTATTGAATAGTTTGCTTCTAAACGAAAACACAAGATGTGTTTTCATGGAAAAATAAGAAAATATGCTATATTTGTGGTCTGCTTATTGTTTTCTGTAGCATGATAAAGATACCACAAATTTTTCATTGCTTTTTGATACTCACTACTCCAGATTTCAATTGGGCTTTTGGCAATTTTAATTGGGTATTTACGCAAATACGCACCTTATCTGGAGCTCTGGATCAAGAATGACACTTATGTTTGATATAAAAAGTGTAATATCAATTAACTCTTTGCATGCTGGGAAATTTGTTGGCTGTAAATAGTTCAAAACTAGCGGACAAAAAATTCATCATATTTTCTTGTATTTCTCCCTGTAAATATCATGAATATGTCTTGGAATTTCATTAGAATTGAGTCCTGAGGACTCAATTCTAATGAAATTTCAAGACATAATGACAGAGAGAAATAAAACATACACTCCTAATTCGTTTGGCGGATATTTTCGCCACTAGCATGCAAAGAGATAATACGTCCGGTAATGGTAAAGGAATGTTTATTTTGCCCGAAAAATGTCATATGTAAAGAATGTGTGAACAAAATATGTCTGCCCATATTACAACCTCGGATGTGGGAGTCCAGGTTTAATATATGATTAAAATTTATGTAAATAATATATTTATTCTAATAAACTCCGTCCGGGACTATGCAATTCGCGGGGATCAAAACGTGGAAAATGGGATCAAAATATGTTATTTTCACACACTACTATTAGAGAGGGGGCTACTATTGGAGAGGGGGCTATGGGGCTACTATTGGAGAGGGGGCTACTATTGGAGAGCTATTGGAGAGGGGGCTACTATTAGAGAGGGGGCTACTATTGGAGAGGGGGCTACTATTAGAGAGGGGGCTACTATTGGAGAGGGGGGCTACTATTAGAGAGGGGGCTACTATTGGAGAGGGGCTACTATTGGAGAGAGAGGGTGCTACTGTTGGAGAGGGGGCTACTATTGAGAGGGGGTATATTGGAGAGGGGGCTACTATTGGAGAGGGCTACTATTAGAGAGGGGCTCTATTGAGAGGGAGGCTACTATTGAGGAGGGGGCTACTATTGGAGAGGGGGGCTATATTAGAGAGGGGGCTTACTTATTAGAGAGGAGGCTACTATTAGAGAGGGGGCTACTATTAGAGTGGATTGGGGGCTACTATTGAGAGGAGGTACTATTGGAGAGGGGGCTACTATTGGAGAGGGGCTACTATTTGAATAAATACGGTACATATTATTGGACAGAAATGGAAACAGAATAAACATAGATCTGCACAGAGTGGAAACGTTTGTAATATCATACAAAAAGTGTATTTGATCAATGCATATTTACTGTCTGTTTCACGAAAGCTGCCCAAATTTTACGGCCATATAAACGATTCAAAAACAATATTTTTTTCGATAATATTAAATTAAAGGAAAATTTAAGAATGAGCCTTCTTTTTATTTCATGGAATTTGGTCAAATATTCATTTTATTGCAAAAAAACAATTTCCCCATGTTAAATCCCCATAGGCATAGAGATCTTCACAGAGTGAAGATGTCTATGGGGATTTAACATGGAGAAATTTTTTAGAATTTCAGAAATACTGGACTGATTTTTAAAATTTAACTTTTGTTTTCTTAGTTAGATCATTTCCAAGCTATCTAGCTAGGTTTCGGAGTCAATTTCCATTTTTTGTTTGTTTTTTGACTCCTCCCACAACTCCTCTACCTCTTTTTCCCCCATGTTAAATTCCCATAGAGAAATAAATTTTTCGTTTTGTTTATATGGCCGCAAAATTTGGACAGCTTTAGCGAAACAGAGTATAGTGTAGATCTAGATCAGCATGTGCCTCCTCAGGTACAACTTTGACATTCTTGTATGTGAGAGTGAGCCTCGTAACCCATGTATGAGTAATATGATTAATTCTAATCCTATTACTTTTAGGGGAAGGGTCCAAATGACTTTGGTGTGGTGTGGACCTGGCACTGGCATTGGCACCATGTCGGGTTATTCTAATTTCAGGGCTATATTTTTATACGCCTATTTGAAAAAAATAGGACATATTACGGGCCTGTACGGGCGGGCGGGCACAGCTTGCTATACTGTATTCAGTCAATGCAGAACCGACAGTACCGGTAGTTGAGTGTATTGAGTCTCTGCACAACGAGTTGAATGTATTCAGTCAATGTCAGTCAGATGAATGTATTTAGTCAATGTCAGCCAGGTGAATGTATTTAGTCCATGTCAGCTAGGTGAATGTATTTGTTCAATGTCAGCCAGGTGAATGTATTTAGTCAATGTCAGCTAGGTGAATGTATTTAGTCAATGTCAGCCAGGTGAATGTATTTAGTCAATGTCAGCGGTAGTGTTAATGTATTTAGTTCAATGTAGCAGGTGAATGTATTTGTCAATGTCAGTAGGTGAATGTATTTGTTCAATGTCAGCAGGGTGAATGTATTTGTTCAATGTCAGCTAGGTGAATGTATTTGTTCAATGTCAGCCTAGGTGAATGTATTTGTCAATGTCAGCATTTGAATGTATCCAGGTGAATGTTTAGTTCAATGTCAGCTAGGTGAATGTATTTAGTTCAATGTCAGCTAGGTGAATGTATTTGTTCAATGTCAGCCAGGTGAATGTATTTGTTCAATGTCAGCCAGGTGAATGTATTTAGTCAATGTCAGCTAGGTGAATGTATTTAGTCAATGTCAGCCAGGTGAATGTATTTGTTCAATGTCAGCCAGGTGAATGTATTTGTTCAATGTCAGCTAGGTGAATGTATTAGTTCAATGTCAGCCAGGTGGAATGTATTTGTTCAATTGTCAGCCAGGTGAATGCAATTTTGTTCAATGTCCGTAAGGTGAATGTATTTAGTCAATGTCAGCCAGGTGAATGTATTTAGTCAATGTCAGCCAGGTGAATGTATTTAGTCAATGTCAGCAGGTGAATGTATTTGTTCAATGTCAGCCAGGTGAATGTATTTAGTCAATGTCAGCCAGGTGAATGTATTTAGTCAATGTCAGCCAGTGAATATTTATTTGTTCAATGTCAGGCCAGGTGGAAATGATTTAGTCAATGTCAGCCAGTTGTCTTTATCAATGTCAGCCAGGTGAATTGTATAGTCAATGTGCTAGGTGAATGTTTGTTCAATGTCAGCCAGGTGAATGTATTTAGTCAATGTCAGCTAGGTGAATGTATTTAGTCCCAAAAACAATGTCAGCTAGGTGAATGTATTTGTTCAATGTCAGCCAGGTGAATGTATTTGTTCAATGTCAGCCAGGTGAATGTATTTAGTCAATGTCAGCTAGGTGAATGTATTTATTCAATGTCAGCCAGGTGAATGTATTTAGTCAATGTCAGCCAGGTGAATGTATTTAGTCAATACATAGCTACTACACTGTATTTAGTCAAGGCACAGCAAGTTACGTGTCCACATATGAGACACGCCATGTGATTTTGTACCTGCGGATATCTGCGTAATTTCATTAAATATGTTTACAAAATTTACAATGTTTTTCATAAATAAAGTCAAATGTTGACAAAATTTTCACAGAGTACATGCGGAATATCGAATATCCGCATGTGGTCTGAATTTTTTTTGTCAACTTTTGACGCCATTTACGGAAAATATTGTAAGTATTGTAAACGTATTTCATGAAATTACGCCGATTTCCGAAGGTACAAAATCACATGGCATGTCTCATATGTTTATTTTACAGGTTGGTATAGCTGTGGCGCCAAGCATCAGGGACCACCTAGTTCCATTGTTTGATGATTTCCTGTCCTCTTATTCCCAGGTACAGTTGACATGTATAACAGTTATCAGGTAATATTTACACCTTCTGTAAATTCATAATGGAAACGTTTTATGCTAGCCGATGATCAAACAGTTTCATTGGCAATAACGGGGACATTACGTTACAATAATTCCAGCACAAAAATATTTACACAATTCCCTAACATTTGATTGGTCCGTAGCAAGTCTCTGTCCAGAATTTATATCCCAGTAAACTCCATGCCGAACTACTTTCCGTAACCGTCAGGCGCAGTTAAAATAATTCTTAAGAAAATGGAAAATAAACACATTTTCTTGATGAATTTATTTCAAATGCTGGAATTATAAGGAATGAATGGCCTTTTTGTGGAATTTATCGGGGATATAAACTTGGAAAAGTCGCGGGAATACTGGACGAGGCCTTCCGGCCTTCGTCCAGTATTCCCGCGACTTTTCCAAGTTTATACCCCGATAAATTCCACAAAAAGGCCATTCAATCCTATAATACGTTTTGTCATGACACTGACGTCATTCAGTAACGCCAGTAAAACAATAAAAGGTCAGCAGAGCTCCAGATAAGGTGCGTATTGGCGTATTTACGCACTTATTTTAGAAGAATATATGTATTGATTATCAAAAGTGGGAGTAAAAAATACTCACAGTGTTAAAATACGCATTGATTTTCAAATTCAGTAGGCAAAATACTGTATCAAAGTTGAAAATTTACTTAGTTGAGCTACAAAAATTGCAGATCAAATACAGTGAATTTTTAAATTTGTTTTATTTTTTTACCATTTTTTCCCTATTTAATAAGGAAGAAAATGAATAATACAGCTGCATTGAATTTGAAATCTTGGGGTATAATACTCTTTAGATACAAAACTTATCTGGAGCCTTGAAGTCAGTTTTCAATTCATTGTAACGCTAATATTCATATCAGATAACACTTGATATGGCATTATGTATCAGTCAGCATGAATGCAAAGCTTATTTAATGAATAAATCCCTGGGTTGTTGCATTTACTGTGGTATGAATAACATTTGGTCTGTTTAAAGTGTGGAGTCCGAACTTTAAATGTTTCATACCACAGTAAACCCAAAACCCGATGATTTTTTTAGTTATATATATTTACACATCAGAAACGTTAAAATTGAGAATCATGCAGTGACGTTGCCGGTTAATAGCATGTCGTTATTTACAACGTTGGCGTGACATTGTTGATTGGTGAAACTGACGCCATTGGTATCAACAACGTTGTCAATAACTATTGACGGCAACATCGCTGTGCCATAAATTGTGAAACTAGAAAATGTGTTCATACACAGATGCCCCACATATCGCTTTGATAATAAATGAGGCCAAATTTACCCGAGCGTTAAAGTTTCGTGACGTGACGGACGGACGGGACGGACGGACAAGGGTAACACTAAATGCCACCTCCACTATCGTGGTGGGGCATAAAAATGACGTAAAATAAGATGACCCCGGCCTTAAATGACCTTAGCTGTTGTTAGGCCATTAAACACCAACAAACAAACAAACAAAACAAGAGGATTCTCGTTTCTGAAGTACAAAAGTCATATCAGGGGCGGATCTGGAGGGGGGGTTGGGGGGGGTTCCGGGGTGCAACTACCCCCCCTGCATATGTAATACATACTGTATAAACCAGGTACAAGGGGACAGCGTACAGAACACACTGGCTGTCCAGAAGCTCGAGATGCCACGCTACCTCACCCTTTTCTCACCAAGTCTCGACTGGTTGCTCCAGTGTATCGCGCACAAGTCCTCGGACAAAACTCTCACTGGAATCCTGGAAAAAAGTCGCAAACAATGCAACAGGTAATATATGGCCATCGATTAATTGATTTATTCATACCTCACCCTGTTCTCACCAAGTCTCGACTGGTTACTCCAGTGTATTGCGCACAAAACTCACAAACAGTGCAACAGTAGCCGATTTCTTCAAAATTGCAAAGTATACTTTTCTAGCAAAGTATACTTTGAGGGAGAAATTTTCAATTTAATGATAAATTTATTAATTTTTATTATACTGAATTTATTACACTATCACAGCCAAAATGGCTGTGATAATGTAATAAATTCAGTATAATAATTCTGCATACTTTTAATCATCAAATATATGCAGTCGTTAGTTATACAGTGGAAGATCGATCTGTCGAACCGGCAACGGACTGGAATAAAAGTTCGAGTCAGGCGTAGTTCGAGTGAAAGAAAATATTCACTAGTCAGAAATTTCATTCCATTTAGGAATGACACCGTTGATTGATGTTTGTATGGGACTATATGGCATTCTGGAAGAAATATCAAATAAACAAATATAAAGAATTAATTATTTTATTTCAGTATGTACATGTATGCATACGAAAATAAATAAACTGTTAATTAAACTGAATATTACACACCGTATCGTCTTTGTTTTGTTTTTTCATATCGAAACCGGAAGTTGTCGCGAGCAACATTCACATTGTAAACGTGTTTATTTTACTATGCTATAATTAAGCTTGACAAACAGAACTTCACAACCATGGACCATTTTTAGCTCGACTATTCGAAGAATAAGCATGATAAGTTTTTAGTCAAGCTTGTATATGGAATATTACTGGCCCTACACCCACCATACTTGGACAACTTCATCTCCTAGTGATGCACATCAATAACCCCTGATCTATATTTGACCTTGACCTATATTTCCTCTTCAATTACTTACTTAATTCCCCTTGGTTAAGGTTTTTAGTCAACCTTGGTTAAGGTTTTTTTTCAACTTCTACATTGAATACTATTGTGCATCCAGACACCATACTTCGATAACCTTTTCTCATACGTATGTACATCAATAACCCCTGATCTATGTTTGACCTTGACCTAATTTCCTCTTCAATTACTTACTTAATTCCTTTTGGTTAAGGTTTTTACTCAACCTTCTATATAGACCACCTTGGTTAAGGTTTTTAGTCAAGCTTGTACATGGAATACTATTGTGCATACAGACACCATACTTGGACAACCTTTTCTCATAGGGATGTACATCAATAACCCCTGATCTATGTTTGACCTTGACCTAATTTCCTCTTCAATTACTTACTTAATTCCTTTTGGTTAAGGTTTTTACTCAACCTTCTATATAGACCACCTTGGTTAAGGTTTTTAGTCAAGCTTGTACATGGAATACTATTGTGCATACAGACACCATACTTCGATAACCTTTTCTCATACGTATGTACATCAATAACCCCTGATCTATGTTTGACCTTGACCTAATTTCCTCTTCAATTACTTACTTAATTCCTTTTGGTTAAGGTTTTTTACTCAACCTTCTATATAGACCACCTTGGTTAAGGTTTTTAGTCAAGCTTGTACATGGAATACTATTGTGCATCCAGACACCATACTTCGATAACCTTTTCTCATACGTATGTACATCAATAACCCCTGATCTATGTTTGACCTTGACCTAATTTCCTCTTCAATTACTTACTTAATTCCTTTTGGTTAAGGTTTTTACTCAACCTTCTATATAGACCACCTTGGTTAAGGTTTTTAGTCAAGCTTGTACATGGAATACTATTGTGCATCCAGACACCATACTTCGATAACCTTTTCTCATACGTATGTACATCAATAACCCCTGATCTATGTTTGACCTTGACCTAATTTCCTCTTCAATTACTTACTTAATTCCTTTTGGTTAAGGTTTTTACTCAACCTTCTATATAGACCACCTTGGTTAAGGTTTTTAGTCAAGCTTGTACATGGAATACTATTGTGCATACAGACACCATACTTGGACAACCTTTTCTCATAACGATGTACATCAATAACCCCTGATCTATATTTGACCTTCACCTACATTTCCTCTTCAATTACTTACTTAATTCCCTTGGTTAAGGTTTTTAGTCAACCTTGGTTAAGGTTTTTAGTCAAGCTTGTACATGGAATACTAGTGTGCATACAGACACCATACTTGGACAACCTTTTCTCATAACGATGTACATCAATAACCCCTGATCTATATTTGACCTTCACCTACATTTCCTCTTCAATTACTTACTTAATTCCCTTGGTTAAGGTTTTTAGTCAACCTTGGTTAAGGTTTTTAGTCAAGCTTGTACATGTACATGGAATACTATTGTGCATACAGACACCATACTTGGACAACCTTTTCTCATAGGGATGTACATCAATAACCCCTGATCTATATTTGACCTTGAATTACTTAGTTAATTCCCCTTGGTTAAGGTTTTTAGTCAAGCTTGTATATGGAATACTACTGGCCCTACACCCACCATACTTGAACAACTTCATCTCCTAGTGATATACATCAACAACCCCTGACCTATATTTGACCTTGACCTACATTTAACCTTGAATTACATAGTTAATTCCCCTTGGTTAAGGTTTTTAGTCAACCTTGGTTAAGGTTTTTAGTCAAGCTTGTACATGGAATACTAGTGTGCATACAGACACCATACTTGGACAACCTTTTCTCATAGGGATGTACATCAATAACCCCTGATCTATATTTGACCTTGAATTACTTAGTTAATTCCCCTTGGTTAAGGTTTTTAGTCAACCTTGGTTAAGGTTTTTATGCAGGCCGCGGCCACCTTGTTTGTCAAGCTATGTGTACATCGACAACCCTCGTAGTCGAGCTATGCTGTTCTCCTACAGCTCTTGTTGGCTTTCTTGTTGCTTGAGAGTTGCATCCGGATATACCCCTTATAAATGTAGTAAGGTTAGTGCTAAACCTATTACTTTTATCAGTGCTCCAGATAAGCTGCGTATTTGCGTAAATACCCAATTAAAATTGCCAAAAACCCAATTGAAATCAGAAATAGCGAGTATCAGAAAGCAATTACAATTTTGTGGTTCATTTATCATGCTGCAGAAAACAATAAACAGACCACAAATATAGCATAGTTTTCTTATTTTTCATGAAGCACATCTTGGTATTTCATTAGAATTGTCTCCAAGGAGACAATTCTAATGAAATGCCTAGACAGTTTTCATTTCGAAGTGAACTATTCAATAATTGCTGTCTGTTGATGTGTAAACAGTAGTGTGATTTTATTTTACCCAATTAAAATTTTGAAATACCCAATTGCTTCAGAAATGATGGAGTGAAAATACTCAATTACTAATTCCTTATCTGGAGCCCTGTTTTAGGGAGTGGGGCTAATCATTGGTGTGATAAGGACCTGGCACCAGATCATGTTATTCTAATTTCAGGGCTGAATGTATAATTTTAAATAAATATATAACGGGTGCCCTTGAAAAAAGTCACAACAGGAATAGACTGGCTGGTCAAAGCCCGAGGCTAAACAAGTTTTGGAGTGTGTACTTTTATTTGTTGCTCGAAATTGGAAAATTTCACTCGTTCATTTGGACACGAGTTTGAGAGGGTATGTGTAACTTAACCCATTTCATGCTGAGGATATGCCATTTTGATTGGGGAAAATCATAAATATTTTCTTTAAATGTTCTTAGAAGTATATGTCGCGACCACCATTTGAACCATCTCATCGAGTTGTTACAAGTTTTCAGTGAGAAGTAACAAAAATAAAAATAAAATTGAATTGAAGCCCCGCCCTAGGCATCAATCCATCAATGATAGCGATATATATTTTCTCATGGGATGGCCAATATTTCTTTTAGTGCGTTGTTGCTGAATTCGCTGATTTCGGCGTTCCAGCCGACATACATCGCAGCACGTGCCATGCAGTTCATTGACATGATCAAGGAATGTGAGGAGGCTGGCTTCCCTAAGGTAGGTTTCCAACTGGCTTCCCTAAGGTAGGATTCCAATGGCTTCCCTAAGGTAGGATTTCAACTGGCGTCCCTAAGGTAGGATTTCAACTGGCTTCCCTAAGGTAGTATTCCCACTGGCTTCCCTAAGGTAGTATTCCCACTGGCTTCCCTAAGGTAGGATTTCAACTAGCTTCCCTAAGGTAGTATTCCAATGGCTTCCCTAAGGTATGATTTCAACTGGCTTCTTCCCTAAGGTAGGATTCCAACTGATTTCCCTAAGGTAGGATTTCAACTGGCTTCCCTAAAGTAGTATTCCCACTGGCTTCCCTAAGGTAGGATTCCAACTAGTTTCCTTAAGGTAGGATTCCAACTGGATTCCTAAGGTAGGATTCCAACTGGTTCCCTAAGGTAGGATTTCAACTGACTTCCCTAAGTAGGATTCCAACTGGCTTCCTAAGGTAGGATTCCAACTGGCTTCCCTAAGGTAGGATTCCAATTAGCTTCCCTAAGGTAGGATTCCAACTGGCTTCCCTAAGGTAGGATTTCAACTGGCTTCCCTAAGGTAGGATTCCAACTGGCTTCCCTAAGGTTGGATTCCAATTAGCTTCCCTAAGGTAGGATTCCAACTGGCTTCCCTAAGGTAGGATTCCAACTGGCTTCCCTAAGGTAGGATTTCAACTGGCTTCCCTAAGGTAGGATTTCAACTGACTTATCTAAGGTAGGATTCCAACTGACTTCCCTAAGGTAGGATTCCAATTAGCTTCCCTAAGGTTGGATTCCAATTAGCTTCCCTAAGGTAGGATTCCAACTGGCTTCCCTAAGGTAGGATTCCAACTGGCTTCCCTAAGGTAGGATTTCAACTGGCTTCCCTAAGGTAGGATTTCAACTGACTTATCTAAGGTAGGATTCCAACTGACTTCCCTAAGGTAGGATTCCAATTAGCTTACCCTAAGGTAGGATTCCAAACTGGCTTCCCTAAGGTAGGATTCCAACTGGCTTTCCGTAAGGTAGGATTTCAACTGACTTCCCTAAGGTAGGATTCCAACTGGCTTCCCTAAGGTAGGATTCCAACTGGCTTCCGTAAGGTAGGATTCCAACTGACTTCCCTAAGGTAGGATTCCAACTGGCTTCCCTAAGGTAGGATTCCAACAGACTTATCTATGGTAGGATTTCAACTGACTTCCCTAAGGTAGGATTCCAACTGGCTTCCCTAAGGTAGGATTCCAACTGGCTTCCGTAAGGTAGGATTCCAACTGACTTCCCTAAGGTAGGATTCCAACTGGCTTCCCTAAGGTAGGATTCCAACAGACTTATCTATGGTAGGATTTCAACTGGCTTCCCTAAGGTAGGATTTCAACTGACTTAAGGTAGGATTCCAACTGGCTTCCCTAAGGTAGGATTTCAACTGACTTATCTAAGGTAGGATTCCAAACTGACTTATCTAAGGTAGGATTCCAACCCTGGACCAAACTTCCCTAAGGTAGGATTCCAACTGGCTTCCCTAAGGTAAAAGGCTTCCCTAGGTTGGTTCCAACTGGTCCCTAAGGTAGGATTTCAACTGGCTTCCCTAAGGTAGGATTAACAACCCTGACTTATCTAAGGTAGGATTCCAATGACTTATCTAAGGTAGGATTCCAAAAAATGACTTCCCTAAGGTAGGATTCCAACTGAGTTTCCCTAAGGTAGGATTCCAACTGACTTATCTAAGGTAGAATTCCAACTGACTTCCCTAAGGTTGGATTCCAACTGACTTCCCTAAGGTAGGATTCCAAACTGGTCTTAGTAAGGTAGGATTCAACTGACTTCCCTAAGGTAGGATTTCAACTGACTTCCCTAAGGTAGGATTCCAACTGACTTAGCTAAGGTAGGATTTCAATGACTTCTAAGGTAGGATTCCAACTGGCTTCCCTAAGGTAGGATTCCAACTGACTTATAAGGTAGGATTCCAACGACTTCCTAAAGGTAGGATTCCAACTGACTTATTCTAAGGTAGGATTCCAACTGACTTCCCTAAGGTAGGATTCCAACTGGCTTCCCTAAGGTAGGATTCCAACTGGCTTCCCTAAGGTAGGATTTCAACTAGCTTCCCTAAGGTAGGATTCCAACTGGCTTCCCTAAGGTTGGATTTAAACTAGCTTCCCTAAGGTAGTATTCCGACTGGCTTCCCTAAGGTATGATTTCAACTGGTTTCCCTAAAGTAGGATTCCAACTGACTTATCTAAGTAGGATTCCTATTGACTTCCCTAAGTTACAATTATAGTTGACTTTTGTTTTTAAACCTTAGCATGCAGAAAACGTAAATTGTCGTCTGCTGTTGTTTTATATTGTGTCCTCTTTCTCAATAAAAACATGTTTTGACAGCACTTTAGAAGAATTGGAAATGATTCTAAAGTGCTGTCAAATCATGTTTTTGATGATAAAAAGTGAAATATAAAATAAACAGCAGACGACACAATTTAATTCAGCATTGTAAGGGTTAAACAATAATTGTATCCCCCGGACTCCGTCGGGGGATACTATGGATTTGACAGCGCGCCGCGTCCGCGTCCGCCGCAGACACTTCTTGTCCGGAGCATAACTCGAACACCCTTTGGAATATTTTCATGAAACTTCACACATGCATAGACCACGACCCGAAGGTGTGTCGCGCACAAGAATGACAACTCTTGCATAGCTAATTTTTGAGTTATCTCCCTTTTTTGTTTCTCGGACTGATTTCGTGTCCGGAGCATAACTCCACCACCCTTTCGAATATTTTCATGAAACTTCACACATGCATAGACCACGACCCGAAGGTGTGTCGCGCACAAGAATGACAACTCTTGCATAGCTAATTTTTTAGTTATCTCCCTTTTTTGTTTCGCGCACTGATTGACCATAACTCGACCACCCTTTGGAATATTTTTATGAAACTTAACACATTCAATTAGATCACAAACCGAAGGTGTGTCGTGCACAAGAATGACAACTCTTGCATAGCTAATTTTTGAGTTATCTCCCTTTTTTTTTTTCGCTCACTGATTTCCTGTCCGGAGCATAACTCGACCACCCTTTGGAATATTTTCATGAAACTTCACACATGCATAGACCACGACCCGGAGGTGTGTCGCGCACAAGAATGACAACTCTTTCGTAGCTAATTTTTCAGTTATCTCCCTTTTTTGTTTTGCGCACTCTACAAACTGGACAATAATGCATGAAGACCTGTTTTCTCGTCTGCTCTGTATACCTTTTCTCGTGTGCTCTGTACACCTTACCTGTAGAGAGAACAATAGAAACTGGGAGAACCATGTGCTAAGCATGGGTTAGCATGTGCAGATGTCCAGTGCTTGACCACTGCTGACCAGGTAATTTATACAGGTACAGTCGAACTTCGATGGGTCGAACCCTGGTAAACTCGTCAGCCATGCTTGCCTCGAACTAGCCTTTAGGTCCCGGCAGAATTCCTATATAAATACGTTAAAACTACCCGGTATAGGTCGAACTTGTGAAAGTCGAACAACCCTCAATGCCTCGAATCGCTGTCACGCCCGGTCGTGTATAAATCCACTATAAACACCACAAAAACTCGAACATGTCTGACGATTGTCTCCGGACTAGTTGATTGACTTTCACACCTATTGTTAACCGGTTGTCAAACAAATCTCAAGTGGTCATTTGAGCGTATACAATAACGGCAGTCGTGACCAGCATACGTGGTAATTATGCATTGACCAATGTCGGCGAAGTTGTTAGTTAATTAAAGTGGTAATTTATGGGACATGTGGAATTAAATATCGCTCAGTTTTAATTAATGACCCAAGCATCTGGCCTTTTAAGTTGTAAATCAACATGAACTGTTTTTACTATGATCAGTAATGAGTGTGATGTGTCATCCGATTTATTCGCCATATAAGCAGGTGAAGACTACGAAGCAAGGCGAGATAACAGACTTCTTCAATACCGGACGTGTATAACTTTCATGTATAACTTGTACTGGGTTCCATGTGGTAGTAAATTATGATATGCAGTGAATGTGGTTCCGGGTCCGAAGTAGTGATGGGGCGACTGGGCATGATCGTATCGGACGGGGCAATCAAGTCCGCCAATTGTATTTCGTAATCATTTTTCTGTTGTTCTCGTGTTCTATTGCTGTATAATGGCTATGTAAATAAAAACACACATGAGTTTGCCGCTTTCTTTATTTTATTAAAGCCTGTTTCTGTTAATAAACGACTGTGACAATCAACCGTAAATGCAAATGTAAGCGCATGTATATGAAACAACGTGTCGTAATGACGACTTGTTTCACTTAGTACACTGACCAACTCGTCGATCTGTAATGGTTACAGTAGAAAATCCCGATGGGTCGAACAACGGATGGGTCGAACTAAAACTTAACCCCGCAGGCTGTTCGACCCATCGAAGTTCGACTGTAAATCACTACATTGGGTACTGTGTTGAAAATATTGTGGCATTATGTGGACCTCTGCAGATATATGTAGATAAATATAGGACTATTAAACAAAAATCTGGTCTCCAATAGCAAGTATTATTATTTTTAAAAAAAAATTTGTAATTTTTTTTGTTTTTTTTTTTCATTATTTTTTTTCATTTTTTTTTTCAAATTATTTTTCAATTTGACTGGAAAAAAATCTGGGCTCCAGTAGCAAGCATTATTATTTTTAAACTTTTTTTTTCCATTTTTCTTTTTTTCATTTTTTTTTTCATTTTTTTTTTCAAATTATTTTTCAATTTTTGTCCAGTAGCATAAGGTCGTAAGTGCTATATACAGACTATTCACCTGTGCATGTGCTAGCATGTGCAACTGACCACTGACCACTTACAGGTAATTTATACAGGTAAATGATTATATTACATTTCCGTAAACTGTGTTGAAAATATTGTGGCATTATGTGGACCTGTGCAGATATATGTAGATAAATATAGGACTATTAAAAAAAATTCTGGGCTCCAGTAGCAAGCATTATTATTTTTAATTTTTAAACTTTTTTTCCATTTTTTTTTTTCATTTTTTTTTCAAATTCTTTTTCAATTTTGTCTAGTAGCATAAGTACGTAAGTGCTATATACAGACTATTATCATATAATAAAACAATTATTGACTAGTGAGCCATAGAATATAATCTGATATTCTATGGTTCACTAGTCAATAATTGTATAATATGTTCGGGCCAGTGAAAATTGCTTTCGGGCCCAGGCTCGAGGTCAAGGCGGGACAAGGCGAGGCATCTGATTCGCGGAATTCTTGTTTACTTATCTCCCTTTGTTGTTGTTTCGTGCTCTGATTTTGTATCCAGAGCATAACTCGAACAGCATATAGCATTGCTCTCTAATGGTCCTCTACCGCCCTGTGCCAAATCCACGTTCGTTCTGCCCCCGTCAAGCCCAGGGTCAAGGTCACATACTTAGTGCTTCAAAAACATTAACGCTTGGGTAAATATCTTATACTTTCTGTTTTCTTTCATGGTTCATGGATCATGGATCATCTTCATATTTCATATACGCATTGCTCTAATGGTCCTCTACCGCCCTGTGCCAAATCCACGTTCGTCCTGCCCCACCAATCCCAGGGTCAAGGTCACATACTTGGTGCTTCAAAAACTTTAACGCTCAGGTAAATATCTTATAATTTTTATTTCCATTCACGGATCAACTTCATATTTCATATACGCGTTGCTCTAATGGTCATCTACCGCCCTGTGCCAAATCCACGTTCGTCCTGCCCCCGCCAAGCCCAGGGTCAAGGTCACATACTTAGTGCTTCAAAAACTTTAACGCCCAGGTAAATATCTTATAATTTTTATTTCCATTCACGGATCAACTTCATATTTCATATACGCGTTGCTCTAATGGTCCTCTACCGCCCTGTGCCAAATCCACGTTCGTCCTGCCCCCGCCAAGCCCAGGGTCAAGGTCACATACTTAGTGCTTCAAAAACTTTAACGCTCGGGTAAATATCTTATAATTTCTGTTTTCTTCATGGATCATCTTCATATTTCATATACGCATTGCTCTAATGGTCCTCTACCGCCCTGTGCCAAATCCACGTTCGTCCTGCCCCCCGCCAATCCCAGGGTCAAGGTCACATACTTGGTGCTTCAAAAACTTTAATGCTCAGGTAAATATCTTATAATTTTTCTTTCCATTCACGGATCAACTTCATATTTCATATATGCGTTGCTCTAATGGTCCTCTACCGCCCTGTGCAAATCCACGTTCGTCCTGCCCCCGCCAAGCCAAGGTCAAGGTCACATACTTGGTGCTTCAAAAACTTTAACGCTCAGGTAAAAGAAAATTTTGACTTGCAATTTGGCCTCATTTATTATCAAAGCGATATGTGGGACATCCGTGTTCTATGAACACATTTTCTAGTTTATTAAACTTCACACATGCATAGAAGACGACCCAAAGGTGTGTCGCACGTAAGAATGACAACTTGTGCGTCGTTAATTTCTTAGTTATCTCCCTTTGTTGTTTCGTGCACTGATTTCGTGTCTGGAGCATAACTCGAACACCCTTTGGAATATTTTCATGAAACTTCACACATGCATAGACCACGACCCTAAAGGTGTGTCCCGCAAGAATGACAACTCTTGCATCACTAATTCTTTAGTTATCTCCCTTTGTTTTTCCGTCACTGATTTTGTCTCCGGAGCATAACTCGAACACCCTTTTTTCAAACTACTTGTGTATCTGGGGAGGGGGATACACATGCGCTTGTCTAGTTTATATAAATGGCTGAGGCTTATGTACATGTATATGTTGTGTAGATGCATTTTAAAATCTCATATAAATATGAAAATCATCTTTTTGCATTCTAATAAAATATGTTTAACCCTTTCAACCCTAACCACCTGACATGGACTATTTCTTGTTATGTTTGAGGCTGTTCCATTATGCAGAAAAGGGAGTGATTGTGTAAACATTAAAAAATATCCACAAGTGGTGCAGATGTTGATGAGACGGCTCGTTATGACGGCTCATAAAAACATGTTTTGACAGCATTTTAAAACATGTTTTTATTGAGAAAGAATGCAAAATCAACATCAGACAACAATTTTCATGCTCAGCAGTCTAAGGGTTAGAAATAGAGGAAATCATCCATTTGGGATATAAAATAGCGGCTGTTACAGAGAGGGTGTTGTTGTAGAGAGGTGGCCGTTCGGGGAGGTTCAACTGTAGCTTGTTCTTGCAGCACCCATGGATGTGCCGTGGTCTAGGGGATGTGGCATTGGACCTCAATACCGGAGGTTGTGAGTTCAATCCTAGGTGTGAAAAATACTTTCATACCACTTTCGTAGTATTTCCATCCCACTGGTCTTGTCGGATGAGACTTTAAACTGTGGTCCGTCCCTATATGACCTTATCTGTAGCTGGGTTTTCTTGCAGCACCTGCTGTTCCGGACGATGGGTACCTGCCTTGTGATTGCTGATCCGCCGTCCGATCAGTCGCTATCGGTTCTCAACGAAGTCTGGAAGCCGATTATGAAGCTGAAATCTTCCTCGGTAAGCATGATGTAAAACTTCATCCAGTCAATCAATGTAGAGCTCCAGATAAGGTGCGTATTTTACATACTTACTTTAGCAGAATACGCATTGATGATCACAAATGGGAGTACAACATACTCACAGCTATGTGAAAATACACATTGATTATCAAATTGAGTATTGAAAATACTGAAATAAAGTTTAAAATTTACTGAGTTGAGCTGCAAAAAGCAAAGTTCAAAGAAGTGAATTTTTAAATTAGTTTTATTTTTTATCATTTGTTCCCTATTTAATAATAAGGAAAATCAATAATACATTTGTAAAAGTAAAATACGCATTGAATTTGAAATATGGGGGTATAATACTCTTTAGGTACAAAACTTATCTGGAGCGCTGCGTAAGTGCCAAACTAAAATATACAACACACATCACCACTCAATGTGGATTCATTCAGATTTAATGTGTGAAGTGAATTTATGGAAATCTTCATACGAACATTTTATCGTACAAAGTTTAGTGAAACAGCCCCCTGAGCCTTAAATCAGTTAACCCTTAGAATGTGAGAAACATATTGTTGTCTTCTATTGTGTTATATTTTGTCTTCTTTCTCAAATTCAAACTTGGTTTGACAGTACTTTAGAATCATTTCCAATGAAAATGATTCTCATGTGTTGTCAAAGCATGTTTTTGATGAGAAAAATGGCAAGTAAAAAAGAAACAGCAGACAACAAATTTGAATTCATCATTTTCGCTTGTGGACAGTGCGATATAGTCGGCACATTGGCGTAGGTCCGTACATACGTATGTACATGCATCCGGGTTAAAGTTGTTTTTTTCTAAAGTTTTTCAGTATACTATCAAAGCCTCGGCGGGCGCAACATGTGGGCCGCGCCCATCTCGTAATGGTTATAGGAATGAATGGCCTTTTTGTGGAATTTATCGGGGTATAAACTTGGAAAAGCCGCGGGAATACTGGACGAAGCGATAAAAAATTACAATTTCGAAAAAAAAAAAAAAAAAAAAAAAAAAAAAATATATATTTTTTTTTTTTTTTTTTTTTTTTTTTTTTTTTTTTCGAAAATTGTAATTTTTTGGAAGGCCTCGTCCAGTATTCCCGCGAATTTTCCAAGTTTATATCCCCGATAAATTCCACAAAAAGGCCATTCATTCCTTATAATTCTAGCATTTGAAATAAATTCATCAAGAAAATGTGTTTATTTTCCGTTTTCTTAAGAATTATTTTAACTGCGCCTGACGGTTATGGAAAGTAGTTCGGCATGGAGTTTACTGGGATGTAAATTTTGGACAGAAACTTGCAACGGACCAATCAAATGTTAGGGAATTGTTTAAATATTTTTGTGCTGGAATTATTACGTAATGTTTTATTTTGCAGGACTACATAACGTGTGCCGAGATTTGGATGGAATATGTTGTGAAGCATTTCGGGGTATGTTCCTTATTTTAAATACAAAATAATCTGTCTAAGCCTCAGTGTATTTCATTTCATGTGTAGACATGCTGTATGTCCGGGATGGCACAGCTTGTTCACATACTACTGTCTGTTTCACAAAACCTGCCCAAATTATACGGCTATATAAGCAATGAGCCTTCTTTTTATTTCGTGAAAATTGGTCCAGCCAGGTTTCAGAGTCGACTTCCAATTTGTTTTCATTTTTCGACTGCTCCATGTTCTCCACCTCTTTTTCCCCCATATGTTAAATTCCCATTGAGAAATCCTTTTTCGTAATAATTTCAATATTTGACAAAATTTTATGAAATAAAAAGAAGGCTCATTCTTATATATTTTTTTAATTTAATATTATCGTTTGTGCATTGTTTATATAGTTGTAAAATTTGGGCAGGTTTTGTCAAACAGACAGTAAATAAAGTTCTACTTAATGGATCTTAACCAAATTCCATATACTGGAAAAGTCGCGGGAATACTGGACGTCAGGCGCAGTTAAAATAATTCTTAAGAAAACGGAAAATAAACACATTTTCTTGATGAATTTATTTCAAATGCTGGAATTATAATGAGTGAATGGCCTTTTTGTTGAATTTATCGGGGATATAAACTTGGGAAAGTCGCGGGAATACTGGACGAGGCCTTCCGGCCTTCGTCCAGTATTCCCGCGACTTTTCTAAGTTTATGTTTCCGATAGCAAGAAGAAGAACCCTATTGATTTTTAAAAAGTTAAATCTCTGTGGTGGCTATTTTTTTTTAAATTTTGGTTTTGTATCCTTGTCCACACGATAGCTCATTATCATAACCAGATTTGCTCTGCATGTTTATCATGGCAAGAGGAACAACAGTATTGAATTTCAATTGTTTGGAATGAGTTATCTTCCCTTGTTTACTGATCATCACTTGACGGGAATACCGTCGTAACCATAAATATTCGGACACAATTTGCTTTCAGAACCCAAAACAAATTATATCCAAATACATTGTTATTGTGATAAAACCAGTACTGCCATACTAACCCTAAATATTGGCACACTCACTGTTGTGAGCCATAGATTTTTATGTGTTTCTCCAAATAATTGGTGTCCGAATATTTAGCGTTATTACGGTATACTGTGACCGTTTGATCTCCTGTTTAATTATAATATAAAAACAATGTATGTTCTTGATTGCATTTATAATAATCTCCTTTTGCAACACATATATGGAATATGCTCTGTTTATTTTACAGAAGCGAGAAGTCAACACGATTCTCAATGACATCATTAAACACATGACGCCGGACCGCGCGTTTGAGGATTTCTACCCACAGCTGCAGTCTGTCATTTCCAAGATCCTCGCCCATGTACATGACTTCTCTCTACTCTTCTCTCTCGTGAGTAGAATTGTCATTTTATATGTAGACGATATCTCAACAATTGTTAATTATAGGTTATTTGATGCACAGGTTGAAGTAACAACGGACCGAGGTCTATAAATACAGTCGACTCGCGTTATGTCGATATCGATGGGAGACAGAGAATGACATCGACATAAACGTAGTTCGACATAAAAAAATATCAATATTCACCCCAAACATTCGGTACATTTAACACTCGTGTATAATCTGATAAGAATGTGTCAATTTCCTGTGTTTCGTGCCGGCATACGGTTGTCGTAAAATATAGATTATCAACGTATCAATATTATTATTGTTTATTCTTCTAATTAATACACAATAAAATACTCTTACACGCACTGCATGTGTTTAGTGTTGACATGTTATTATTTCCATGTTTTATTGGTCGCAACAATTTGCAACATTGTTTTTCCGGCGATCACGTGATGTGATCAAGTGGAGATATTCTATAAATAGCATCATATTGCTTGTGACCAAGCAACCACCACCAGTCGTGAGTCACGTGACATTGACGGGTTATTGTACTGCATATCACAGGGGCGTGTCACAGGGGCGCTAATAGTGAAATGTTCGAATCGGTACATTTGTGTCTTGTAAAAAAATACAAGACGTCCACGTACCGATTCGGACTTTTCAATAAACTCGTTCCAGTACAACTTCAGACCCATGTACTGCATGTTGGCTATTTATGGCGGGGACGTAAATGAAAAACAACACAGGTACGAAAATAGACAGGCATTTATTACAGTAACACATTTACAGACGTACATGTATACATGTGTTCACTCAAATTGTAATTATTATAAACAAGCGTCCGTTAATGATTATGGCATTTACGGCTCGATTCATGTCCCGAAAATAAATTGGCAATTAACAAGAGTAATTTTGTGATTTCACGTCACACTGTCGTTAATTGGTTGATCACGGCTTACGTGGTCGGCTTTGACAGTATTCCGCGATTGTAACACGGTTACTGGCGGCATGTTTTGATCACTTTGAATGTGTGAAAAACTTACCTGTGCCAATCAAGTTTGACCAGACTTTACGACTCCCGCTGTTCAGATTGCATATCGACATAACAGTATACAAATGTGTAGGAATTATACCATCGGGACTTGTTTTCCACATCGATATAAACGAAATATCGACATTTCCGATATCGATATATCAGGTATGAAATGTATGAGTTTATATAGCAGTTCGGCCGGGACCACGAGCGTACATCGACATAAGCAGGTATATCGATATAAGCAATGTTGACATAACGCGAATCGACTGTACATTAAATATGCCTAAAAGCATCAATAAATGAAAAAAAAAAGCTATATGGAGGGAGTAAAAAAAAAATTTAGCTTTTTTTTTTTTCTTTTATTGATGCTTTTAGGCATATTTAATGTATTTATAGACCCTGGTCCATTACTTCAACCTGTGATTTGATGTATGTGGATATATGCTCGAGTTCCATAGCGCGCGATATTGTGCGACTTTAGGAGCACAATATCGTTGCGCGGTGGAACTTGTGCATGTATCAACATACAAATCAAATAACCTTTTTTGTTTATGTAAGTTACTCACAATTGATACCACTAATTTGTTTTTTTTTATTTTTATTTTGAAAAATATTTTCAGCGCATATACATTGTGAGTGATGTAAGTATATAATAAAAAAGTTATTGTATGTGGATATATGCCACTCATTCCGCCACACAACTATATTGCGCTCCTAAAGTCGTTCAATATCGCACACTGCAGAACTCGTGCATATATCCACATACAAACCAAATAACCTATAATTATTACATTATCACAGCCATTGTAATCATGCTTGCTAGCGGTGAGCGTGATATAGTTGGCACTATTGACATGCGTCTGTACGTCCATGCTTTTTGTCGAGCTCGCTTGCAGAAAGCGAGACATAGTGATCACAATGACGTCCGTCCCCGTCCGTCCGTCTGCGTTAAAGTTTTTAAATACCTTATATCTCTGCAGTCCTAAGTCACATTGACTTGAAACTTCATATGCTTATCACCCATATATTCATGCTGTATCCCACTCATGCGGCATCTGTGCCCAACGTCAAGGTCAAATAACTAGAAGTTTGCGTTAAATTTTTGTCCAAATTTGCGATAAACGTTTTACATACCTACTATCTCTGTAACCGTAAGTCAGATTGACTTGAAACTTTGTATGCTTATTGGTCATTATCCATATATTCATTCTGTGTCCCACTCATATGGCCTCTGTGCCCCAAGGTCAAGGTCAAATGACTTAGAAGTTTGTGTTAAAGTTTTTGTTTCACATTCATGTACCTACTATCTCTGTAACCGTAATTCAGATTTACTTGAAACTTTGTATGCTTATTGGTCATCATCCATACATTCATTCTGTGTCCTGCTCGTGTGGCCCCTGTGCCCCAAGGTCAAGGTCATTATACATTTATATATGTATCTTACCCTGAGATCATCAGATTCCCTCGGCGGCCTCGACATGCAGGCCGTGGCCATGTGGTTTAAGTACCAAATATCTCCACAACCCTAATGTGGAACTGTGGAACAGAGTGTAATCTGATGCTGTCTTATTATTCTGTTATTTTAGGAGAAGTTCCTGCCATTCATAGACATGTTCCAGAAAGAGAATATCCGGGTGGACGTGTGTAAAAACATTGCCGATACATTTATGAAGTAAGTTTGGGTGGTCATTTGGAAAAACATTGACGTTACATTTAAAAGTAAGTAAGTTTGGGTGGACGTGTGTGTAAAGTAAGTTTGGGTGAAAGTGTGTAAAAACATTGACGTTACATTTGTAAAGTAAGTTTGGGTGGAAGTGTGTAAAAACATTGACGTTACATTTGTAAAGTAAGTTAAGGTGGAATTGTGTAAAAACATTGACGTTACATTTGTAAAGTAAGTTTGGGTGGAAGTGTGTAAAAACATTGACGTTACATTTGTAAAGTAAGATTGGGTGGAAGTGTGTTAAAACATTGACGGTACATTCGTAAAGTAAATTTGAAAGACGGGACCGTATGCATATCTCGGCCCTTAACGAGCCGTCTCATCGGGATCTGCACAAGTAATTTTCATATTTTTATGCCCCCATCACCGAATGGTGTGGGGGGCATATAGCGTTACCAGTCTCCATACGTCCCATCCATACATCCGTCCGTACGTAAGACACAGTCCCTTTAAAGCTGGGGTCCCACATGCCAGGTTATAATATAGGGAGACTCGGACAGATAGCTTTGTATATTCTGTAGATATGACATTTTCTGGTAAAACAAACATTCATTCACCACTACCCCATGTATTGATTGGTATTATTATACATTTTATATCAGACATAAATTTACACACTGATATCAGGGTCGATAACCTGATACCCTGAAATAGCCTGATACCACCGCTAGTCACTATCAGTAAAATAAATATTACTACATGATTATACCTGTATAGCGGGCACTCGTAATTTTTAGAACTGGTGGAATAGTGACACAATTATACACTTACTTATACGCCCCGCAATGAGTTGTGGGGGGGTGTATACTGGAGTCAGGTGGTCTTTGCGTGCGGTGTCTGTGCGTGCAGTGCGTGCGCGTGCGTGCGTGAGTGCGTGCGTTTTGCGTGCGGGGTTTGTGTGCGTGCGTGGCGTGCGTGGCGTTGCGGCGTGCGTGTGTCCGGTCTGTCCGTCTGTCCATCTGTCCGTCCGTCCGGGCACACATTAGGGTACTTATGTGGCTAGCCCCACAGGGTTATGGACTTGTTAAAGGATAGGGTTGGTTACAATTAGCCACCTAAAAAATCGTTTTATGTGGCTAAAAATCGTTTTATGTGGCTAATATTTAACATGTGATAAGCCACATAAGTACCCTAATGTAAGAACGTCCGTCCGTCCGTCCGTCCGTCTGTCCGTCCGTCACTAAACTTAACATCAGAGACATGTTATAACTTCTACTTCCTTCATAAAAAATTCTTAATATTTCACCCATGCATTCCTCTAAGGCTCTACTACCATGCTGTGACAAATCCACGACCGTCCAACCCCCGCTGATCCCGAGGTCAAGGTCACATACTTAGTCTCTTCACAAATCTTAACATCAGAGAAATCTGTTATAACTTCTATTTCCTTCATCGAAAATTCTTAATATTTCACCCATGCATTCCTCTAAGGCTCTACTACCATGCTGTGACAAATCCACGACCGTCCAATCCCCGCTGATCCCTAGGTCAAGGTCACAGGCCCACAGACTTGGAAAAAATCTACATATTTAGTTTTAGCGGTACCTGGGCCCACGCTGGGGGTATTCCGCAAGCCTCGCTTTCTGACAATATAGGAATGAATGGCCTTTTTGTGGAATTTATCGGGGTATAAACTTGGAAAAGTCGCGGGAATACTGGACGAAGGCCGGAAGGCCTCGTCCAGTATTCCGCGACTTTTCCAAGTTTATATCCCCGATAAATTCCACAAAAAGGCCATTCATTCCTTATAATTCCAGCATTTGAATTAAATTCATCAAGAAAATGTGTTTATTTTCCGTTTTCTTAAGAATTATTTTAACTGCGCCTCACGGTTACGGAAAGTAGTTCGGCATGGGAGTTTACTGGGATATAAACTTTGGACAAAGACTTGCTACGGGCCAATCAAATGTTAGGGTATTGTGTAAATATTTATGTGCTGGAATTATATGTAGTTAATTCCTATAAAGAACATTTTATGCCTACTGAGTGAGCATGCACCTTTAAACTGTTTAACCTTTCATCTTTCACCTTTGGCTAGGTACCAGCTGACGTCCACCAACGACCCAGTGATCATAAACGCCATGATGTTCATCTGTAAGACCATGCACGACTCTGTCAAGTAAGTTAACCTTTTCAACACCGTCATCCGAAATGTCAAAAAGTTTGTACATGCTTCGTCATCATGGATAACTTTAACCCTTGCAACACCACAGGCCTGTATAGTGGTATTGGCAAAAAGTGTAGATCCAGATGAGCCGCCATCTCATCAGGATCTACACTTTTTACAAATAATTTTGATATTTTTTGAGAACAAAACACCCCCTTATCATAAATGGACTAGACTGAAAATTATTATTTTATGATGATTGGATTGGTCGGAAAATTAACATATCAAAACCCATTTCAGTTACTTAGGGGTGAAAGGTTTACTATTTACACAACTGTCTGGGTTAATTTTGCCCAGATTACAAACATTTCTGAACAGCTATTGGCAATGTCAACTCGCAATCAAGCAGCTTGATTGGCTGAGTCTGAGCTATAGCACAGCTCAGACTCAGCCAATCAAGCTGCTTGGCATCAAGCACAATATTCAAGTATTTGGAAATAAAGAAAATGCGTATTGGCAAGATTAGGCTACAAAAAATTAATGTTTAGATTCTCATCCAAATTTTAAAGGTTTTGGGGAAAAATGGGGCGGGAGGAACACTTATTTTTTATTTTGTATTTTCAGGCAATACTAAAACGAGGTGTTGAACGGCAAGGCGCAGTTGCGTGCAATAGTGTTTTGTAATAACATGTTCATATTGAAGTATTGCTAATCTCGAGGGGGCGGGTTCCGGGGTTGCTGTATTGCGCTACGTAAAGCACTCAGATAAAAAACTGCGGGAGCGGTATAATATGCGGGCTGCATCATTCTCATAAATTTTACCAAATGTTTTTTAAATTAAAAAAAAGAAAAAGAAAAGAAAAACAATTTTGACCAACTTGCTAACTAATAACATATTGTCGTTTCCTGCATTGACTATATACATGTACGCATACCCAGGTCACATCTACTTCAATGGTCGAACGGAGGCGCTACTAAATGATGTCCGTGTATTGAAGCAATGTAAACAAGTCTTGAGGTTTTTGTTTAGTGGAATGCTGCCCAAAATTTATTGCCATAAAAAAACGCCAACTGATTTATTTTTTTCTTAAAACTATCCAAAACATTTTTTTAGAAATGAGCCTCCATTTTTGTCGTGCCTGCTTTAACAGAAGGCGCGACTATAGTCGCCGCTTTTTTCGTCGTCACGTCCGAAATGTCAAAAAGTCTGTACAAGCTTCGTCATGATGGTATAACTTTAATAGTACTGGACAGATCACTTCAATATTTGGACACTTGATACATGGGAACATTAGGAACATTAGGAACACATTCATGCTGCCATTCACATGATTAGGAACATTAGGAACACACTCATGCTGCCATTCACATGATTTTGATATTGTTTACCTTTTCATTTTTGCGGGAACACTTAGCCATTTTATTTTGCGTCAAAAGTTTGTACAAGCTTCTTCATCATGGTATAACTTTAATATTATTTGATGATTTGCTTCAATAGTTGGACACTTGATACATGTGAGCATTGGGAACACTCACATTTTTGCGGAAACAAGTTTCTACAAGCTTCTTCATCATTGTATAACTTTAATATTGTATGACAGATTGCTTCAATATTTGGGCACTTGATATATGTGAGCATTTTGAACACACTCATGCCACCATTAACATGACCTTGACCGTTTTTACCTTCTCATTTTTGCGGAAACACTTTTTTTGCATCAAAAAGTTTGTACAATTTCTTCATCATGATATAACTTTAATATTACTTAATTGATTCCACAAAAAGGCCATTCATTCCTATAATGAAAACCAGTTGGTCCACCTGTTTATCTTGCGATGCATTACACCCAGGCACCTTCCCGTGTTGATGACAATATAGGAATGAATGGCCTTTTTGTGGAATTTATCGGGGTATAAACTTGGAAAAGTCGCGGGAATACTGGACGAAGGCCGGAAGGCCTCGTCCAGTATTCCCGCGACTTTTCCAAGTTTATATCCCCGATAAATTCCACAAAAAGGCCATTCATTCCTTATAATTCCAGCATTTGAAATAAATTCATCAAGAAAATGTGTTTATTTTCCGTTTTCTTAAGAATTATTTTAGCTGCGCCTCACGGTTACGGAAAGTAGTTTGGCATGGGAGTTTACTGGGATATAAATTTTGGACAGAACTTGCTACGGACCAATCAAAATTGAAATGTTAGGGAATTGTGTAAATATTTTTGTGCTGGAATGATTACCAAATATCAAGGATTTCATCAATCTACTTCAATCCATTTGGATGCTGTTCTTGATACTCCATAGTCCCTTAGATCACAGGTTGAAGTAACGGACCGAGGTCTATTAATATATTAAATATGCTTAAAAGAATCAATAAATGGAGAAAAAAAAGCTAACCATTTTTTTTATCCCTCCACATATGGAGTCTATAATGGAGGGAGTAAGAAAAAATTAGCTTTTTTTTCTTCATTTATTGATGCTTTTAGGCATATTTAATGTATTTATAGACCTCGGTCCGTTACTTCAACCTGTGCCTTAGATACTATTGGTTGCTGATGATGTATTCAGATGGCGCTGATCATCAGTAGGAGGAGCTTGAACAAGGGTATAAATGGCTGGTTCATTGGGACAGCCACTCACAAAACGAGGCTGGAACTTACAGTAATTGTTAAATTTATTTAAAAACGTTAGGTAACTTAATAACTTGAAAATTAATTAATGAGTAGAGTTTTAGATGGACGTTGACTTTGTTAATTAAATCCCAGCAACATTACAATACTTTCAGTGAGAAATAACAAAAATAAAAACATTTTTAAAATGTCGTACCCGTAAAGGTGTATTCCGAATGTAAATGAGTTAGAAGCAGGATGGGGATGTTCACCGAATGAATGACAAACAGGGCAAACCCTGATCACACTACATGGATGAAGGTGTATCCGAAGTAGTTTCAAAGGCTATAAGCCCATTTTTCCAGTCACAAGGGAATGCATATACATTTGTACATGTATATACATGTATGTATTTATTTACCCTTAGACCGCTATCTTATTCTTTTTGTCGTCTGCTGTTTATTTTCTATTTTCCATTTTTATCATCAAAAACATGCTTTGACAGCACTTTAGAATAATTTACAACATGCTTTGACAGCACTTCAGAATCATTTCCGTTGGAAATGATTCTGAAGTGCTGTCAAACCATGTTTTTATTGAGAAATAAGGCAAGATATAAAAGCAACAGCAGACGACAATTGTTGTGCGTAGTGGTCTAAGGGTTAAGCGTTAACATACAGATACGTTTTCAGACATTTCGTACTTGTGAAACATTATGTGCTAAAACCGACCCTACCGCAGACCATAGTTGCAAACATGTCGGGGACCTTTGAAGAAGTGATGCAATGTAACTGAACGCGAGCAAAGCGATCCTACCAAATATGGCAAATTTGTGCTGCATTGTGAACCCTCACTCAATACAGCAGAATATAATCCTGGTTTTGTCAGATTGTGACTTATTTGCTCGTTCATCCAAATATTGGAGATTACAGCTGAACTTTCTGTTACATTTCTACTATATAACCTGAAGCCGGAATCAGAAATTGGATTAGGCACGTCTCATTTAGGTCACCTGCAGATAAAGGTACCTTAAGACGATTGCAATCAACTTAGCCAAAGATCAGCGGCACATTGTCTGTTCACTGGTTTTGTCGGGCAAATGAGACGGCGTAAATTAACGGTATGGGTTCCTCCTTATCGGAATCACGATTTGCCTGGTTTGGCCCTCAGGTACGTTTTTATACCCCCCGCAACGAGTTGTGGGGGGTATACTGGAGTCAGGTTGTCTGTCCGTGCGTCCGTCCGTGCGTCCGTAAACTTAACATCAGAGAAATATTGTTATAACTTCTATTTCCTTCATCTAAAATGCTTTAATATTTCTTAGCACACATGCATTCCTGTAAGGCTCTACTACCATGCTGTGCCAAATCCATGACCGTCCAACCCCCGCTGATCCCAAGGTCAAGGTCAAATACTTAGTCTCTTTACAAAACTTAACATCAGAGAAATATGTTATAAATTCTATTTCCTTCATCGGAAATGCTTAATATTTCATTTGTCCATTCCTGTAAAGCTCTACTACCATGCTGTGCCAAATCCACGACCATCCAACCCCCGCTGATCCCATGGTCAAGGTCAAATACTTAGTCTCTTTACAAAACTTAACAACAGAGAAATATTGTTATAACTTCTACTTCCTTCATCTAAAATGCTTGATATTTTACACATACAAATATTATTTTTTCAGTTGACACGTTTAATTAGTATAAATAATTAAAAACTATCATGCCTCATTTGCACATGAAAATAACCTGATACCGCCGCAAGTCACTAGCAGTAAAATAAATATTACTAAATGATTATACATGTATAGCGGGCACTTGTAATTTTTAGAACTGGTGGAAGGAAACCCAATTGGATTACGTAGGTTGCACATCTCTTTGTCAGTTTGTATTGAGGCGAATAATACAAGACATATATTCACTGAGACATACATTGCTGTATGTCACGGTGACAGGAAAAATCGGGGGTTGCGGCCTATGCGACCAGTATAGACGCAGATCAGACTGCGCGACTGCGCGACTGCGCGACTGCGCGACTGCGCGACTGCGCGACTGCGCGACTGCGCGACTGCGCGACTGCGCGACTGCGCGACTGCGCGACTGCGCGATGCTGCGATTTCTGCGCGATGCGCGACTGCGCGACTGCGCGACTGCGCGACTGTGCAGTCTGATCAGTGTCTACACTGTTCGCCATTCAATGGAACAGTTGTCATGCTCAGGGGTCGACACTCGCAGTATCCCAGGATCCCGAGGACCCCTGATTTACAGGCGAATCCCTGAACATTCAAGAGTTCCCATTTAACATATTGTAAAAATCGGGATGACCGTGCTGCTGAATCACTGGCCCAAAAGTGATTGTCAAACCGAGCATGCTTCTAGCAAATAAATATGGATAAGGTTGCAAGAGTGTGCTAGCCAATCAGGAGGTAGACTGGCCACAAATGACATAAGCCCCCTTTCTCCAGAGTCGCATATTATTATTAGGGGGTAGACTGAGTGGAAGTTCCATAAGCCTCATTTCTCCAGTCATATATGTGGCTGTGACTGGAGAAATGGATCTTATGCGATCAGTGCATCCGCACAGTCTGATCAGGATCTGCACTATTCGCCATACCATCAATGAAATATCTGATCTGGCATTTAAAAATTTCCTGGGGGAGGACCCCCACACACCCCTACTTTACGATTTCGCTTGCAGAGGTTGGCAATGCCGACTTTTAATTACAGACTCCCCCCTGCAATTATTTCTGTATCCGCGCCTGAATAGTGTGCTATTTGATCATAAGCTAGACTGATCACAAATCCCATAAACCCCATTTCTCCAGTCACATATCATGAGCTACACTGGCCACAAATGGCATAAACCTCATTTCTCCAGTCAAATATCAGGAGCTACACTGGCCACAAATCCCATAAACCCTATTTCTCCAGTCACTTATCAGAACAGCAAACTTGAGAAAAAAGTAAGATGAAAATACACTAATTAAACTTATTATTAAGTGTAAATTCATGAACAGATTTAAACCATGGGGGCAGTGACCAGTTAATTTAAAATTATCAATTTAATGCCCTCGGACAGTATGTATTTAATTCAATATTCCAAATAAGTGGGCAGACAGCAATATGAGTTCGACATTTGTGACCTAGACACACTAGAAGCTTTTACATAAACACAAATATGCTGCTCTATTAGTGCTCCTTACCTATGCAGGAATGTGAAATATCTTGGTGCAGCCTCTTTAAAATTGTCCAATTCTGAGGTAAAATATTCACTTTAAAAAAAACCATGCCGTGCCACGCTACTTGCGGAACTACAGATTGAATGTGGTATGTGTTCTCAATCATCATCCAGAGGCAAATGCACTATCATGGTGCAAACCAGTTCCCATCCATGAGTTTTCTCTGAAATAAATTCTTGTTTGAAACTCCCAGAAAAATCTGTTGTTTTGATCAGTTTTTGTCACAACAAACCCTCAATTCGTATTTGCCCATTTCTGATCAATGGGAACAGGTCAGATGGCCCTGGAATGAGCATTCATCAATTAATACGATGTAAAATCTGAATAAAATACAAAATCAACTACAAAATAATAAACTTGCCACAAATCCCATAAACCCCATTTCTCCAGTCACAAATCAGTAGCTAGACTAACCGCACATTATATAAGCCCTGTTTCTCCAGAGCTAGGCTGGCAACAAATTACACAGGCCTCATTTCTTCAGGCGCTGGACTGATCACATGTCATTAACCTATTTTGTGTTTGGTCAAACACAAATAGGCCAAACATGTCATAAGACCTCATTTCAACAGACACAGATCAGAAGCTAGACTTGCCACACATTCCATATAAATCCCCAGTTCGCCAGACACATTCATAATTTGATAGTCTGGGTTCTCCATTAAAATCAATTAGATCTCCTAAGTAGTGGACATTTTGACAGGTTTGAGCAATGTGTCAAAACCAGGCTTATTTCTCTCTTGACGAGTAGATCCTGATCATCATCACTCATTCATCCTGAATGCATTGTTCACTAGACATTTGTGGTCCATTGACTGAATGGTGAACAGTGTAGCCCCTGATCAGACATCTGGACAGGCTCGTCTCTGTCTACAATGATTGACAAAGCAATAATCTTGTCAGATCATGACCCATGCTCGAGTAAAGGGACCTTGTGACATCTACAGCTATCGTAGCTCCAGATCAGCCTGCATATTCGCGCAGTCTGATCAGGACCTACTCTCTTCACCATTCAGTCCACAAGGTACATACTGCCATCGTAAAAATAGACCCACGTCAATTGTGTGAATGTACATAAGGCCTAATAAATAGTTTTTTTTTTGGCAGCTTCACACCTCCAAATTCAGCCATGGCGTCACCAAAATTGAACAAGGCGCGGAACTATGCTAAAATAGGCTGTGTAAATACTATTTTAGCGACTTCCTAGCCTGGT